>CAHIKZ030005074.1:1290000-1417500 GCA_903632075.3 Acanthosepion pharaonis
AGGCAAAATGATGAAGGCCAGTTTTCAACATTCGCATAACAGAATTTTTGGTCACCCGTTGCATACTATAAATCGAACAATCAGTTGGTCATGTTGTCTGTTTATTTTTTTCACTGGAAGTATTCCTATTTTTTATGAATTATTTTGAAAACTTGAAATTTTAATGTTACCATGCTGGTATATACAAAACAGTTTATTTTTCTTTGATAAAAATTCAGATATTGATGTTTAGCACTGGTATCATTAGAAGTGAATCAGTTCTGAAAAATAGTTAATGTCATATAAGTAGATGATTTGAAAAAAAATTATCCATTGAAATAAGTGATATCAGACTTTGATGATAAACATCTGAAAATTATTTCTAATCTTGTAGAAATGGTAAATATAACAGAAGGAAAGAAAGAATAAAGAGTTAAATCATTTAAAAGGGACGCTAGTTTAGCTATTGAACATAAATACTATTGGTTATTTGTAGATATTTGTGAATTTCATTTTTTTATGCTGGGTGAATTTAGCACATTCTGTTTAGAAGCTGAATTTTCAAAATTACAATATGTTCCAGAATACAACAGCTGGTCGCACATGCATGACTTTTAGTCTATTAACTAATTCTACTCATATATATATATATATATATATATATATATATATATATATACA
This sequence comes from Acanthosepion pharaonis, assembly GCA_903632075.3. NCBI lineage: Eukaryota > Metazoa > Mollusca > Cephalopoda > Sepiida > Sepiidae > Acanthosepion > Acanthosepion pharaonis. Next base: position 1,290,661 of record CAHIKZ030005074.1, read on the forward strand.
CACACACACACACACATATATATATATATATATATATATATATATGAAGAAATATAGTATAAAATGTGCTATATTTATGGGATAAAGTGCTCAATATTAGAGATAGAGCGTGTGTAAATATAAAAGTGAACATAGAGGCGACAGTCTTTTTCATGCGAGATGCAATCGCTATATATATATATATATATATATATATATATATATATATATATATATGTGTGTGTGTGTGTATATATATATATATGTGTGTGTATATATATATATATATATATATATATATGTGTGTGTGTGTATATATATATATATATATATATATATATATCTTTGTCAGCCTATGATTTTTCCAGCTGACCACCGTTCATGTTTATTTCTGATACTTCCTAATAAGTGGTATAGTTGCGAATTACTTAATTACCGGATTTTACTAACAAGTTAATTGCTAAGAAAAAAAATCTTAGAAATAGATTACTTAGAAGTAAATTAGCACATGTCCGTCGCCATGGTTGTTCCACTTGTAATAGGTATCGCATTGAATTAAACTGAGAAAGAGGAGGAGATGGAGAGTGAGATAGAGGTGGAGAGAGAGAGATGGAGTGTGAGAGAGAGATGGAGAAAGAGAGACAGGTGGAGAGAGAGAAATATATACAGAGAGAAATAGAGAGACAGAGAAATATAGGGACAAAGAAATAGAAAAACAGTAATAGAGAGACAGAGAAATAGAGACGGGGGAGAGAGGCGGGAGATCAATAGAGAGTGAGGGGGAGAAATAGAGAGAAAGAGAAAGATAGAGCTGGTAGAGAGAGAAAGAGAAGTGGAAAGAGAGAAAGAGAGAAGAATCAAATCTGTTCTGGTATATAGGCTACTTCCGCTAGATGAGTGGTTTCCCTGGCAAATATATATATTTACGAGGTGGAATAGGCAGCCACACGCCCAGCCAATTTTATCTCCTAGTTCTCCTAAACTAGTTGCCAAACTAGAATAGATACTATTTAGCACATGCCCGAAGGAAAATAGATGGATTCATACCTTTTCTAACGAACTCGAACGGAATTTGAACGCTAGCAATGTGTTCTCCCCGATAGCTACACGCATATCCATAAACATGAATGACATAGCAATTAAAAAAAACACAATGCTGATTTTTCTACGGCAAATTCTGCTTACACGTTTTCGTGTTGAAGTATAACTTTGCAACTTTTTAAGCGTAATTTCAACCGATTATTTTTGTATGCATACAGTTACAACGTTTTTTCTCGTTTTCCAACCTTCTTCGTTTCAACATCATGTTTCAGATGTTCCCAATAGGATTAGCCTTGTGCGTTGCCTTCGGACCGTTCCTTTGTGAACTTAGCAATGTGATTGGCTGTGTTACTGCACAAGAATAACAAACTACTTCAATAATAACGATTGATAAATGGGAAAAGACGTTTTACCACTTCGACTTAACGCTGGGGGTTTCACTTGGCTTCCATCAACACAGCTTTACACTTGACTGAAAAAAAGTTTCCATGACATGACCGATCATCTCACAAATGGATGTGTGCAACAACTCTTACTTGTATTTCTGTAGACAATATTTTCTGTAGCCAATCAGATCCCTCTAAATCGAACTGCTTGTCACAATATCTTTCATTGATTTTGTCGTGTTCTAGCTCGCTATTGCCTTGTCTGCTTGACACGTTTTTTTAAAGTATCCTTCAAAGAGGTGAAATTTGTCAGGCTAAGGCTAAGGTTAATTCAGTTATAATTTGTAGAACAATATTGCAGTTATATTAAGAACCAGTTGCTTTTGGAGACACTTACAACAAAATATATTAATATCTCTAAACGGTGGAAACCACTGTCTTCGATAATATATGTGCGTGTCCTTTTCTGCTAGATGTATACTGCCGCTAAATTTGCATATTCTTGAATAAAATTTAAAGTTGTTCAATTCTTGTACAATAGCATGAATGAATAAAGTCCTTCGTAATATGCCAGATTTTCAGTGGTGTTTGTCATTCAGGCTTACTTCTTTAACCATCTAATATACGCGAAAAAATGCACACAATACAGTGCTTTCAGTGTTAAAACATTGACTGAAAACTGAATGAGGTTATGTCGATATAGTTATCCAAACTTTTCCAGAAGATGTGTGTGTGTGTGTGTGTGTGTGTGTGTGTGTGTGTGTGTGTGTGTGTGTGTGTGTGTGTGTGTGTGTGTGTAAATGTCAGCGGTCATGTCATATTGCAAGAAAGAGCCAACAGTTTTGAATCACATCATCATTGGTTCCAGATTAACTAATGGCACCAATCTAGCAAACATCATGAAGATACAATCTGTTTCTTCGCCCGATTCTCCCTATTTTTCTGGCAGTACGAATTGTGTTCAGCCAATTGACCTAGTAACTATGAAACACTTATGATTGGCTTAACTTTTTTTTTTCATTTCTAGTGCTTTCAAACTATAACTTATCTAAATAATTTTTCTTCCGTCTTGCCGATTACATCTTTGAAAAAATAACTTATTTCATAAAACGAGAAAATAGTAAAAATAATGAAATCTCAGCAATGTCAAAGGGAACAGCACTAATACAGCGCGTTACTAAAGAAAACAAATCGAACTCTGAGAATGTAGCGTCCCCTGCAATGGAGTATTCATTATTTTCGTTTAACAATGTCATTTATATTGCCTTAGCGATTCAGTTTCGGTCACTTTCCCACCGATATAATGTAGCCTCCATTTGCAATTTTATAAATGCTTTCATGGTAATTTTTCTGAGGAACATTCCTCTCCTGTACATAGACTTTATGAATTTAAGCACAATCCTAGATTAGCGGCAATTACAGATTAAATGACCAGATGTAACCTTAAGTTCTATGCTAAAGTTTTCTTCTCTTGTAGTTCTTGCTTGTGAAATTCTCTTCTTGGATTGTTGATTTTCAGTCATTTTTTATCATCAAAAACTTAAATGTAATCCAACTCGTTATCTTTTCTCTTTTTAGTTCCTGTTCTGTTAATATTCTAGCTCCTAAATGATGTTTTATTTTTTCTTTTGCTATTTACGGTATCTCATGTTAAATGCTGAAGAAAAACTCAGAAAAACTCAACAGAATTTTAGGATAAAACCAGGCCAAAACTAAATAAAAAAGAATTATCAAGTATCTCGTTATAATTCACTGAAAGAAAAAATATATCTCATAATATGTATTGATTTTGAATAGCTGCTATTAATTTAAGGAATTTCTACAAAATCATTTTACTTCCAAATCTAACAAAATTTGCGCCATAGAAGATTTGTTGCCTTCTTTGGCGGTGAAATGTTAAAAAAAAAAGTTCCAATGTTAGATTTGAAAGTAAAATGAGTTTGTAGAAATTCCTTAATGTAATAGCAGCTATTCAAAAGAAACATATGCTATTAGATATATAATGTTCTTTCTGAGACTTATGATAAATGATTCTTGCTAATTCATTAAGTTCTGGCTTCATATTTATCCTCAAATTCTGGTGTGTTTCGCCCAGACAGAAACCTATAATATCCAGTCATTTATCTACAGTTATTCCGCTTCAGGTGTATCGTCAAATAGAAAACAATATCATCAAATAGATATATGTATATTAAAAACAGGCTTCAAACGTATTACATTGCAACTCTACTGTCTGACAACGCCCTGTTAAACAATTTCTTTATACTTATTCTAGAACGTTAACTTTGTGGTTAAAAAAAATAGTTTTGTAATTTAGCAGTACCCACTGATCTGCTTAATATACATTCGTGTCATATTTGCTGGCGTAGAGTTAGAACATTTTCTTGGTGACATTTTGATTATAAATGATTCATCTTGGTCACATGTACTTTATATCGGAGTAATTCTAAAAGAAAAAGACAAAAAAAAAAAAACCGGTAAGTAATCTTTTCGGTATAGTAACATTTTTTTTTACTTAGCCAAGTATTTTCTCGTTATTATATTACCAGATTATTTCTGTGGCCATACATCGTTTCGGTTCATGTATTAGCTTCTTCAGGAGTATATTGTTTTGATTTGTCATTTTTTTGAATATTTTAAGTTAAAATGCCATAAAATCCATTAGCATATATTTTTATCTTGTTGAATCATGCTTATTTAATAAACTTAATTTATTTAATATATGTTAAAGCGTACCTATCATATTCATTTTGATGTCAATCTTAAGTTTCTTCCCGTGCTCTTAGACTAAAAAAAACAGATGTTATATCCAAAGCACTAGAATCTTTATTCGCCGTTTCTCTCTTCTCCGCCTGTTTTCAAAATGTCCTGCTATTAACTTTTCGAAACCGTCTTTACAAATAATCTCTCAGTTATTTCAAATGCTTTATTTCTGATTTTAAATAAATATAAATGACTTAATATACTTTTACTTTCCTTATTCATCTGTTTTTATCAATGCGCTTCTCAGCATTCACGTGTTTAATTTTTGTTTTTGTAATCTAATTTCAACCCCAAAAAGACAGAGATACTACTAGGAAGGTAAAGTGAGACAAAAAAAAACTCGGTCTTAGAAGGACTGAGGAAAGAACAGATAGTAGGCGTCGAATGACGTTGCATTTACATATTTGATCATGGATACAAGAAAATGGAAGGGACTTCCACAGTGTGAGGAAAGAAACTGTTGGAGTAGAAGTGGCGCTTGAATTTAGCTATTTCGACAGTGATCGGGTGGAACCTATATGTCTATCTAGAAGCACGCTTAAATTCATATAGTCGAAGTACCACTGAAAAAAGCTTGTCATATAATTAATGTCAAGTGATTTCTTTTCACTTTTCTTTGCTATCGTGTCCAATCATTTTGGTTTTCAGATTTCCTTCCGAGTTCGATATCAACACTCACTTATTTGTACTCATTTTATTTTGTTAAATTTATGAGAACCAATAATAAATCCTGGAAACTCTTCAAGTTTTCTCAGGTTCGTCTCACTTAAATAATCCGGTGAGAAACTACATAGAAACAAAAGAAGGAAAAAAAAATTGTCATTTGCTTTGAGTCTGAGTTAGAAAACATAAGTTAAAGCGGAAATACTTGAAATGATAATCCATCCACGTGTCGTCACTAAAGTAAACAAACACATATGTTATATTTCTATGAAAATGCTTATTTACAGCGACTGTTTATATTTCATATTTTGCATAATGACATAAAAAAACACACGAAATGTTTCGGAGTATCTATAAAACTGCTTTTATTTCCCTTCTATTTTGTCTTTTCAAATATCTTTATGTTCGTATGTTCTATAAACCATTTCAAAATCTTTATTCTCTGTGTAAATCCATCACCCCACCTATCTACCTTTTCATTTTGTTTATTGAATGCATTTATCTCTAGCTATTGCTGGAGGTGGCTCAAGTGGAAATGGATGTTGTTTGGTTATTCAATAAATAGAGGTTACAAGGAACTGACCAGTTGAAGAGAGCTTTAGGTCGGTAGGTGTTGTGTTGTAGCCAGAAGCGTGAATAGAGAAATGCCTTGACCAGTTTAGAAACTGCGAGGCTAAAAGATGTCAGTTTGCAATGAGCGTGCCCTGTGGTCAAGATGTGATTAGATTAGCAACGGGATAAATTGCTGCATATCCTTTACCATATCGTGCGAATGAAAAGGAAAAACGTGTTACTGACTTTATAGATGGTGAAGTGAACATTAAATTATTATTTATTACATTAAATCTGTTTTTATCTTTTGAGACGAGGTATTATGATTACTTATATTATTTACATTATTCGGAGTGTTATCCTCATCTCCGTTGCCATATTCCCAACATTTCGACCGTTGTACGCTCCGGCCTTCTTCAGGTGATTTTACAGTGCCTAGACCCCAAAATTTGTGACTTCAATTTCAGACCACAATGTTGGTGAACCAAAAGTCTTGGAGAGTTGAGTGAAATGGAAATAACTGAGGCACCCGAAAAAATGGTACGTGCAACTAAAACAGTCTTCGAAATTACAGTCAGCTGAAGAAGGCCGGAACGTACAACGGCCGAAACTTTGTGAATATTTCAATTAAAACGTAGATGACAATTCGTGCTTTGTAAATAATGCAAGTAAATTATTAGTATCAAATAAAAGCTTAGTTTTTCTTTGGAAAACAATTTTCGCTATAATAAAAAATGCGTCAACATTTTTTTCTTCAAGAGTGTGCTTTCCTTAATACGTCTGCAGCATTCTAATATATTTACGTTATTTTTTATTCCGTAGGTTCACTGTTGGAATTATTTTAATTACCATTACCCGTTTAAAACACGAACAGGAATAACTCCTGAACAAATACTCTATCAATATATGTCGAAAGATATAATTATATAGTTTTAAAGTTCTGGCTCGGAAAATTGATATATTTTAGATATAAATTTAAAAGGCTGGTGGAGTTAACGAGTTTATCACCACTCTTATGAAAAGTCGATCTAAGATAATAAAATAAATGTACGTACCAATTAAAAAAAGGTGAGAAAATACAAAAGTTAGTAATATATTAACAGCAATACATTTAAATGCAGATCATTGATGAAAATTATTTCAAGAACTTTAAAATGAAATCGGCAGTGCCATCTACACAAAACGGAAAACATATACTCCTGGTACGCCGAAAAAAATCATTATTTATTGCGGACAGAGAAGCAATTTATGCAGAATATCATTCATCCAACCTTTCTTGTTACTTTCCGGAACATGTGAAATTCTTCTCTCCGAAATGTGAGTTTCAATGGAACAACGTTGCTGTGACATTTAAAAGAATAAAAACTTAAGTACTTTTGAAGATAGTCAGGTTGTACTAACAGATTTCATTATCGGACCGAGACGAGAACACCGTTCCTGGATTAGAAGAAAAATAACACTGCGAGATACTGAATAAAATTTGCTTAGGAAAAATAGCATCAAATTCATCAGTCCAGGAGAATCTTAAAAAGTCAAGATAATTTTCAAGGCTAGGATGTTTGGGCCTACGAATTTCAGAAATATTCGCGTATACGTTTAATTGCACAATATCCAAAGGATAAACAAGATTACAAAATAAATCCGTAATAAATTTTGATTTTTGTTCTAACTTATGAAGAGATAAGATTCACAAAACCCAGTAGATTAAGATTTTGAGAGAATTATACCTTCTGGAACAGAAATAGTCCCATCTGCTACATTAACCTGAAAATGTGCGCTTACGTTACACATTTGTCATAAAATTAGAATTAAGTCCTTGTACGGAAACATCTCATTCAATAATATTCACAGACGGGAAGTGCGAGACATGAAGCTATTGGAGTAGAAAAGATGGCTACATTTAACCGTTTCGACAGAGATAGATAGATAGATAGATAGATAGATAGATAGATAGATAGATAGATAAAGAAAGAAAAAAAAAGTGTGATAGAAAGAAAGAAAGAAAGAAAGAAAGAAAGAAGAAAGCGACTGGAATATAAAGAATGAAAGAAGGAAATAGAAAGAAAGAAACTGTGATAGAAAGAAAGAGACTCAAGTAGAAAGAAAGAAAGAGATTGAGATAGATAGATAGATAGATAGATAGATAGATAGATAGATAGATACTACTCTATATTGAAAAAAGAAATTGCCTCAAACATCTTGTTGAAAAGTCAGAAATATCGTCTAAATCACAGTTAGCTTGGTATCCAATATAAAATGATTTTTGTTCATAGAATCCCATGTAAATATTTGCCATAGAAAAATTAAATTTTTGAAATGCCTTATAATTTGTATATTCACGAGAGAGAGAGAGAGAGCTTCATATAATAGATAGAGAATATCTACATATAGAAAGTATAGACGCAAAAATCAAATCTTCATTGTCATCTAACCGTGTCGTACCACACTCTGTTTTCAGACCCTATTATAGAGTGTAAAAATGATGGTCACAATCCAACCTCCAATAAACTGTATATAGACACACAATTTCCAATATATTGCGCAGGCTTTCCCTATTAATGTAGCACGTCTATGTATATATGACAAAATTAATGAATCAAAAATACTATTGTCTTACATCACATCGATAAATTGAAAGAATCTATCTAAACCTAAAACGTGTTACTTCTTACATCTAAAACCATAAAAAAAGTCAATACTAAACAAAACAATAAACTAAAACTTCAAGGAAGAATTTACTCGATATCCTGTAATAATTGTCCCAAATATATATAGGATAAACCTCACGGATTCTAAACAAAAGATTATACGAACACAAAAGGGACATTTTACAAAACAATACATCAAATGTGTTGGTCACTGACCGTAACGAGACTGACCATAATTTTGCTACGAAAATGTAACTCTAATTAAAGGTGAAAAACAATTCATGACGACGAAAATATCTACAGAATGCTTTCATCGCAAGGTCATCAACAGTAAATTTCCGCCCTAACTCTTACAAGACTTCACTATTTCTGTCATAACTTCAATTATCACAGTAGGGATATCTACTAACAAACGTCATGGAAACAAAAGAAAAGGAATCTAAATGAAATCGGCTAGATTTTTATATAAGAAAAAAAAAAAATTAATTCTTCGGATCCTTGATTCGTGCACTTGTATAATCACACCAACCTCAAAAATTTAGTTTGATGAAGTCCTAAAGGACGAAAACGCGTCTTAAAGAAAAACATCCCACTTTATCAGATATTTTCCTAATAGTGTTCTTTTTGATATATCAAAAATATGTATCGTTATCTCATATATATATATATATATATATATATATATATATATATATATATATATATATATGTGTGTGTGTGCACATTTCATTGAATACGACAGACAGGTTGTTTTGATTTAGTATTTTTACATTTTCTAACATTATATATATATATATATATATATATATATATATATATATATATATATATATATATAAATTATAAAAGTGACCGTGCCTTGGAAAATGAAAACATTATATAAATACATACACGCAACAAACTATTTCTTATTTAACAATTAAAATACTTAATCCTTGAAAATGGCTAAATGTAAATTGTATGAAATCTACATCAAAGCACCTTGCCTGTCGTATTCAATAAAAACTGCATGAAAGAAGGATTGCTGCCTAAATACACAACTATATATATATATATATATATATATATATATATATATATATATATATATATATATATATATATTTGTGTGTGTGTTTGTAGAGAGAGAATCTGTTGAATGTGTACATACTTATTGTTGAAGACTTCTCAATTTCATTCATATTACCTTCTTGCATATCATATTTTTCAAAGTTCAGACTGACTGGCTTACTCACTATACGTGCATCATTGTAATACGGAGACTATGAAAGCAATCATGGAAAAGATTTTCGGTGACAATTCTGGAGCAAGAAAGCGAAACAAGCCTTACCCTTCTTCCCTCAACATCAGCACAGCTCCATCTATATAACAATGAAGATTTATCTGGCAAAAGCTGGAACTGACAGATCTGAACGTAAGTCCTTTTGCCAGCACATAACTGGCGCCATTAGATTAGAGAAATGAGTTTGTTAATTCAACGAACGCAAGACAGAGATGCTGAGAAATGCGGCGCTCTCTTCATAACACATGACCAAATCAAGAGCTCCATGACAAATACGAGGAGAAGAAAGAAAATTGCATGTCAGCAAAGGATAAATGCATTCATATTTTGCATGTTGTACTTTTCGTTTGTTGTTGGCGTAGTTCTTCCATAATTTTTCGTTGCGATGCTTATCGCTCCACTTTTCTCTCTAATATATATATATATATATATATATATATATATATATATATATATATATATATATATGTGTGTGTGTGTGTGTGTGTGTGTGTGTGTGTATTGTGTATTTAAGCAGCAATCATTCATTTCTGCATGTTTATTAAAAACGACAGACAAGTTACTACGGTTAAGGTTTTTTTTAATTTTTTTTCTTCGGTTAAAAGAAGAGTTTTCGTTTATCAAAAGAGAGTTTGTAGAACATGTCCGGGCATTTTCCGCTATACTTTTAACAATTATCAAGGATGATTTTATTCAGTTTCATTGACAGTGTGCGTTAGGTGTATAGGCATATCTGACAAGAACTATTACTTCAAATTGTATGTACATTTTAAAATACACGAAATATCAGAAATATCAGAAATAACTATATATATATATATATATATATATATATATATATATATATATATACACACATACATGAAGAAATACAGTTTTAAGGTATGTTATATTTATGCGATATTACAGATAGAGCGTATGTAAATATAAATTTTTCAAGCTGGACGCAATCGACAGGCCGACGATTGCGTCAAGCATGAAAAAAACAGCCTGTCGGCTCTGAATGTTGACTTCAATGTTCACTTATATATATATATATATATATATATATATATATATATATATATATATATATATATTAAATTGTAAGAATCTTAGGTGCCAAAATTTCTGGTTCTTTTTCTGTAGTTTACTGGTGGAAAGGCATTTTAGGCACGCAGGTTTAAATCTTAAAGTGCTCGATATCAAAAAGAAAGGCTACAGCGCTAATAGTATTATGCCGTGAAACGCGTCACTTAAGTCGTGTTATTTCAGTTACGCCGACTTCGATGTTTCTTGAGTGCATTGTTTTAACATTTCCCTTCAGGGCTTTTAGAGAGAGAGAGGAAATAGAGAGAAATTGAGGGAGATAGAAAGAGAGAGATAAATATAGATTGCAAGAGAGAGAAAGATACAGAGAATGAGATTGGGGATATGTAGATGTGTGTGGGCGGCGTATATATATATATATATATATATATATATATATATATATATATATATATTATTTTTAATTATAAATCACCTTTATATCTCATTTCAAATACTCTTATTAAATCAAAGTCAATTAAATAAAGACAGGGTAACGGAGAGTTGATGCTTTATTAATAGAACCGAAAGCGGGACAGTGTGATCTATAGGTTTGTTGGGATAACCAAAGTTGCATTCCAAAAGCTAAGCAGATTATTAAGAGACCGACAAAATTCACACGAAACAAAGAAAAGAATAATGATCTGGCAGCGAATGCGGGACAATCTCACAGAAGGATGCTGAGAATAACATGGAAAGAACATGTGACCAACGGCGATGTTTTAGTGAAAATGGAAACCAAAAGGATACTTATATTCACCACCAGGATGAGGTAGTTAAAATTTCCGGGGCACGTAATGAGGAAAGATGGCCTGGAAAATCTGTTACTCACTGGACAGATAGATGGAAAGCAGGACAGAAGAAATTAGCGCACAGCATACTTGAAGGGCTTGAGTAAATGAATGGTAGAACAGGGCTTGGGAAAATTAACAAAAAGAAACTTTTTAAGAGCTACAATGGACAGAAAGATGTGGAGTGTCATCATCGCCTACGTCCTGAGATACACGAAACACAAAAGAAAAAGAACAGAGCGTAGAGAGCAATAGTGACTCTATCAATGGCCATTTTCAAAGCTTTTTTTTAGCTTTCATATTTACATCACACGAAAGGCAATTGATCTCAAATGTGTATTGACTCATTGTAGTAATACATATCAAAAATAACATTGCAACACACAATGATTATTCCTTTGTTTTACAAGTAAAAATATATCGAGAATTTTACTTAACCCCGATCAGCCGTCGTATTAGCAAGCCACAGAGATGAGCATAGCCTCATAGTAGAAGGAACATATCTAACTAGAATACTTGAAACATGCTACAGGAATGCTAATGTTTCGCGTTGTTAAATCACAGGTCTATGGTCGAAGTTGGTCAAACATACACCACAACGCACACGTCATTTAAAGTTTCCTAACTATTCCACGTACATCCTACAGCCGATTTGGCTGCCTGTCAGAGCTATGGATTTTTTTTTTATTATTTCACTCGAAGCAAGGCAATAAAGTCATTCAGACGCAAGGGGGTTACTGAGTATGACAGAACATGAGAAATATACTATTAAGTGGAGAGAACAATAAATGAACAGGAATTATGAAAACCGAAGATAAAAATTGACATTACATTTATATTTTTGAAGATCAAACTTCACTGGGAAGCAAATAACCAGAATCGAATTTCACAAGTGAGAAGAAAATATTAGTGTAGAACAAACGGTTATCTCTAGGAATTTCACATGCTAAAGGAGGAGACCTTGCTGCCAATCTAGTACTGTTTAAGAAATAATGCAAATCTTTCGCGAAATCAAGCCAATATTAAATCAAATTATGCTTTGTCGTATTGTCGATAATTAAGTTACTCATCAAGACTCCACTTTGGCGATGGTGAGCAAGTGGGTCTTCAAACAAGTAAGGAGTCGAATCTTCTCTTCTTCTTGTAACGGCATTCACCCGGGGTGGGTTGAGCCTGCTCCGATATTGGAGTTTCATGGGAATTTGGAATTCACAAGCGGTCCCCAAACCCGCATGTAAAGCACATGAGATTTGATTATAGTGGTGAAGGTTTCGTGCAGGACCATCCACACTTTTTGAAGGGCCGATTACAGAGACCTGGTGCACTACGTGCCACAATGTCCCCAAACGACCCTCAGCAGGTTTTGAATTCAGAGTTTTTCATTCTCCTAGACCAGTTGTCATCCAAGGCTATAGAACCCAAGGGTTTTAGCACTTAAGTGAATTTAATGGATTCGACTGGAATTCGAACTCGGCTATCCGATGCCTCAATCCAAGCCGATATCCATTAGTCCACCGTGCCTCCTATAAGGAGTCGAATAAACACGATTAAAGAGCGGATGAAGACCAACTATGAACAAGCAGAGAACTAAAGACATTGTTACTTTAAAACAATCGTGGCGTAATCAACGTCAAGTCACGACGATATTAATACCCAAAGCAGCCGTGATAACAACACACAATTAGCAGATAATAACGTAAAATGAATCAGATACATTGGAACTGCCCCCCGCCTTCGCCCGGCATGGAACGGAAGAACTCACTAGTTTCGCCTGAATGGTATCTACTAACTGCCGCAATATTACTAAGCTCGCAATCGGAACATACAATATTATGATATTTTATTAATGCGAAAAGTTAGAGAAGAGAACAGCTGAATATTCACATTCTGGAAGAATCGAAAAATAATGGACCGATCAATAGGTATGTTATTATCGAACAAGATATGATCGTCATGCTTTCCTAGCAAACTACACGAGTGCAGTAGTATCTCACCTTGAATTTTCTTGATGAGTCATTTTTAAAACCATGTCGACATACGGTTATCAATTCTGATTTGTCTTTCCCCTAGACTCGTTTCCAACCAAAGCTGAAGAGCCAAGTTTGTACTACTATTTAACCCAAAACTGCAGCGTTAAAATAAGGATTAACACTTTCCCAGGATTATTTGCTTGAAATTCGACTGGAATTCAACGAGTCTTCTCCAATTTCGCAGGACCACCCACTAGATTAAACCCAAATATATTTTTCATAGATTACATGACACTCTCAGTAGTGTACGAAAAGAAAAAAAATATTAGAAAAGCTTGATCTACACGGAAAAGATAGTTTAACAATCCATTACTTATACTGGAAAGAAATAACTGATATACGGATATAGATCGAATTAGAGACAAATATATAAGTGACATACAGGGATGTATTGTCTCAACGGGTATATTCAACCTGTTACAGCAATATGGTTGCATGAGGACCAGAAGACCAAATAAAATTTGTTATTAACATATACGTCCATAGCAATATACCCTATGCAGATGGCACTTTGGTAATTGAAAAATCAGAAGGAAGGCCAAGAGGTCCAACAAAGTAAAACTGGCAACTGCTCTAGAAAAGGACATCAATCGTTGGTTACATGTGGCAAGGAATAGCTTTTAAATGTTAACACCTCCAAAGCAAAACGGTTTTTATTTAATTACTATGGAGAAGCTTTTCTGCCTGTCATCAGCATGGCTGAAACACCAGGAGAGAAAAACATTGCGTCTTGTTGCAAATGAAGCAATTGCTTGGAAAGTTGGATCACTATGTTGCGTGTGCTTGATATTTCTCGTCAAAATTCTACTTTCACACTTATAAATCTGCCATTCGCCCGTGAATAATGCTACTACATCTAGTATGGGGCTCAAAGAATGGTCAGTAATGAAATCGATCCTGACCTGGCGTGTCGTCATCCGTCACATTCTCGTCTAGATTTTCTCGGTTTTCTTTTGTAGATATTTTCATGGTAATTGTTCTGGAGAACTGTTCGCCTTAGTGCCTTGACAGCATGAATTTAAGCGTGATACTAGATTGGAAATTAGGTCTCAATGTTTTGCTATTGAACTAGCGAGATGTAACCGGAAGTTTTATTCTAATAGTTTTATTTCTCGCATATGAAATTCTTTTCCGATTTTCTGCTACCGATTATCTTCAGGAATGTAAATGCAAGGTCAATCGCCATCTTCTCTATTCCTGAATCCTTTCTGAATAATGTACCTTTATTGTCCTTTTTCATTACTTCTTTTCACTAAAGTCTTTTCATTTTATTTCACTCCCTGTAACCCACTGCGACCTAGTGGCATTATAGTTTTGCTTTGGGTAAAATGATTGATAAAAAAACTGTAATACCTATTCGATAAATTTGGCGCGCTTATCTCTATCTATAAAAGGCAGGATGTGTGTGTGTGTGTGTGTGTGTGTGTGTGTGTGTGTGTGTGTGTGTGTGTGTGTGTGTGTAACGAATGCACGGCCGCAATTTTCGACAGATTTGCACCAAAATTTGCATGCACATGCCCCGAGTTAGCGGAAGGCCAAGACCGACTTTGCATTTCCCAACTCCCATCGATAGTGGAAATAGTCGATATTTTCATGCTTCTACGTTAGTTTTCATGTAGCTTGCGGCCATTTTCTACTGGCTATAGTGAGAGCCTATAGCTGGCTGCCACGAATAGGCAGGAAGATTCTGTTGGTCAGTGCGAGAGTCAACAGCTGACTGCTAGCATGCAAAAAAAAATCGATAGCTGCATTCGTCACAAGTGGGAAAAATTTAAATCTGCATGGCACTTTACTCCAATTTGCTCATTCGCTCAACGTTGATTCTGATTCCGCAGAACTGGGTTGGGTGTGAAAAGGTATTTGTTGTTAACATTCTTTTTTCATTCGATTTTTCCAGTTATGAGTCCTTTTTTAAAGCTGATCGTTTTGTGTTCATTTTGTTTAGTTCTTTTTTCGTAACAGATTTAATGTTTAGTATAGAGCTTAGAAAAAAATTCGCAGTGTGAGATAGGCAAGAAGTAAGGCATGTAGCAAAATCAGCACGGCAAACACAATCTGGGTTTTATAATAAGTATGATATGATATATATTTGTATGTGTGTGCGTGTGATTGGTCTATAATATGGCAGACGTGTATGCGTTGTGCGTATTACGAGAACAGTTGTAACTGACAGATGGAAAGTCGATACCGGATGAGTATCGGCTGGGTCACCGTTGAGAAGGGGTATGATGTTGAAAGATCCATAATCCCTAATGATTCTCGGTTTTAAAAAAATACCACTGATGATCTGTGCCAAAACAGGTGCATTTCATGGACTATATGTTGCACCGATCCATATATACGCCATGCATTTGTTTTCAAGCAGTTAGAAATATTTTAAATATTTTCAGTGTATGAATTTACATCAATATGCGATGAAGCAGCTAAATCGATATGTTGATGGGTGGACCGAGAGAAATACCCACTCTGCTTGTTTGTATTGCTGTATCTATGTATTTGCTGCCTAGGTGTAATTCGTGACAACCGATAGGGGAGGCCTGCAGGCTCTTCGTGCCTCTTATCAGAGAGATGCCAACGGGGTATTGATTTTCGAACACAAGTCGTCACTGGGCTAAGTATGTGGAAGTGAATCAGTCGATGTTCATCGCCATTTTCGGCTGACGGCTTCAGTGTGAACGTGTATCAAGCCAGCTCTCATACCCTTTCTCCTATATCGCATTATTCGTCAATTCCATTTTGATCGTACAGGTGAAAGAACTGTTAGATACTGGCTGAAACTAGAATCAGAATGTCAAATGCTAAGGTATTTTCGTAATGCCAGAAACACCGGCATTCTTTGCTAGGAGAATTCATGCTGAAAGACAAAACTATTCACAAAGCATGATATTAAATAAAACAACAAATTTCAAACAGTCTGTAATGTAATCTGTTCTGATCTGGCATCTCAACTTCAGTCATTCTCACATTTACGTGGTTTCCCTTTGTCTTTTCTACATTTTTTTTAGTTTATTTTACCTCAGTGCATCAACAGCGTGAATTTAAGCATTCTACTCGATTGGCACTTAGGTATTACCGTTTTAATGTTGGGCTAGCTGGACGCAACAGTCAATTCTACTCTAACGGATTCTTTTCTCGCACTTCTCACCTGTCGAATTTCTTTCCTATTTCTTACTCTCCTGTCAACTACAATCTGAAAAATTTAAATGCAACATCAATCGCAATATTCTGTCTTCCTGTACCTTGTTTATTTATTGTCTTTCGTCTGTTGTCATTATAATAAAATTCTTTCTACCTCTTTAAACCCCTACGTCTTCGTGACATGGTCACCTTGCTTGGGGTGAAATGATTAAAAAATAATTATTCATCAATAATAAATAATTCAAATCCAGACCTGGATATTTATTAAGTTTTTTTCTGGCATACATTCCGATGGGTGAAACACTGAAATGTTAAGTCATTTGGGGAAGATGGCTATCGGTAATGTAACTCTTCGATAAGTTATTTTTATAATAATTGAGTACATTACTGTTAAAATTATGCTATGTTTAGGTACAGAAAATACAATACAGGATGTATCAAAAAATATGTTACAAACTTTAGAGGAGGTTTCCTCACTCCAAAAGTAGCGACAAATGCCCGGAAATACTTCTTTTTTGAGTTATTAATTTTAACGTAAGTTTACGGTAGATTGCGTTGTAGACTACGTTACGTTTGTCATTCGTGTACATTTGTTGCTAATCTGTCTTCAAAGTTTAACGTGTGTAGTAATGAGTTAATTGAGAAGTGTTCCGTTTAACAGTTACAAAATATTCATATCGTGAGCAAGCAGATATCATTTTTACATACGGTCGCGCGAATGGTAATGGACGCGAGGCTGCATGACTGTGTCAGATTGCGTTTCCAGATCGAAGATAGCCGATTCATTCAAAATTAGATGGTATTTAGCGTCACGTTGCCGTGACAGGATCCGTTGCACTAGAAACTAAGGATCGAGGGAGATCCAGATCTACTCGGACACCTGAACACGAAGAACATATTCTGCAGTTCAAAGCTTAAACTTAATAACTCTAAAAGGGAGGGTAGACTATTATCTTAAATGTAAATGTATTTTTGATACCTCCTGTAAATTTATATATATATATATATATATATATATATATATATATATTGTTAACGGTCACGAATAAGAGATATTGCAAGTCATCTACATTAGAGCAAAACAGCCACACTCAACAAAATTACATTTCAAACCAGTCATGACAAATTGCAACATATTGGTTCTGTTGATAACATTTCTTTCTCTCACGTGGTCATGTACGACATCATAGAACCGCATTACGAATTTACCAGCTGCATCTGCTATTCCGCCACAGTTAGTGTCGCATAGCAAACTTCTGTGTAAACATAATAGGATATCATCTTTGATGGTGAATATCTTTTTTATAATTTCCATATAACCACTCTGATGATGGCTCATGTGAACCGAAAGATTAGATCTAGGAACAGCATAATAAAAATATCCAAATGTTGGTCATTTTTTGTCTTTATTTTCTCCCGAAACTAAAGCCACTATACGAAGCTTAAAACAGCTCATGATCAAACATAATAGACATTCGCTGTCTGTTATATTTCACAATATATGTTTTAATAATGTTCTACTGTACCAATACAGTATATATTCATCTTTTACCATATATATATAATATATATATATATATCATTTATAAAAGACATTTTTATTTATGTTTAACGTTGTTATTTTATAGATAACATAAATAAATTTTTTAAACATAAATAAAAAATGTTTTTAATAAATAAATTGTTTAACCTCGTCCATTTTACCGGCCATATGACGTCATTTGATAATTGATACGCCAGAGCAGTGAATGTACGAGATTCCGGAAGATTGTAGTTTATAACAGTAAATGACCAATGTTCACCATAAGGTTCATGGTGGCTGAGTGGTCAAGGCACGCCAGCGTATATGGCGGTCCGTATATTTTTATGAAAATTTTTTGACATTCAGGCCGGTAAATGTTATTTAATACTGTTTATTAAACAAAGCATTTGCTTAAATTTATTTGTATCTATAAAAAATAACAACGTTAAACATAAATAAAAATGTCTTTAATAAATAAATTGTACTTAACATATGACGTCATGAATGTCATTCGATACGCCAGAGCAGTTATGAATGTACGAGATCATGGAAGATTGTAGTTTATAACAGTAAATTGACCTCACCATAATACGCCAGCGTATATGGCGGTTCCTTATAGGAGACAGGTTCGAATCTTGTCTATGAATCTATGAAAATTTCTCGACATTCAGGCGTATAAATGTTAACAAAACATATAAACAGAGCATTGGACGAAATCCTTGTATTTATTAAATTAAAACGTTCAAAAAAAAAATGTCTTTAATAAATAAATTGTCGAATATATGATAAACGTCATTTTTTACATAATGAATGTACGAGATTCAAATCGACTACAATACGCCAGCGTATATGGCGGTTCCAAATAAATGATAGACATGAACGAATATTTTCGGAACCGAAAATATCTTGACATATATATATATTTAATATGTTTATCATAAACAATCAATTTGCTTAAATACTTGTATTATAAAAAAATAACAACGTTAAACATAAATAAAAAATGTATTTAATAAATAAATTGGCGAGACGTCCATTTCTTAACATATGACGTCATTTGTTTCATTCGATCGAGCAGTTATGAAATGGAAGATTTCAAACAGTAAATTCGACCTTGTCTACCATACCGGTGGCTTTGGTCTGTATCCGAATCCTGTTATGAATATTTCCATGAAAATTTCATTCGGACATTCAGGCCGGTAATGTTATTTAAACTGTTTATCCATTTTTGCTTAAATACTTGTATTTAAAAATAACAACGTTATTTTTATAAATAAAATGCTTTAAGCAAATAGTTCTTAACTTCATTTGTTTACATCCGATACGCCAGAGCTACATGGAAGGAAAGTTTATAACAGTTTTTCCGAGTGGTCAAGGCAATTTACTGTATATGGCGGTTCAGACATGCAGGTTCGATTCATAATCATAGAATGTCTGGCGAACGAATGTTTTTTGTTTTGTCTTAGTAATCCATTAACGTTAAAATTTGCTATTGAAAATGAGTTATTGTTTTTGAACGCAGAGCAGTTATGAAAATGGAAGATTGTAGTTTTTTTGTATATTATTTGAACGAATATTTTTGTTTCAGGCCGGTAAATGTTATTTGGATGTCATAAACGCCATTTAAATCTATAAAATAACAACGTTAAACATAAATAAAAATGCTTTAATAAATAAATTTCGGACCTCGTCCATTTCTTAACATATATATATATATATTAAATTACGATAAACGTGCAATCAATTTACAAATACATGAATTATTCACACAAAAAAACTAATGCAAAGGTTAATGATTTAAATGGCGAGACATCCATCATCGCAAACAATCAAATAATATACAAAAAACCTATATATGAATGAAATGATCCTTGTTTATATAAATATTAGTTCTTATTTTTATAGCTTTTGGTCTGGACATCTTCAATAGAATAGATGTTGTTCTTGGTAATAAGAGGACAACGAAAATAGATGTATTGTTGTATCCGAAAATGCTATTGAAAATGAGTTATTGTTTTTGAACGCGCAAAAGGTTTTTGTATATTATTTGAATTGTTTGCGATGAATGTCTGCCATTTAAATCATTAATGCATTAGTTTTGTGTGAATAATTCATGTATATATATATATATATATATATATATATATATATATATATATGGAGAGAGGAGAGAACAATGTTGTGCCGTAACATAAGAGCAAAACTGAACATCATTTAGAACAATGTTGTTAAAATGCGTTTTCCAACCTGAACGGCACTTCGCTTTCTTCTTGAAAGGTGATAAGTTGGATTATATCCTGAATGTGTATCGTGCTGTTCAAAACCATGAACAAATAATAAATGTGAATGACCGTCGTGAAATATAGGAGCTAACACTGAGACTACGATTTGGGGCCGTGTTTTAAGGGCGAATATATTTAGTTAATTGCTGCTCACCAAGTCTACATGACATATGCAAACTGACATCGCGTGCATGAAGGCAAAATTTGTTTTCACCATTGAATACTGAAGGGTGTCATTCAATCTCTTAATTGAATCTCCAGGGATAATGCAGTGTACATGACTGTTCCAAGTTAACTATTCACATCAGTCCGTGTTGACACTCCTGTGTCCATTTTTCCTTTCATCTGTACTGTGGAAGCTCTGCGTCGTCCTAATGTTGGCCTTTCTCATGTGTTAATTTTGGAGAAAGTCTATAATACTCATATTACGAATATTAAGATGCTGAAAAATGGTCGGTTTATACTCTAGCCCCAGGACATTGCTAACACCTCACGGCATGCTTTATCATTACAAAAGATAGATTAACCAGGAAAGTATTATTACAAACACATCTGGGCTGGAACTACGAAATCCTCTCTTTCCAGTTTTCATAGAGTTCTAAATCGTTTGTCTGATTTAACACTGTGCAACTTAACGCAGATGCAATGGTGAAATGCTGTTTTGAATCTATCAACGTTTCCTTGACGTGTTCAAATCATCTGTTAATTCTGCCAATTCAGAACTTTCTAAGTAGGTCACCCCATACCAATTCCACGGAGAAGACTCCTCATTTACTGCGGGTTTCAAATGTTAGTAGAAAGTTGTTGTAATGTAAACAAAGAGTCTGTTGAGATTTGGGGGGGACCAATAACCGATAGCCTTCGCAGGAATTACGGGGATAATACGGAGAGAGGGTAAAGAGACGAGAGATAACAAAAATAACACTGCTTCGGAAACCACAGCAACATGAGGAACAAAATACTCACGGGACCGACTTCATAAGACACCGTGTCTTGCCGATTGTCGTTTTTCCCCAGCTTTTATTGGCATGTGGTACCTTACAAAGACCCAGATCTTGATCAGTTGCAGAGAGGCCCGTATCTAGAAGTATTAAACAGTGAATACCCGAATGTAACTTG
Organism: Acanthosepion pharaonis; assembly: GCA_903632075.3. Taxonomy (NCBI): domain Eukaryota; kingdom Metazoa; phylum Mollusca; class Cephalopoda; order Sepiida; family Sepiidae; genus Acanthosepion; species Acanthosepion pharaonis. Next base: position 1,311,925 of record CAHIKZ030005074.1, read on the forward strand.
GTTGACAAACCTGTGCGCATGCGCTCCGAGGACTCTTTTGCGTCTGTATTGACGCGTGTTCGCCACAAAAGTACAACTAGTATTATTTTCCCACCAAGAACCGCGACGTTGAAGAAGAAACTCTCGCCGATTTGATTCCTGGAATATTCCTAATGTGACCTTGTCATATAAAGGGTCAATCGTTTTATTTCCTCTTTATGTTCATAATGCTAATTTCTTGTCATCGCTTCCATTCTTATTACAAGCCACAATCAGAAACAGTCTTGATTGTAGCCCTCATCCTTGATAGGTTATTAAGACTTCACACACACACACATATATATATATATATATATATATATATATATATATATATATATATATATCCGCCATAAACAGATAAATTTCATCATTTATATTTTTAATACTGCCACACATGACAATAATTAAAAGGAAAAAATGGAGAAAGAGCTTGCTAACCGGTTTCGAACCTCGCTGAACAGAGCTACATCGAGATTAATAAATATGGATATATTATCAATAAAAGGAATGCAACATATGGGAAGAGAGAAAAAAATAATGGAAATCAATTGGTGGCTAATGACAAAATCATTCTGTTTACAGAGTGAAGTTTCCATGGGTAAATATATCTATGGCCTGCAAAATCCTAAGGTGATGACCAATACATACGGATTTCCGTTGCGATCACCTTATAACTGATCACAATTGAGTTAGTCCCACTCAAATTACCATCTTATGATATTGGAGGCCATATTTTATTCATGAAACCTTCACTCTGTAAACAAAAGGATTCTGTCGTTGTCCTCGAACTGAATTTTATTTAATTTTTTTCTCTTCCATTATATTCCATTCTTTTTATTGATATACATATTTATGAATTTATATATTATATTTGTATTATATTTATGTATTTATATATTATATTGAATTGATATGCATACAAACCACGATTTAGCTCTGTTGAGCGAGGTTTGAAATCGGTTAGCTAAATCGTTCTTCATTTTTAATATTGTAGCCTTAAAAGTACAAATAAAATTTGTTTGTTTATGGCGGTTATTAAGATTTGTACCACTAATAATAATAATAATAATATATATATATATATATATATATATATATATATATATATATATATATATATATATATATATATATATATATATATAACGTTACGTTGCATATGATCTGAAATTCTCCAAAATTACCTCCTAACACTTGAAAACCCAGAATAAAATTTCTTTCAGGAATATCAATCTGAAGAAAATAATTATGCGAATGTGGCATAATGACTGCTTTCACTAGATTACTTCATCGCAATAAGCCTTATCGCAGCATGTGCGTCTGACCAGAGCTCAAACTCTAAATATGCCCGAATATGAATTTTTCCACATCAAAATTTGGTAGAACATTTTACCCGAAAATCAAACGCGGATATTTTACCAAGATAAAATTGGCGCCATACATGTGGGTGACAATCCTTTGCGGTTTTTACTTAAAAACAGCGAAATCTAACTTTGCCTGATTGAATTAATTTTATAATGAAATGACATGATAAATATTGTCAGATTTTAACAATGATATAAGTAGCTAGGTATTTCGGCAGATTTGAAGCTTACTCTCTCTGCGTATATATATATATATATATATATATATATATATGTGTGTGTGTGTGTGTGCATATGGAATTTTGTATAAATTGTTCGTAGTTATATCTGCGAGATTGCGGGACATCAAATGCAATGTTAATCTTCCTGTCTGTTTTCTCATGCATGTACAAATACTTGCACGATTTTCTCTTGGCTCGTGACAGCAAGAAGAAAATAACCGAAAAGAAGCAGAGAATACACGCATTAATTATATATCAGTTTCAAGGCTTCAAAATGAAAAAAAAAAGGATTCTTTGTTCGACCTTGAAGACTGTTAGCTGTCGTCGAAACCTTAGAAGCCAAGAATAAAAAAAAAGAACATAACTACGTGTGCATATTATCGTTTCCCAAATGCCACGTCAAATTTGAGAACTGCATGTAACCTGTAACCAGAAAGATGACGACATTTCTTATTGTATACTTTGGTGCAGGTCTGTTTTTTGTTAATTCGGATAGACGTACATCTACAGTTTATGAAAAAGATTTCATTCTATATATACGCGGAAAAATGTACTCGACGGATACGAATAAAAATAAAATTAAAACAGTTTAAAAGTTAGCATGTCTTAGCATATCAGGATCTGTCTGAAATGTAATGAGATTTATCCAGTCTTCGGTGTGAGAGTCATCGTCCACAGTAAGTACTTGCTGCAGGATCAGACCATATATTGTCAAGTTTACAAAGAAATCCTGTGGTGTTTGATTGACCCAGTGTACAAGAAGAGGCGAGCGTTTCGCAGGCCAAATAGTGGCAGCTTCATCACGACAATGCGTCAACTCACAACGCCAATGCACCTGGTTACAACGCACTGAATATTTGGCAGTTTCTGGCCGAAAAGAACATTGCTATACGGGAGCATCTTCCCTATTCACTTCATCTTTTTCCGCGTAAATATTTCCTTTTTCTCAAGTTCAATGGGATCATGAAGTGGAGACATTTTGAAGGCGTGGAAACCGTGAAGGGAGCCGTAATGACAGAACAAGTAATTCTTCCAGAATTTCATAGAATCGTGGCAGAGAATGATGGAAAAGTGTATTAGACTCGCGGCCGAGTAATTTGAAAGGGAAACAAATGTAGTTTATTGTATGGAATTGAAATTAATCGTTACTTTTCAGACAGTGTTGCTGACAGAATTAAGCATATCTGTAGATTTCACTAAAATTAAAATAGGTTCACAAAATCGATACAAAAAGACTGATTTCAATTATCTTCTAAATCAGGAAAGGTTGTTTAACTTAAATATCACTCACTCAAGTATCGTAACTCAAAGGAGGATTATGGGACCATAAGTCTAAACGCATAAGGCGTTGCAACTGAGTTTTTGTTACTAAGTAGATTTTAAGAGATGGTGTTACTATTTCTATGTCCAAGTGGTTTAAAAAACAATTCATCATTATCCTAAAATGTTTGTCAACCAAAGTTTAAGTGTCCCACTTTCCTACGATTTAGCCCACAACTGTTGAACGAAAGAGTTTGAGCGCAAAAGCGTATGTAACGAACTCGACCGAAATTGTAACTCAGATCAACGATTTCTCATTCCAACCTTCTAACAATTACACCACTGATATATCCACTTAAATTTATTATACATATCCATAATCTTTTTTAACTGATTTTGAAAAGTGGGAAATACGCCAAATGCTCTTTAACTAACTGACGCAAAAGCAGAAATTATACCATTGATGAGTTTGGCGGGTCAAATTCTGTTTTGTCAAATACATATCGTGATGTAGTTAGAGAATATACTTTCACAGTCATCAAATCTTCAGGCCAAAATAGATTTGTATTTTATATTATTTCATATATGTGATTTAGATATATGTACCCAATTTAAACCTTTTAAAATGTATATAATCTTATATAGATACATTAGTGAATTGAATCCTTGCAGCAAAATGCTTGCTTAAAAATTTAATCAACGAACAGACATCACTTAAAATAGAAACATATCCATCAAACTATAAAGCAGATGACATATGATAAAATATAGTTTTTAGGTATGCTATATTTATGGATAAAAGTCCCTGTTGGAGATAGGTTGGATGTAAATATAAAAGTGGACCCGGAAGGGAACACGAAAGGTGTCTGTCTGTTTCATGCTTGAACGCAGTCTTTATGATCTCAAGCATGAAACAGATTGTCGCCGCTTGCTGTTGACCTGAGGGTTCACTGAATATATATATATATATATATATATATATATATATATATATATATATATATATATTGAGCTCTTTGTATTAGTTAGTTGTATTGAGCTCTTTGGTTAGTTAGTTGTTTACTCGTATCGGGTTTTTTTCTTTGGGCTTCAGACCTGCATCTGTGCGATTTTTTTTGTCGACAGAAGTTCATGTTTGTAGCTTTTTCTTTTTTAAAACTTTTTTTCCCTCGAGATTGATTTGATTAGCAAATCAAAATTCGAGGGTTTTTTCGAAACGAGTCTAGTTATTATATATATATATATATATATATATATATATATATATATATATATAGTCGAGTTCGACTTATAAGGGTCAAGCAGATCAGTTCCAGGAATCCGACAGCCCGACAACGGCACATGAGATTTGATTATAGTGGTGAAGGTTTCGTGCAGGACGAGCCACACTTTTTGAAGGGCCGAATTCAGAGACCTGGTGCACTAAGTGCCTCAAGTTCCCCAAACGACACTCCGCAGGTTTTGAATTACGAGTTGTTCTTCTCCTAGACAAGATGCCATCCAAGGCAATAGAACCCAGTCTGTCCTGCTATTTACCCCTAGCTGGAGGTAGAAGAAGAGGATTCACACCTTTCCCAAGGGTATTAGCACATAAGTGAATGTCATGGATTCGTAAAGGAAGGCGCTGTATTTGGATTTACACAAATTACGGCGCCTTTTTTTCATGAATTTCAACTTCACATCGAGAAACTAAATAGAGAACGGGAAATCATTATTATAAAAATAAACAGACATTATGAGTTTATATTATTCAATGGAACATGCTTATATATATTATATATATATATATATATATATATATATATATATATATATATATATATATACACGTTTCATTAAATAATATAGACAAGTGTTGTCTATTTATTTTATGTAAAATTTTTCGTATCTTCTGATAAGTTTGGTAACATTATCATTAACCGAAAAAAGAAATTCACAATATTTATCCATTATTTTTAATAAAATCTAAGCTTTGGCTTACTCAAGCCATTATCAAAGATGTAAATACAAACATATCAACCAATATACGGACACGACAGTGATGATATAGTCTGTCATTGTTTTGTTTACATAGTGAATCACTAAGCAACGATGAACACGCGCATATAAGACGCTAGAAGCGAAAATCGCACCGCATCTCATGACGTCACACATGACTACACGAGAGTGAATTGGAGAATGAAATAAGGAAAGCCGTTGGTATAATCGGGATTTATTTTGTAAAAAATACAAAATTGTGGCACAAGGCCGAAAAGGGGGAGGGGGTAGGGCTGGTCTTCACTAACTATCTTATACCTAGCTAATTTGATTCGACCCATTCAGACATTACAATTTACTCATTCACCATAAGAACTCGTCCGTCATCAATCAATCCTCCTTGCACCATAATACCACATCCACTCTAGGGAGACCTACAAAACGCGCCCCATGTCATAATGATCCTAACACATATGTACAAAAATTCTAAGATGAAAAAATGAGATGGGGGTGGGATGTGAACCCAATAACAAACTAAAATATTAACATAAATGAAAATAAAACGTTAACTGATGTTAGTAGGGCCCTTCCAACCCTCAAAATGCAGGGAGACCACTGTATTCTGCCCATTGGAACAAAAAATCAAGCAGCTCTCTCGCTAAAGGGAGTGGGAAAGGTGATAAAAAATCATACGGGCATGTGGAAGTATAAAAGCTGACCCAGTCGAGATAGAAAGTGGGGGATCAAAAAACAAACTGGGGAGGTTGGGAATCTCAGGCTGGATCATAACTAAAAAGATGTGGCCGGGGGCAGGCCGGGAACAACACTTACTCGCATTAACTAGGTACACCAAGGCTTGTCTAACCTAACCAAGGGGAGGGCACCACAGGAAGCCACCCCGATGTAACGTAGGCTTGACCTAAAACAGAAAATCAAGGCTAGCCCCGTTCACACGAACCAAGCTCGCCTCAGTCACCCACCTTTCGCTGAAGACTGTCGAATGCAAGCGTTTTCTATCAGTTCTAATCTTCGTCTTGAGCTGATGCTCAAAGAATCGGATCAGATCCTGATGAGAAAGACGGTTACCCCGCAAGACTTCCTCCTCTCGCGTCGTCCATATCACCATTCGGGCCGTGGCTAGCAGCATGAGAAACACCATCCGTTTCACCCCCGGAATACGGGGCGACACATTGTCACACGCGTATGCACGATCCATGGGCACAAGCTTTTCGGGAGCAGACGAGCCGTCAGCTCGCCGACATGGTCCCATAAGGGGCGGACACGGGGGCAATGGAAGAAGGCGTGCGAAGCCGTTTCCTCTAGACCAAGGCCACACCGATCGCAGTCTGGCAAGTCCGCCAAGCCCCATATGAAGGCCATGTCGTTGAGAGGCAGCCGATTCCGAGCCAGTCGCCAGGTAAGCGAAAACTCAGGGTTACTGAGGTAATCCGCCGCTGGCGCCCAAGACCAGTGAGAGCGAAACTCATCATCCGACATGTCGAGATCCTCACGTAGTGGATCCTTCGCGACCCCTCCACTAGCAAACGATAGAAGTCCTTTCTAGGCCGAGAAAGGTCACTGGACCCGGGACAGCCAACAAGGCCGACCGACACTCGCGAAAGAAAACGGATTGAACCCGGGGTTTACGACGGCGATCCACCCGCGAGCTTGGGGGACTGATGGTAAGGCGAGGAAGGCGGCCCTCACAATCCCCTCAATAATCGGATCTCCACCTGTCAAAGCGCGGCGTAGGAAAGCCAACCTCGAGGCACGTTTGTGGCTCAGCAAGTGTGGCATTCCCAGCCCCCATGACACGGACGTTGTGCACAGACTTCTCTGTCGACCCGATTCGCGCGTCTCCTCCATAGAATGGAGGTTAGCGCGCGCTCAGCGGTGTCCTGTGGTCGTCACAGAAGGAAGTACGGACAATCGATAAAGGACAAGAGGGAAAATGTATGTAGCACACACCTCCGCCCTGCCCTTCACGGACAACCTCCGTCGACGCCAAGTCTGACCGGCGGCGTAGACCTTATCGTACTTCAGACCAATTCTTCTCCAGCTGGAGGTCGGGTCCAAACCACACTCCGAGAATGCGGACAGGACCGTCCGTCGAACCGAAGGGCCCTGGAAGATCGAAAATCTTAGCCCCTGTCACCTTTTCGTACCGATCAAGCGCCTTCTGTACTGCTCTGATGCCTCTGCGGGACGACACGAAAGCAGTTACGTCATCGGCGTACGCGAAACCCTGGCTCGATCCCGCCAGGAACGGCGATTCCGCATAGGGCCGGCCCTGCACGCCCCGTCCCTCAGCCGGCGAAGGGACCAACGCCAAAGCGTAAGTAGGGGCGACAGCGGGCAACCCTGACGGACCGACCTAGACAGCGCAAAAGCGCCTGACAGCTTTCTGTTCACCTGTACCACAGCACTGGGGAGCGCTAATCCAGCGGCAGAAATCGGGTGCGAATCCGGCGGCCTGCAGGACAGTAGCAAGGTAGCGATGGTCAACTCTATCAAATGCCTTGGACTGATCCAAATTGATCAGCGCGGCACACTCGTCGTCTTTTACACCCTCTATGATCGTGCGGATCAAATGCAGGTTGCTCTGAATTGTTCGACCCCCTCACAGAACAGGTCTGCTCGGGACCCAACAGAGACTCGGCAACTGACTGCAAGCGCTCCTGCAGGATCTTGGCCATAATCTTTAACTCTGTGTTTAGCAGAGTTATGGGCCTGTAGTCGTCTAGCTTCCCCCCAACACCCTTGCCCTTTTTTCAACAGCGTGATCACACCCCTGAGAACCGGTCGGGGAGAGACCCCTGCCGGAACCAGTTATTGAAGACGACCGTCAAAATCGGGACAAAGATGTGCGACAGCCTGGTACACTTCATAGGGCAGACCATCCAGACCGGGCGACTTGCCTCTGCCGACCTTCTTCAAAGCCGCGTAGACCTCGCCCTCGGTAACCTCTCCCTCGCAGCTAGCCGCTTCAGTCGGCGAAAGCCGCCGAAAGTCAGCAAATAGCTGCGAAACTCGTCCTCACGAAGACCAGGCTCCCTGGTAAACGGCGGCTCGAAATGCCGCCGAAACGCCCCGCACATGTCGTCAGTGGCCCGAAGGGTGCGCCCTTCCAGGGTTTTGACTTCACGAATATAACGATCGCCACCTCGACGGACCTCTTCCCTGCGCAGCTCTGCGCCCATATTCACGGCTTCGGAAGACATCTGCTTAACCTATGCCTAATTACCTGGCCCATGTAGCGCTCGCTATTCAAACGCTGCAGAGCCTCCTTAGCTACGGCTATCTCTGGGGATCCCCAGCCACCGCCCGGGCATGACTGCTTTAAGCGTCCTCACCTTATCAGCTCTATCTAGGGCGAGCCGTTTGCTGAAATCAGTGGTGAAGGACCTAATTCTACATTTAAGGCATTCCCGATAACCGCCCCCACTAGCTCCCGCTGCACTAATTTAGTCAGCTGCTCCCGGAAGTCCTGCCTGTCCAGGCGGGACAGATTGAACTTCAGCCAGCCAGCCATTCTAGGCCTATGTTCTAACGCCACACGGGCACAAACGAGTTTGTGGTCCGTATAGCCTACCAGTGGAACGTGGGACAATCTAACAGATCTATGTCGGCCCTTCTCACTAACATTCTGTCAAGGGTAGCTAACACCTTGTCACAAGGCCAGTTAAGAGCCCGTCCACATTCCCCCAGGGTGATCGACCCGGTATCTATCAACGAGACCGAAATTTTTGATCAGATCGACCAGGCTACGATCGACCCTTTGACCCTGATCTATCTTGGGGTCCAGGACGGCATTCAGTCCCCCATTAGAACTAAGCGCTTGGAATCCACCAGGAAGAAGGCCCCAATTGCCGAAAAACGAAACCCGCTCCTCCTGGTCGTTGGGCGCATAAACCGCAACGACTCGAAACGAACCACTTTTCACGGCAATATCGGCCACGATCAACCGTCCCTCGGCATCGGTATGCACAAGGTCCACCTTCGCATCTAGGTCCGCTTCACCAGCAAAGACACTCCTCTGGCAGCTCGGTCCCCATATGCTGAATAGACGACAAAGTCGTTGACAACCTACACACGCATCGGAACTGCAAACAAAGTGGGTCTCTTCGATCGCGGCAACATCCACGCCGAACGACAGGAGATCCCGGAGCAGGCGGGCCGCCTACCCCGATCTCTCAAGCCCATTCACATTCAGCGTCGCTATCTTGACAGACATGGTTTAGGCCTGCAAAAAAAGAAAGAAAAGAAAACATGCAAAAAGCCTACTCACATACCGGGCGGAAATCTGCGTTGGTAAGGACCCCGACGGCCTGTCCCAGATTTCCGGTTCCTAATTCGGTCGTCATACGACCGTCTAGACAATCCCGCCGACGTCCGTGGGGTAAATTAGCTTTAACGCCCTATATAAGGAGGGATGGAGCAACACGGGACCCTCCCAACACAAAAAGTTTCTTAGTTTGTTAAGGGTGGATTTGTCCGTTTCAACTATACGGATGTCGGGGAAGGCTTCCTTCGCCTCAAAGATGTGGTTCCACACCTTCAGATAATTTTCCCTCACGCAGGTTATCACTCCGGGGCCTGTGGGAAGTTTCCGGGTCCTCTATAGATTTCCGTCGACAGCGTCGAACTTATACAGCCCTCCTAAGATGGCCTTCCTCTGCTTTGTCAGGCCCCATTTAAAGTCGTTTCTGTCGACCTTGCATATAGACTCGGGGCCTGCAAACATTTTTCTTCTTCTTTTTCTCTCGGGGGGTGGGGAGGGAAGAGGTAGACGTGTTGGCCGAAGCATCTAGGGAGGAGGAAGTGGAGGGAGAGGGGTGGAGCACAGGACGGGGAGGGAGGGTGGCTCCTAGTTTTGGTCGCAGCCACCGATCTTCTTGGGAAGCAGGGACGGAGAGCGACCTGGATCTCTCCATGCCTTCCTCCGCCCTACTACTGCTAGGGCTCTTTTTGTTGTCTTTTATTTTCCTCCTCGTCGTCTTCGTCTTCCTCCTGCACCTTTTCAGGGATGAAGCACGAGGTGGGGGCGTCCACCTCCATCTGTTGTTGTTGCTGCTGCTGATCTTTTGGCTGCCTCTGTTGCTTCCGTTGTTTCGGCTGCTGCTGCTGCTGTTGTTGTTTTGGTTGCTGCTGCTGCTGCTGTTGCTGCTGCTGGCCATCTTTGTTGCCTGCACCTCTGTCACTTTTACCGGCTGAGGTATCTCTTTTTTGTGGGGGTGGAGGTAAAACTTTCGGAACTTCTTGCCTCTGACCACCTCCTTCCCTCTCCGTCCGATTTAGACGTCCCCTCCTGGTCGACTTGCAATAACTTTTTTGCTGTTGCAGCTGCCGTTTGTGGTGCAGCTTGTGTGCCTTTCTTACTGGGGCACTCCTTCGCCATGTGGCCCGACACACCACAGGACCAGCACCAAGGCTTCCGTTGGTATAATCAATGGCTTCTGTTACCAATTATTGAAATTATATACATTTAAGAATATTTCCATAGTTGATTTTGTTTAGGTTGGGTTTTAAAACGAAAGGTTTCATAGTTGATTTTGTTTAGGTTGGGTTTAAGATACGAAAAAATTTTACATAAAATAAATAGACAACACTTGTCTATATTATTTAATGAAACGTGTATAAATGAAAATATGCTGCCTAAATACACACAATATATATATATATATATATATATATATATATATGTGTGTGTGTGTGTGTGTGTGTGTATATCGATAGATAGATAGATAAATAGATAGATAGATAGATGAGGTGATGCTAAAAGCAGTCGGACAAAAAACCGCTTGCTAAACTTACCATATCCATAAACATTGATATTTGGAAAATGGGTCAAGCCGAACATTTTATAGCAAACAATTCCTTCGTATATACACATGGTAAATTAATAACGTCATATGCTGACGCTGGAACGAAGTATATAATTTTTAACATACAATGTGTGTTAGCACGTGCGATACCGTCTTCATCAGCCGCCTACCAGGGGTGATATCACGGTTTCGGTGGCTATCGCGGGAACGCCACCGCTGGCGCCACCAGCAGCGTTTGCCACCAGGCAATATATATATATACATCTGAATTAACCCAACTTTGATTATGTTCAGTAGATAAAGTTTTAATAAATGATAATTGTATGAAAAAAAATTGTCATCTCCTGATAAATACAAATCTGAATTCTATTTCTGTAAATATTGTCTAAACTTCTGTATCCAGAGCTTTCAAAATTTCTGGTATTATACAGATCATGTTTATTATATATTGCACAGAGGCTTTGTTAGTGTTCCTCCTATGTAAACCTTTTTGTGTATTCAACTAATATGAATTAGAATGCTTATATAGACTCAATTGCGAAGTCACTTGAGCGAAATGTTAACTGTGTCGTGCTAGACAATATTCTTGTCAGAATATATCTTCACATTTACAACTCTGCCAGTAGTCCGTGCATTAAATCTAGTCTGATGCTCCTGCTATGTACTTGGTTAAAATCCAAAGAATCTGAAATGTTCTAGGTCCTGACCTGTCATATCGCCTACAGTCACATTCCTATCACCAAAATGTAGCTTTTCTATAGATTTTCTATAAAAAAATTCATGGTAATTGTTATGGTGAGCTTTCCATTTTGTTACCTCAACTTCTCCAATTTAAGCGCAGTAACAGATTTGCAGATAAGATTCATAATTTTAAATTTGACATTGCTAGTTGTAATTGTAATTTCTATACTAATAGTTTCTGTCCCGGGACTTTTAACTTGTTGAAGCAATGTAAGTCGTCACCTTGTGTCTTTCTGATAGCTGTTATTTTATTATCGATTCTACACAATATATTTTATTAATTTTTATTACTTTTTTATGGGCTTCATATCAGTGGCTTTATCGCCTTGCTTGAGGTGAAAATAATAAAAAGAAAAATTATGCCCTGTATATCTCAGTTTTAATTGAGCACATAAACACCCACCACGAAGAAGGTATAGTCTATCGAATATAGCAAAATCTTACACATAGGCAACAATAAATACTCTGCATATAGGAAAATGTTAAAAAAAAACTAAGAGTAGGAAAAAGTTAAGGTATACTGTTTTTGATGATGTAGTTGTTTTTGTGCACCTTAAACACTTCATTCAGAGCAATTGTTTCATATCATGTCACAAAAAATCAGGAAATATTAATATCATGAATATATATATAACGAATTAAATAATATTTATGTTGGTCACACCACAAACTCGCTTTCACGACGCTTGACACTACATTTTAATGAAAACTCTAACATTTTTAGACATTTAAAACAACATAGCTGCCCGCACACAAAATTCCGTAAAATACTTGTCGAAAACACAACTATACTTCGACATGAAAACAATAGACAAAAACTAAAAATACTTGAAGCATTATATATCAGTTCAAACCCAACCTAAACAAAATCAATTATGGCATCTCTACAAATATTCTTAAATGTCTATAATTGGTAACAGAAGCCATTGGTTTATACCAACGGCTTTCCTTACTTCATTCTACAATTCACTCTCGTTTAGTCATGTGTGACGTCATGAGATGCGGTGCGATTTTCGCTTCTAGCGTCTTATATGCGCGTGTTTATCGTTGCTTAGTGATCAACTATGTAAACAATGACAGACTATCATCACTGTCGTGTCCGTATATTGTTTAATATGTTCGTGATTTACATCTTTGATAATGGCTTAAGTAAGCCGAAAGCTTAGATTATATTTAAAAAATATGGATCAATATTGTGAATTTCTTTCTTCGTTTAATGATAATATTATCAAACTTATCAGATGTTACGAACAAATTTTACATAAAATAAATAGACAACACTTGTTTATATTATTTAATGAAAACGTGTATATATATATATATATATATATATATATATATATATATATATATATATATATATATATATGTGTGTGTGTGTGACATATTTGTCACCAGAGATCGTATTATGAATACTAAATTTCCACCACTCCTAGGAAAGTTGGAATATATAAAGTTATATTCATGAATTCAAGGCGTCATGCATACAGCATTATTCTGCCACAATAACTGAAAAATACGATTAACAATTTTAGTGGTTCTACACAACGAAAGACGGCTATACATAAATATGGAAGTGTATTTTAGATGAGGCACACTAGGTGTGCCTTTGAAATGCCTTTGAAAAATACGGTTATTTTAGTGATCTGAGTTTTAAATATACACTACAACTGTAGCATGTTAAGTCACGTTTATTTCATCCTTCGGCCAATTAATAATAAAAACGCCCTCTTATGGTTAAGTCCCAGTTAATACCTTCTTTCCTTGAAAATGATTAACGAATGACCGAAATTACTCGACAATATTTGAGAAATCTCTTTTACTGCGTTCCAGTTCATACCAAACGAGTTAGTTGGCATCAGGAGAAAATGATGAAAACGCTTAATAATCAGTCCTTCTTTGTTCTATTTGATAAAACATGTTTAAATAAAAATTGTTGTCTGAATTTACTGTGATATATATATATATATATATATATATATATATATATATATATATATATATATATAGTAATACAAACAAATTATACATGTACATATGATTCGGCTTTTCTGCGTGTATAAACCTGTTTTTATGAGCAAGCGCGTGACAGGCTTTGAGTGGAGATGTCGCGTGATAATGATTCTGTATATATTTCTTTTCAGTTACCACATGGCATGACTAGTTTCAGCAACAAGTAATAATAAAAATAAGATTCTTCGTCTCTAAAACTTTATGTCATCCACGCTCTGGGTTTACACACGAAATTTATTTTTATCTTTCTTTCCATGTCCTCACAGAAGTGTTCCTGTCAAACGATATTTACTTAGAAAGTACACACTTCTACAAAGGCGTTCGTGTGACATCTACTTCAAAAAGTGTCAGACAAAAAGTAGTAGTTCTATGCTGCATGACTTGTTTTCTCGTAACACGAAAGAACAGCCACGCATTCAGATGTGCATACAAATACATATAAGATCTATATGTGTTCGCATTACATACATATTTACGAGATATTTTTTTATTTATATTGCACATACATATTTACGAGATATTTTTATATATTAAAATGATACTTATATATATATATATATATGTGTGTGTGTGTGTGTGTGTGTGTGTGTGTGTTTGTATGTTTGCTTGTTGCTTCACATGTAACTTATCTAATAGTTATTACATATATGCATATATCATGAAAAAGCACAGAAGAAAAACACAATAAGAAATTAGATATACAGTCACTGTCACTCACACTATCCCTCACAACCCTCTATGTCACCTTATATAAGCTTAATTCTGACGTTTAAAAATGTAAATTTTAAATTCATTTTTTCATCCTTGGAAGGGAAATCTGAATATCCAGAGAAAAATAAACTCTTTGGTGAAATAAATTATAACAATGGACCCTTAACGTGGTTTGTTTTTTCTTCAAATTAATATATATATATATATATATATATATATATGTGTGTGTGTGTGTGTGTGTGTGTTCGTCTTGCCAAATGAGATAGCAGACCGAAACGCGAGAGACAATTTCTCAGGCATAGGTGTCAGGAAAGCATGTCCAGTGTGGATTGGCAAGTTGCAGATGATGCTGGCGTTGCCTTCCCTCGAGCGCTCCACCTCTCTCCTCCGGTTACTGATGCAAGCAATAAGAACCCGATTAAGGTAATCTCGGTATCGTTTCTTAGGGCCTCCAAACGGGCGGCTCTAGGTTTTTGCTCTGCGAAGAATACAGTTATTGAGAGGCGATGGCACAACACCCGCACAGCATGTACAACCCCACGTAGAAGGCGTTGTCGTAAGATGGATTCGATGCTGACGATTTGTGTACGCTGAAGTAATTCGGTGTGGGGGATTTTATTTCTCAAATTAACGTGCAAGATCCGCTGTAGGCAGCGGATATGGAATGTCTCAAGCAATTTTATTTGTCTGCGATACAGGGTCCAGTGTTCACATCCGAAAAGCAAAAGTGTCCAAAATTGACGGCAAGAAGGAATGTATTATAATATTTATTATATTTTAAGTAATTTTCGTTTAATCCAAGTACAATTTTGTAATTTAAATTAGTTCGCTGTTAGCGTTAATAACTGAAGTGTACAATTTAAAAAACACAGGAAATATATCAGTATTTTTTGGATCAACTATCACATCTGATATTGTTCGAAGTTTTCAGCAAATGTGACTCCCAAGAACACCCAAAAGCGCGCGTACAAAAGGTGTGTGTTCGTGCGCGCACAAAATGAGGAATATATATATATATATATATATATATATATATATATATATATATATATCCCCTCTGTATGCATTTCTATTCTCCATCTGTATCTATTTCTTTCTTTCTTTTTTTTTTTGCCGTTGTGTATCTGTTTCTTTTCGTAACGACTTTCCACCACTCCTTTCACTTTGATCGTAGCTCGCAGAAGAAAGAAGGCGATTGCTTTGTAATTTGTCAGCACAGCAGCTTTTTGCGTTTGGATGTGAATGCAGTCATGTCTTTTGCATAGTGTGCCCCAATATTTAAACATACACAATATATATATATATATATATATATATATATATATATATATATATATATATATATATATTTCTATATGAAACATACACTGAATCCGTTATATAATTTTTTATGTGGAATTAGTAAATACTAAATTCCATATAAAAGGAAACTGAAAATAGAATAGGATGCACTAAAGATATTTTCGGCAAACACTGCAAATTACGACGAAAGAAAAAAACATTAACCTGAAAACTCGATTCATGACAGCCTTAGACAATTTAGGACTTACAAAATCAGAAATAACTAATGTGGATATCATGCGTAACACGAAAAGAAAATAATGAAATAAACAAAATGTTGATATTCAACCATACTTCAAATAAAAGGCTATTAAAGAAACAATAATCAATGCTGATAGGTCGATAACAGCTACTGCACTTGTAAAACCTATTTTCATGACAATCCTTTGTGAAGTTCTTATTTTTTATTTATTTATTAACTGCATTCTACTCTTGATAACGATTGCCATAGTCGAAAGTATTTCAAACAAAATAACAATTTAGAAACAGGTAATCCACAATTTCGAGAATCTCCGAAAATTGGAAAATATAATAAAAAAGTGAACATGACAAACTTTGTCGGTAGTTTCAATCAAATCACACACATACACCCACACACACATATATATATATATATTAGTAAATAATTATATAATAAATATTTATATGATATATATAATAAATATATATAACATGTATAATATATATAACATGTATATATATATATACATTATATATAATATAGATATAAAATATATAATATATATAATATAAAATATATATATATATATATATATATATATATATATATATATATATATATATATATATATATATATATATATATTCTAATAATAATGGCACGCTCAAATCACCGTGTTGATAACAAATATGGCGCCAGTTTGTTTACATTGTGCAGATCAGTACGAACATTTCAGTGATTGCGCATGTCATTTTTTTCCAAAATTGTGTGAAAATCTTGTGTGAATTGATTGGATGGTTTTTGAAATATTAGAAAAAAATTTATCTCGATAATAATTTGGCACGGAGTGTATATGAGTATGTTTTAGAATGCAAGTGTGACGGGAAGTATAACACATAGACAAAATAGTTTAACTATTGCCTAACTATACCGGAGAGGACGAAACTGCACTAGGGGAAAATTTGATTTTCTCGTAAAATTTCACGTTTTAACACACACATACATGTGTATATATATATATATATATATATATATATATATATATATATATATATATATATATATATACCTTTGTGTGAGTGTGTTTCGTCGAAAAGTGTAGACAAGGATTTTTTAAAAATCAATTCGCCTTCAAGCCAGTCGATAACGCCAATATGCCGAAAGGAATTTCCGAGTGTTAAAGACAATGAGTAAACTTTAGAAATAATCGAAATCCCATTCCTAAACAGGAAACACAAGATAAACATCTACTCCTTTTCAAAGGAGAGGTGGCGATAGATTATCTTACGTACTCCTGAATACTTTCATTTTTTTCTAGTTTCCTTGAATTCTTTTTCATTTTTGAATGTAAAGTGTGACCAAGAACATAGTATAATACATTCGAAGATATTAAAATCACTCCTAATTAAAAGCACGAGACCCTCGTTAATCAGTCATTTGTTTGAGGAAGTCAATGCCTTAACTGTTTTTAAACTAAACAGAAAAAATAACAAAGATAAAATTACTACTATTCTCTCACAATGATCGAAGAATTAATCAGCTTTTTGGATTCTATATTACAAAACGACAAGTAAGCAAAGAAATATCGACTAGGAGTAAGCATATGACATTAGATTTTATCTGGAAGATTAATGCCATCTCGAAATATTTAACATCCGAGAATCAAATTTTTATTTTTTTTATAGTAAATAACACAATTGTACTAACACTCTTCGTTATTACGAAAGTTAAATAAAATAAAGAAAACGTCTAAAGAACGACCCGAAAGCGTTCGAGACAGTGAAAATTACGAACATTTACACAACACACTCCGCCTTCAAAAATGAAAAACAATCTGTGGAAAATTTGTTTATGTGTTTATATAATAAGGATCTGACAAGGTATACGAGAATATAGTAAACAATGCAGAAAAGCGAAAAAAATATTCGGCAGAGTGTGCAATCATATATGATTCCCAAGAAAATTAGAAAGTATACGAGATGACCATTTAATTATATGTAGCAATTCAAGTTTCATATCTCTATTGTCACCATCTATGTGTCGATAAATATATCATCAGCTCTGCTTCAGATTGCTTCTCATTTATTATTTGCTTAAAAACAGGGAATTTCTCATGACAGGAAAAGTTGCAATCTGCGATGTTATATGTCTCAACAAAACCCTAATAGTGTGGTCACGTTTCAACGATGGTCACATACCTAACAATACTTTGACGGGATTAATTCCCTATCGATCAGAAAAGTTGAGATGCGACAACAAACTACGAAAGAAATATATTATAACGGTAATGGTAATATGAATCGTTACATATTTATGGAAACATTCGGCATTTATTGAATGAAAAGCCACCGCTAATTTGGGCTGAAATTTATAAAATGATTCATCAGGTTCTCTGTTTCGCTCTTTTCAGAAATGATGGAAGATTACTTCTTTACCTTTTGCTTGAAATACAGTACAATACAAAAGTTTGAAACCACTCCCAGAATTAGCATGAGATAAATTTGGCAGAAGAGTGGAAATATATGAAAAGGACTTCTTACTGTCGTTGAAAAAAAGAATGGAATCAATTATCAAACTTATACTTCGAGAAACTTTTGCAACGAACGCCAAAACTTTGTGCTGCAGTAATCAAGACTAAAGGAGGATATTTTGACGAGATCAAAATTGAATCATAAAATCTTTTTTAATAAAAATCATGCATCACTTTTAAACCAGGTATAATAATTATTTTCTTATTTAACATACAAAAAATACTTTTGGGGCCAATTCATAAACTTACAAAGATTTTCCTCAACATTTTGTTTTATAGAGTATATCAACAACATGAATTAATCAATGTAAAGCGATATTTTCTACTGTAAGAAAAATTTGGCTTTTTCATATTTGGCATAATTCGCCTGTCAAATTTGTTGTATTAAATCTATTTTTATGAAAATTGTGATTTATATTTCTTTTTTGTATTATTAACATATAAAACACCTGGCATCTTAAGGGTATTAGATTGTTAGAAATAGTGAAAAATGTTCAAAATTGATAGCTGTACAAATAATTTCGACATTGATTTTATATAAGAGTAGATCTGACGAAATAATTTAAAATATGACATTTTATTATTTTGGTGATGCTAGTCTTACAGTGGGGACATATTACCATGAACCTATCATCTATTTAGTTCCTTATCTCTTATACTAAATTTGTTATTTACTGATCAATACAACGAAGTATTTGAAGGATTTCTAATGAATTAATTACACATTCTGAAATTTTCAATGTATGGCATCATTAAAATTCTAGATCTTAGTTTCTGTTTTGGAAAGGGTTACATTAAATTTTACTTCTTGGAATACATTGCAAAAGAAGTTGATTTGTTGTACAATATTAGTATTATCCCGATTATAAATACATGTGTCGCCACTGACGTTCTTCCTCATTACTCTAACATATGAAGGTATAATAAGCCTGTTTTTTTCCTATTGATATTATGTACTCCTAAGAATTTAGTTTGAATAAACTTGAGTTTAAGCAAGCTTGGCATTTCATATGGTCAGCTGACAAAATAAAACAGGAATAAATTCAGTTGATGCAATTGTTTAAAATTTAATGATAAAATAATTTTTATATGAACACATTGTTTTATTGTACAGTAGTCATTTTCTGTGAACTTAATTCAAGTTAAGAACACTATTTCAAATTATATCATAGCATAAATTCGAAGAATTAATCAGCTTTTTGGATTCTATATTGCAAAACGACAGATAAGCAAAGAAATATCGACTAGGAGTAAGCATATGACATTAGATTTTATCTGGAAGATTAATGCCATCTCGAAATATTTAACATCCGAGAATCAAATTTTCAATTTTTGATCAAATGAGGAAGGAGAATGCTAGAAAGAATTTAGTCGATTTCACTGGGCTGTATAAAAGAATTGCTTATGCACACACACACACACATATATATATATATATATATATATATATATATATATATATATATATATATATATATATATATATATATATATGTCTCATTAAAGACGACAGAAAGGTACTAAGATTAAGTTTTTTTATTTCATTTCTCTACTGTACGAACAAGTATTTTCTTTTCTGAACGCTTAGTGTGTGGAAAATGTCGAAATGTTCTGTAATTCCGAACGCTATCGGGTATATATTTAGCCAATGAAATGGATGCTTTTAAACTGAGTGACTAAGTGGTGAGTATGCCTCTAGAGTTAGAGGGATGAATAATCCAAAAACAGCACATTCTGGATGTGTTCGTAGTTATAATAATGAGTGATGATATTGGCTTTTTAATTATTAAGGTTTGCATTATTTTAATCATTTTTACATGTGAATAAGATTATTATGTTTTTATTTTCTACGAGTTTGTTTCAGGTGGAAACTGTTATGGTTGAGGGAGTGTTTAAATGAGCTAGGATGGAGCTGTGGTCGGATATAGGTTTAACATTAGTCATCTCGAGAGGAATATAGTAGTGTGACCAAAGTAATTATTTATGAATAAACTTAAATAAGGAAAAAAGATAATAATGGACTTCGATACTTGCAATTTTGCATTTGCTCATGTGTTGTTACTTATGAGGATCAGGTACGATGTTTGAATATATATATATATATATATATATATATATATATATATATATACGAACATATATATATATACATAAATGTATACATATAAACGTATACATTTTCAAGTATACATGTATATATATACATATATATATATATATACACACATATATACATACATATATACACATGTATACATGTACATATATACACACATGTGTACATATATACATATATACACACATGTGTACATATGTACATATATACACACATGTATACATGTCCACATATACACACATGTATACATGTACACATATACACACATGTATACATGTACACATATATCTATATAGACGAATATAAAAATATATACACATATATAAACATGTATATATATATATATATATATATATATATATATATATATATATAAAATATAGCACAATAAAACAATACAAATATATATATATAGGTATATATACACATTTATAAATATATACATATACACAATATATACACATATGCATGCATACATTTTATATATATATAATATATAGATACATATATACACATGTATATATTTATACAAATACACAGATATATATACATAACTATATATTTATATAAACATATATACACACATATATATATATATACATATATAAAAATATATATACATACATATATACATCACAGATATACACTTATATATATATATATATATACATATATAAAAATATATATACAGACATATATACAACACAGATATACACTTATATATATATATATATATATATATATATATATATAAAATATATATACAGACATATATATACATCACAGATATACACTTATATATATATATATATATATATATATACTTATGCATATATATTCATACATGTATATACATATATACACATATTCATATCTATATAGATAGATATATACATATTATTTATATGTGTATATATATATACACATTAATATACATATATATACATATATAAATGTACATATATACATATATATGCACATATATATGCACACACATATATATATATATATATTTCTATACATATATTCATGTACAAATATATATATACACATAGATATATATGTGCATATAATTGTCATCTATACATATACATACAGATATATAAGGAAATATACATGCTTACATAGAAAAACACATACATCTATACATACATACATATAGACACACATATATACACAAATCTATACATAACTACATATATATACATACATATATATACACATATATATACATACATATATATACATATATATACATATATATATACACCCATACATACATATGTATATATATACACCCATACATACATATATATATATATATATATATATACATATATACACACATATGCATATATATACATATATATCTACATACACATACATACATATATAGATAACATTTTATATGCATACACAAACATATATATAAATATATATATATATGCATACATATAACTATTTTGTACATACATATATGTACACACATACATACATGTATACATATCTCAATCACATCTTTTGTATATGTATTTATATATATGTATGTGCATACATTTTAATATATGTATATAAATATATATGTATATGTATGTATATATGTATGTATATTTATACATATATGTTTGTATCTTTCCATATAAACATATATATGTATATTATATTAATATATATGAATGTGTATATAGAAATATATATATATATATATGTGTGTATGTTTATACATATATGTTTGTATGTTTATATATAAACATATATATATATATATTATATTAATATATATGAATGTGTATATAGAAATATAAATATATATATATATGTGTGTGTGTATGTTTATACATATATGTTTGAATGTTTATATATAAACATATATATATGTATATTATATTAATATATATGAATGTGTATATAGAAATATAAATATATATATATATATATATATATATATATATATATATATATATATATTCTAATCCGGAATTAATTTTTAATATATCTGCTCTTATCATAATGAATAAAAAATATTTATAATTCAGTGTTAAATTACAAAATCTTTATCCTTTGAAAACTTTTTATTCAGCAATGAATTTTTTTCCAGTCTCATTCAAATACTCTATGTTGAAAGCGCGAATAACATCACGACCTGATAGATTAAGTTACAATTACTCCATGGACAGCTAATCTGTTTTTAGTCTTAAGAAGATAAGCAAGTTTTGTTCATACGGTTTTGATTGTGATGAAACCTAAACAGCAGATAATTTAAACCGGATAATAACCCATCTTTAACATGTTATATGTTTACATAAAAGCAATTTCGTATAATCCCAGCCTAGACACCAACCCACCTGCGTCTTTTAAATAAAAGCGATAAAATGTTTCGAGAAAGCCAAAGGGAGAACTAGTGCAGTCTGATTTGATGTTGACATCTTTTGTTCTTTCAGTACTCTTTATACTTCTGTTTCCTTCATATGCAGTTTCCCTTCAAAACCTTCGTGGTTGTGTCTCTCCACAGCTTCCTTTTCTCTTCAGTTTTTTTATGATATTCTCAGTATACCTCTATTGAATCTCATCTTCGTTAACTCAAGTCTCCCCTACTGTCCAATATTCACTGACTTATAAGTGGATTGATATTACATACAAACTGAAACTCGTCTTTGATTACATCAGTATTTTCCTGTTTATTCATATATTTTTTAGCTTTTATATGGCATCTTTCACTCTTTTCTTGCAACATCAGATTTCACTGTCATATTTTCCATCGGCTGCTTTAAAACTTTCCACATAGATATCTTGATTTTAACGTTTTAGAATTCCAGCTTTTCCTTCTTGCAAGTGGCATTTCCTTATGTTTTATTACAACTGATATTTATTCTTTACTGTCGTGTCTAGAATTACATGCTGTTCCCTTTTGTGGCAACTCTCAATATAGTCTCATTTGCATATTATTTTTGAAGATGTGCTCACCAGAAATAAATACCAGCAGAAACTCCAACAAAAATATATGTCTCTTTTTAAAATCATTTCACCTTCAATGAAGGCAATAGGACATTTATAGTATTATTGGAAGTATATAAGAAAATATTATTATATATAGAGAACAATAAAAGAATAACAGAGGATCAAATCAATCGTGACTGGAAATCATGAAGCCGGGAAGAGATTTCCCCAAGCGGGGTGCCAATAAATATACTAAGCATGATGTAACCATTTCTACTGTACAATGATAATATCATGCCGCCAATCTAGCAATATGCTTAAATTCACAAAGTTTAGTGATATTAACGGAAATTACTATTTATTTTCTAAACATAGAAAAATGTAGCATAAGTCTAAAAGAGGGAAATGCGGAAGGCTGCCATTCTGTCTTGTAATTACACCTCGCCTATCACAATTACTACCGTATTTCTTACACCAAAACAAACATTCTTACGATTCTTACTACATCCATATTGATACCTGAAAGTCTTTATGAAATCCTAACTAGTTCCCATTTGGACAATTTTTGTCTATGTGCGGGAAGAAAAACAACAATTATCATAGAGCAAAGTTCATCAGAACAATTACCTTGAAAGTATTTACAGAAAAGGCATAAAGAAGCTATGGTACGGCCGTGTCAAAGTGACTGAAACCAAGATGCCAGATATATAATTTCAAATGTTCCAAATCACCCTATTTTTTGTACTGCACAATTTTAATTTCTTATAATATGAATCCATTTGAACATACGGTTTCCGCTGATATACTTAAATTGAAATCGTCAAGTATCTGTCAATATTTCTGAGATGCGTTATATGTACACTGTTTACATTATTCTGACTATTGACCTCATCTTTGTTGCCATGTTTATCACAACGTTTCGGCTGTTCTAAGCTCCGGCCTCCTTCAGGTAAGTCCCGGAAATTCATACACAGATGTTCTTAAGGACACATGGCACACTGGATAAAAGCGTTTGTTAGATCAAGTGACGGGTCTCAAATATTTGTGAGCTCAATACCTGGTTAAGGCAGTGGAGAACTTGGAGAGGTGAATTAACGGGAGATAACTGATAACTGACATCCATTCGACATAGCATGTGTAACTAGAACAGTCTACTCCAGTGAGCGCAATAAAGGGTTCAGTTCGACATTCCAAACATTTGAAGAAGGCCGGAGCGTACAACGGCCGAAACGTTGTGATAAATATGGCAAGAAAAATGAGAACAATAGTCTGAATAATTCAAATCTAGTCGAGCTTGGTAACCATTAAACTACGTTGAAGTGCCCAGTGTTCAAATGCGATTTTATGATTCAATTTTCTGAAATTTTCTCCGAGAAGTACGCATTTCAACATATCGTGTCCACTAATCGGGAGATAGGAAGATTTGATGAGCGTGGAATCAACTCTTAATTACTGTAGTTTCCAGGTTATCCTTGATCCAGAGCAGTATCACCTGCTAGCGTCCAAGCTATGGGTAAATAATCTATCCCCAAACAAAAGCAAAATATTATCTAAGTGTAAAAATACATTTTTATAGTAAAACACCAGCAATACATTTTTATATAAAAATACCAACAATACATTTTATAGGAAAATGACCAAAAAAATATATATTTTTTTTACAGCTGAAGGCATACAAGCGCGTTCAAAATATTCAGTTGAAGTCATAACGTTGTTCAAAATATTTCGATTTCGGCATTAAACAAGCCATACGGGACGGCATATCACTAAACAAAATAAACCAACCAATCAATGAGAAAGAATACTCTCACGGCATTAATCCATATAATATCCTAAAATTTCTTAAAGAAATCAAACTGTATTTCAAAACATATCTTCAGTCTAACTATAAAATACAATAAACATATAACCGTCTCTCGTAATCATGTCCACACGAACATGTACATGCACAAAATCTGATTATTCCATACCATGTATTCAACTGTGAAAGCAGAATAAGATATTTTTATTACTTCAAAACTCTCAAGAAAATTAAATTTCGGTATTAAATGACCCATAAGCTGACGGTATGCCATTAAATAAACAAATCAAATCATCAACTTATGCTATATTTTTAAATGTTCTACCGCTTACGATATTTTCTAGTTACCCTATCAAATAAATATATTTAATTCCTAAATCTAGTGAGTGTTGAGAACTTGAAAGTGCCTCACATGCTAAAGATATTATTTTAGGCCGGGGAGGATTCGGGTGGCTTGCGAATAAATTCTTATTTAGTGGAATAACACGTCTTTGTTATTCGTTCAATGTGATTCTTTTTTGTTTACCAAGTCAAGAGAATTAAACATCTGCATTGATGTTCCCAGCATCTTCTACTATTTTGTAATGGACCATATCTTTCATATTCCAACGGACACAAAGCAAAGCCTTCCATGAATGGAACCCTAGTTTTTGTTGTCTCTTATCACTTGTATCAATGCGATGCTAAAATCAAAGTTTTGCATTCCTGGTTAAATGATTGATACAACAGTTAGAATATTTTGTCCTGTTCGAAATTGAAACTGGATAATTAACCCAAATTAATTTTTAGAAAGTTTTATTTTCAATTAAGAATGAAATACACTATAACAGACACTGTGGCGGATAAAAGAGATGATAAACTAATTCTAGACACTGTTTTCTAACATTGATACTGCCATAGTCTTGTGTGGCTTCAAATATCTAAACACACATCTGTTTTCAACCGCTTTCACAGATCAATGATAAAGATTATTTCCAACGAATAAAGGTTTTAGCAAGAACAATCCTTCTTGAAAATCTCTTGACTGTTTTTAAAGAATCACAAATAACTGCACAAAATAACAGAAGTCACAAGACACGAGGACTTTTAAGAACAACACAATTTACGGAGAAGTGTGACCAAACACTCTTAAACACAAACAGAAACAGTGTTACGACCACTTCCACCATTCGGACAGGGAAGTCATTTCATCCTTACAACACTGGCATCCTTCTTCAATTGTCTTCTCACGAAAACTGACTTTCCCATAGGTCGGGACTCAGGGTTGGACACTGGGGATCTGTGGTCAGCAATGCATGACCGAACAGTGTGGAAAGGGATTGTCAATGAAGTTCCGACGAACAATAGGGAGATCGAAGGATGATAAAACAAAAACAACAATCAGTATAAGGTTGTGCCTGTTGGAACACAGCTTACATAATCAATTATCACATTTTTTGTGTACAAAACGAAAAATCAGGACTTTTAATATGCGGTATCTATCGACAGCATCACTTTAAATGTCCAGAAAAGTAATATTCCTGTGAAAATAAGGCAAAATCAACACCGGCCACAAATATATTTTCATATAACTTTGTCAACCATGTGTAAATTTCCGATCTACAACCAGGAAAAAAGTTTAGCGTTTCGGATCTTTTATTAGAACGACTTTGATTTTTATTTCAATTCTGTCTATCTACTTTTTTGTTATTTTTACAATAGCATTATTATTATTATTATTATTATTATTATTATTGTTATGCGTTTGTCGTTGAGGGTTGCTTAATCAAATCAAGCAAGTGAATTATTCTCAATCTTTAAAAATCTAATTAACTAATAAATTAATGCAATCATTTTATATTATTAAAAATAATTAAATAAACTCATTATCACCACTTTTGATGATGGATATAATGAGTATCTTCAAGTGCCAAGTCATTCTTTGATTTACCTTCTATTTGAGAAAAATATCCAAGGATTTTTAGCTGCAGTAGCAAATACTTGCACAAGATAATATTTTATTTGTATCTTCATTATTTCGTCGTCATCACAATAGATGTCCTTTAATACCAAACACATATATTTTATTCATCACTTCTTGACAGTTCTATTTCTGGAATCGGTTGAATTAGTTCTTTTAGCTTAATTTCTTTCTCACAGATCAGCAGGGTCACTGGAACAGTCACCAGTACTCTGATAATTACTGACGACCTTTTCAGTTATTTCCCAAATCTTCGGTAGATTGTTGATTGATTTATTTTACTGCTTAACAAGGTTTTGTGGGTTATTAAAGCCGAATTTTGAATTGTATAAGAATAAATATTTTCCGAATGAATATTATAACATTTTAGGAATAAATATGAAGTCATTTTCCATGAACAACTTGCATAATGTAATAGACCGTTAATAACATTTGAGTAATATAAAATACCAACAAAATGATAACAATTGAGGCCTGGAGAATCGAGTTCGAATTCCAGTCGAATCCATTACATTCCTTTAGGGTTAATACACTTGGGAGAGGTATGGATCCTCTTCTTCTACCCACCCCCAGCAATGGGTAAAAAGCAGGACAGATCGTAACTGGATGGTAACTGGTCTACCCCAGAAAGAAATGGCAACCTACAGCGGGAAAAAATTTATCTCGTCAGTCATGTATCGAAAGATACATGATCGCCTAAGCTTGTATCGCGCATAACACATAACTGAGTGACTGACTGGCAATAAGATTGATGATATTTATTATATATTAACATTTTGACTAAATTGAATCACGAAGAGAAAAGTTCTAGACCTCCACAATATGACAAAGACCACATACAAAAAGAAATAAATAAAATGATATAATTTTTTTAAATGCCTATCTTCTTGTTACTTTGTGATCTATAGTTTTTTCACTTTGTTTTACTAATGGTATTACACTCTTTCCGGGTTCTACAACAAAATCAGATCATTATTATCGGAAAAAGCGCTTCAAACGTTGCATATTATTATTAAGTCAGGTGGCGTCTCGCCAAAAAAGTGATGCTGGTGTACAGATAGATGAAGCACGATACATCAATCATTATTCCCAGTCTGATAATGGATTCCAATCACTGCCATGGAAGCCAACACTTCGTGATATGGTGACATGTTTTGATAAAAGCTGGGTATAATTTTCAAAGATGGGGTTTAATTAGAAATAACATCAGGTCAAGTAACACAGTCAGTTCAGACTTTTACGATTGAGGGTGTACCCACATTCCCCGCCTCCAAGGCACCAAGACTGACTAATTCTAATTTGAAAGAATGAAACATTTCGCCACTGGCCGACGATGCTTCGTTTCTAATCTCATTCATGAACAGTGAAGCACTGTGTGCTAGAACCAAGTTCATATAACTAACTAATTAACTAACAAGCAAATAAGTGGTTAATTACTATAGCCAATCTTACTTCACCAAGATTAAACATGTACATTTTAACAGCGTAAATCAATTAAGATATGAAGCCATGCCGAGTGGAATAAGTGGGGGGTTAATTATTTTTATTATTAGCTTATGCTTTCTATTCAGTACAATTCTTTACTGAGTAAATATATTACATACAGAGTGTGATGGATAAATTGTCGCCTAAATTCCACAAAAATAAAAATAAGACAGATATATAAATTTAACAGATATATTTATCAAAATAGCACAAAAATATCTAGGAATAGTAAAGAGTAAATTTATTCAATAAAATCGTCCTTGGCTTCAACCACGCTCTCCAGACGACTTCAGAATCTTCTGCATCTTTTCTGGACGGTCTCCTTGTTTATGTCGGTGAATGCTGCCATAATGATTGCCTTCAGTTCATCATTGGAGTTTTGTTGGTGTCTTGTGTCTTGCACTGCACATATAATAAACAAGGGGTTTGCAGTCTGGGGAGTTAGATGTCAGAGGTGGTGTGGCCGCAGAAATTTTCTGACAGCTATGACTGTGTTCTTCTGCTTGTGTGGCATGGTGCAGAGCCCTATTGCCAGATATATTGTCTTCCAGCAGACAATCTCTGAACCAGGGTATTACCATCTCAAGGCAGTTGATGTGGGCCTCCATGCCGAGTCTGAGGCCTGGTGGGAAGATAAATGGTGACCTAATGTCACCATCATTAATGATAAGTCCATACACCTTCATAATCAACATTAGACTCATCCAACTCTTTCCAAATCATCTGCACTGTCGTTTGATTGACACTCAAACACTCTGAAATCTTCGTATTGGAGGTTCCAGTGCGAATGCCAAGCAGTACAACAAGCCAATTCCAAATTTCTGGCGGAATAGAATTTGTTCATGTTTCTCCTTTTCTCACAGACTGTGTCCAAATGAACCATTATATTGTGAAATCGACAAATTCAAAAACAATCGACGCGCTTGCGCGAAATTAAAAATAAAAAATGGCGATAATTATTCATCGTACCCTGTTCATCCATCGATTAATGTGTTTTCGATTAGTGCGCTAAAATTTTATATATCAAAATTCGATAAGTGCATACATAATACTCGATTAGTGCGGTAAAGCAATCCTTAGTTTAAACATAATAACTGAAAATTGATTTTTTATAGTTATCGATATACACATAGGCCAAAATAATCAAGGGATTCCTATACTTTCTTTTGGTTGATAATACTCTCCTACATAGTTGAGCAACTCCGCATAGTACAAATGTTTAATACTTTTGTAAACAGTGGGTATCAGAAATCTTTTGTTTCTTGTCTGTAAATATCTATATAACTCTTTGATCCAACTTCAGGTTTTTTCTATTTACTTATTTTAACATATTTCATCTGATTACACTGCCATATCTATATGAAGCTATAGTTTCTGTTGCTTATTGTCATTACAGGTCTACCAGCTTTTATATGCTTGTTAATATGAAATGATTTATTACAATTCCT
Organism: Acanthosepion pharaonis; assembly: GCA_903632075.3. Lineage (NCBI taxonomy): Eukaryota > Metazoa > Mollusca > Cephalopoda > Sepiida > Sepiidae > Acanthosepion > Acanthosepion pharaonis. The sequence goes on from CAHIKZ030005074.1 coordinate 1,341,857, forward strand.
ATAAAGTAACAGCAACAGATATTTTTTTACAGTAAATTGGGGCTGGTGGCATTCGAGGAAAAGGTTACATTAACAGACAGGTTATACGGATAGGAGATGGTTAACTCTAGACTTGAACATGTTAAGATTGTAATGATCGATGAAACATCCTTTCGAGTGTCGGTTCCTCAGAGCAGAATTTCACGGGAAGAAGCTGTTCGAGTTGAACACGGTGGGAGTGTGGCTGGTTTGCTACAAATGGCTGTAAATTCGATGAACATCTTAAGGTGTACATTCTAAAAGCATCTTCAGAATCTACCGACATTGCGATTGTTAAAACGCAGGAAGAGATTTACGCATGCAAACTACTAACTTCCGGTCCCGAGAAAGGAAAAGAATGAGAGGAGAGATCCAAAGGATTTATAAAAAACTGTTTGATTAATTCCTCATAGTATTAATCAACGGAAAACTTCTAGATGAGCAGGATCGCCATCATATTACGGACGTTTCAGTCGAATGCTATTCACGCTGGCTGTTTCATTCATTTTGACGTGTTGATTACCAGTACGACCGTTTTCTCAAGATAAACGACGTTTGCATAAAGATTTATATTCTTTAGATTTTTTCTATATTTTTATACTATTATTATTACGTTGTTGATTTTCAGGTATATTGCAAAGCTGTCGCACACCGGGGTCATGTTTTCCAGCCGATAATATGTAGAAGTCACCTTAACGGATTAAAAAAGTCCGTGATAAAATTCGAACGCGGGTCTCATGATCATAAAGCGAAAATTATAACCAAGCTGTAGACCTAAGTCTTCGGAGTGAAAATGGGTAGACGTAACTGTTCGGAAGCCGTTGTGGGTTTTGCTCGCACATGGTCACGATGTATCGTGAACGTGAGTTAGAGCATACTGTTTACCATGTTCAAGAAGCCGATCACGTCGAATTATTCGCTCTCTCCCAAAAACGGTAACTAAAGGTCGCTAAGCATAGTTACAATATAAATCCCGATTGTACTGTGGATGAAGAAGGGTCTGTCTGGTAGCCCTGGCAGACGGGTGTGCTTAGAAACGAATTGTAGAAGACCATTGCAGCGTTTTACTTCCAATTTTGTATACTATCATCCTCATTTCAATAGTAAATACAGTACTGTTCGATAAAAGTGACTCACCTGATTTTTTTTTTACTAAATGTTCTCTTCTCCGATGAAACGAAAGTTAAGTTAAATTTAAAGCAGAAGCGATCTAACATCCGAAGAAGAAGCTTTGAAAGTTCTTTGAATTTAGCAGTAAATACTGTCAAGCATCCGTTCAGTATAATGTTCTGGGGATGCTTTTCTTTTCATGGAACTGGTTTCTTAAAACCTATTGAAAAGACCCCCAGGAGCGAGAAGTACAAGATAACTTTAGAGTCTTGTCTGCTCCCTTCTGTTGAAAGGGTGCAAATCGACCACACCAAACTCATTTTTATGCAGGATAATGCTCCCTGACTCACAAATAAAAATTGATGAAGGAATACTTTGATGAGAAGCAGGTGAGTGTTATGACATGGGCTCCCAAATCTCCTGACCTCAACCCCATAGAAAACTTGAAACTCATCGGAGAAAAGAACATTTAATAAAAAAATCAGGTGAGTCACTTTTATCGAACAGCACTGTAAATGAATAATAGTCTACTGAACAAAGAACAAAGTATGAAATTACAGGTAATGCCGAAACCATAAATGAAGAAACAAATAATAAAAGAAAAGTCTAAGTATATTGAGATTAACACCTTTCTGGCGCTAACTCTCACATGTGCCGATTTGTAACTACAGACCTAAGTTACACTCATCCCGACACCACGAAAGTGTTATATCTTGTCTGGCTGGGTGCCGAATAATCTTTGGTGTTATGCTCCTGAAATAATACAAAACTGGAGTATTCAACCAATCAAAAGATCTATTTTGATTGATAAAACTCACACACCTTCAAAGTCGTCAAACTAACATATTTTTTATGAATATTGAGAATAACTGAAACATACAAAAATACTTTGTTTCAACAATATTTATTGGTTTATATATATATATATATATATATATATATATATATATATATATATATGTTTAAGAATAAAAATATAAGCATATATTTTCATATATAGTGCTCAAAATTCGGATAATATTAAAAATTGAACATTAATAATATTGAAATTTAATCAATTGTATATATATAATAAAAACATTTTAGCTACTGTATCACCGACTGGGAAATTTGTTGGAATCAACCATTCTTCAGGGGGTTTTGTATTTAAATGAGTATATTTCCAAATCTTCGAAAAAAATGGAAATACACCCATTTAAATATAGAACTCCCTGAAGTATGGGTAGCTCCAAGAAACTTCTGAGTCGGAGATACAACAAAAAAAAAAAAAAGGATTTTTATATTTAGAGTTAAGTAAATTGTGATATATATATATATATATATATATATATATATATATATATATATATATATATATATATGTGTGTGTGTGTGTGTGTGTACGATGTTAATAAACTCTCGTCTTTTAAAATCTTATTTTATCGTTCTCGCTCATTAATAATATTTGTTTATATTCTTTTTACACTCAGTAACCTTCTACGTGTTAGTGGCTCTGTTACCTTGCTTTGCGTGAAATCTTTATATATATATTATATATATATATATATATATATATATATATATATATATATATATATATCAATATGCAGGTGATATAATACTTTGTGGCCTAAAACAAAAAATAAACTAGAGAATTTCGATTTTACAACTAAGTCCGTTACATTTTCGTTCGCACAAATACAACGTGGCAAGTTATGAATCCATTTCTTCTCTCCTTAGCTATGGGTTAAATAGCAGAAAACTGAGCTATATAACTGTGGTTGGCAATCAGCATATATACGTTTGAATTAAAAAATAACCCAGGCATAGCACATTATCATTTAATTCACAATGACTACAGGGATGTACCTAATCCGCGTAGATATCTTCTTACTAGTCTGAATGTGTTCTTACAGTACGATTGATTGTAATTCATTCTCAATAACTATTTTAATATCACGCATAACAAGGAAGATGTTGGAATGCTATTTTCCAAACGTTTCTAATATTTTCTATCTAGCCTTCTTTAGATATTAGCCGTTGATCCGAAGCAGCTCAATCTTATGAAGGAATCTTTCAAGTCTAGCATATAACATTGGAAAACATGTCCAAGAACTCTCTGTGTCCGTTTCTTTGTAATTGCATCAAAGATTACGAAGGTAAATGAAGCATAGCCGTAAACGTAGAACTTACAAAAGTCGTAATGAGTAATGACACAATGCAATCAGTCATGGCGTTTTATGTACGAAAAAAAAAAGTATGAAGGAAGAATAGAATTATGGGGGTACCTCCACTAATTCGCTGAGTAAAACAGAATAGCATGATGAAAAAAGGCTCCAAACAAGTTTTTATCGTAACATGTTTATGTTATTATTAAGAGTAAAGACCAAAGTATTTTTTTATTATTTTATTATTTTTTAATGCTTTCACGCAGGTTGGAAATTTTGGTTAAAAATCTTCTTTTTTTTTTTTCGTCAGCGGTTGGCCAAAAATCACTATGGGAATTTTGGCGCCCTGATCCGTTAAAAAGAACATTTCATTTAGAAATTATTGCAGAAATCAAATACTTGTCGGATTTTAATGAAATCTAGAAAATATTGGTAAAAAGTATAATTTCTCCTTCTGTTAACCCCATTTAATTTTATCATATTTCGAGAAATTAAAATTTTATCTTCTTTATTAGTTAAAAGCAAGAACCTTGAATAATTTAAATCATCAATTTGTTCTTGACGAGAAGGAAAATCATTTACTGAAAATCTGCTCTGGGTTATAAAATTAAAAATGCAATAAAACTCTGACTTTGATTAATTAGGAAAGCTTTTGTTTGCTTTTATAAATAAACGCACGTCCAAGAACTTTATCATCTCAAGAAACAAAATTTCGATGAATAATGAATTTTTTACAAGAATTGTTTTCATTTTTTAATTAGAAAAATCATTTAAAATTCTTTATTAATTTCAAATATTAGATTATATTATTAAGTGATAACTATATTTGTTAATCATAAATGGTAAAACTTAATACCAGTTATAGCATAAGTTTCTTAAAAGAATTTTGAATTTTTTTTTATGTATATAAACGCGACCATTTTCGTGAGTGTGCTCGACTCTACATGACATTATCAGAAAATAATAGCGATGAGTATAGTAAATTTAGAATCAAAATTCTTCAAGTTAGATTACGAATAATAATATTTTCTAAATCTTTTAGTATTACTGAGTACATTCAAATTATATAAAAGTTACGCCATTTTCTTATATCATGTCTTACACAGTCTCCGTTGAAAAACAATAAAGCTGTCATCACCTTTTCGTCATTTGTCAACAATCGTCAACCATGTACATATAGCTATTATCGGTTAGAAATGCACTTTTGTTTTGAAAATGCATGTCATTGTTATTTTAAAGTTAAAGTAAATAATATTTGTTTTAAATCAGATTAATTATGTTTCAAATCAGTTACCGTTTCTCAAATAAACTTTCAGAAAATTATATTTTATTTTTGGAAGATTTTTTGATAAATCGAATTACATTGCGATGAATGACGACTACAAATGGGTGCTAATCAGAAAAAAAATCGATTCCAATCAATATAGTTTCTATTTGGAATGCATCAGAGTATTTTACTTTCTGGAAATATTAAATTTAATTCATTAACTTTTAATTAAATCTAAAATGAAAGGTCGAAGTAAGCTTATTCGTAAAATCATTCTAAATCTTATTTATCGCGAATTATTGGACATAATTTGAATTGAGTAAAGCCACCAAACCGAGAAAAATACAGGATAGCTAAACGTCTAGAAAACTCCACACATATAGTAGACTCCTCCAAATGCCTATCATATAAATCATTAACATATATCTCAACTTCAGTCACTTTCTCACCGCCGTGACGTGATGCCTTTTGCTTTTTTCTATAAATATTTATCTTCTTCTCATGAGCATGACTTTAAGAGTACTATTTGTCATTGAATCAATAGCCTCATTTACTGCAAGGAAAGTTGCTTAACTATAGCGTGACAAAAGATTTTCAAGTCAGAGTTCATCTTGCACATCAACATATCTAACATTCGTCCGGGCATTGTATACTGTTGCCATATCTTGTCTAGTAGCCCTGCTAAGTTCTTGACATATCCAAAGAATGATCTGCAATATAATCGGTTTTGACTTGGAATTTCGACTTCAACCACTTAATCACAGACGCGATGTGGCTTCACTCTGTCTTTTCTATAAATATTTTCATGGCAACTTCTCTAAAGAGCTTTTTATCTTGGTGTCCCGACTACATGAATTCCCACAAGATTGACATTTAGGTCCCGGCCTTTAACTGTTGAAACTGTCACTTCTACCACAAGAGTTTCTTTTCTTGCCCTTCCAGACAGTAGAACTACCTTCCTCTTACGTGCTTCCTTGATAACTACAATCTTCAAAAATTTAAATGTTAAGTCAATCGCCATCTATTGTTGTATCGATCGTTGTACATTTTTTTTATCTTTTCCTCATTCCTCGCCCAATATACCCAGTCTTTTCTCTCACTTTCACTCTCTGTAACCTCCTGCGTGCTAGTGGCATTCCGGCCTTGCTTGGGGTGAAATTATTATCAAAATATGGAAGCCATTATCACAGTAAGAATGATAAATGTTAACGCAAATAACCACGCTTAGCAGCTAGGCAACAGCAGCGGCATTAAAAATAAATTCAGGCGTGGCGGAGGGAGTCAAGCTTAGCAGCAATGTTGTGGTAGCAGTCGAATCTGTGGAGTCAAAAAGAATATTCGGTTTAAATCTGCAAGTCACAGAATTAGAATTTTCCCACAGAACAACATAAAGAATGAAAATGTTAGTTTTTGAGTTTGATGGTAGTGTAATTCTGAGTTCAATCCCTCTGCCGGCTTCTGCAGACAAATCCTCAAATGAAACAGAAGTAGCAATATCTACGCCAAAAGAAAACAAAAGAACAGGCACGAGAACATTTTACTGTCGTAAATTTAAAAAAAAAAAATCGGTACAAGACTCCTGAAGATGTTCGGATAGCGTAACAGTCGAAACGTTGTGATAATAACAACGGAGATAGGAACTTTAAATCATGTAAATGAGGATAGCTCATCATTCTAGAAATCTATCATTTTATGCTCACTAGGTTTTGACGGCTTCTTTCAGAATGATTACGTACCCCCTCCCATGCTCCACTGGTAAAACGAAACTGGTTCCAGGAATATTCGGCTAAATTCCAAGTACTCCATTGACCTTAGCATTCGCCAAATTTAAATCCAATTGTATATGTATGAGACATACACCCCTAACAAAATTATGAAAAACCCTGGAACCTACCTGAATAGACATCCGGACGCAGCGACTCCCCATCTTTTAAACAATTCTGCGTAGCCATTTTATTCTGATAAAGAAAGACACTACACTTTAAGCAGCTGTCTCAAGATGTGTGGAACGTTAGCTTACTGAAGACATTGTTTAATCACTAGTCGCTTCACAATTAATATTTGTGTATTTAGGTAGCAACCCATCTCTTATACATTTTTCATTAATGACAACCGACAAGGTATTGCGATTAAGTTTTTTTTCTTGTGTTCCTGTAGTTCTTTGTTTCTGGATATACAGTATATAAAAAATGTCCGAATGCCCTATATATCCAAGCGCTTTCGGCTGTCCTTTTAGCTATTATCCATGATGATTTTTATTATTTATTTTTAACTGAATGTATGGAATTTGTATGTATATATCTAGAGTTATAAGAATATTTTTCCAAACACAGTCAGAACTTCAATAAAATCAACTATGAACCCCGTCAAAATGTGCTGATCGGGTCCAGAATAAAAAGTTCCTATAATTCCAGATGCATACATAAAATATGCATATATTCAGTTAAAAAGAAAAAAAAAACATAAAATAAATAAAACTGTGTACGTGACATGCTGAGTTTTGCTGCGAGGTTTTTCTCGTCTGTGTTTATCCTTCACATCTACAAATCTACCATTCATCCGTGCATGGACTATTGTTGCCATATCTGGTCCGGTTACCCCGCTGTTCATCTCGAGGTTCTCAACAAAATCTAAAGACGGACATGCATTGTGATTAGATTTGACTTGGGGCTTCGACTGCAGTCACTTTCTCACCGACATAATGGGGCTTCCCTCTGTCTTTTCTATAAATATTTTCATGGCATCTGCTGTGACTAGATATTTTCACTGGTGCCCTGACTGTATGAATTTAAGCGTGCTACTAGGTTGGCATCTCGGTCCCACCCTTTTATTGTCGAAACAGCTAAATGTAGCCGCCTCTTCTACTTCAACAGCTTCTTCTCCTGCACTTCCCGACAGTGCAACTCCTTTTTACTTGCTTCCCTGTTAACTATAATCTTCAAAAATTTAAATGTAATATCAGTCGACATCTTCAGTTGCTTTGATCCCGTTTTACTTTTTACCCTTCTCCTTGGGATGTATTGCTTAAAAAGTTTCTGAACTAATGGAACAAAGTAATGTAGCGACGTGGTGTATAAAAAGAGGTTAACTGCTCTTCAGTGAGGGAGGGAAGAAACACACAAGTGCTAACGAGCCTAAGATTTGTACACACGAGTGGAAGCCCCAATGGATTAGAAAAACAAAAACCGCATACGAATATTTGCCATGGAAATATCAATAAGTTTGCTATGTTTCGTCTGCGAGGAAAGAAACTGTAGGTTTGAAAATAATCCATGGTTTTTACAGTTTATTTAAATTTTCTGACACTAGGGGCCGTGACGTAGGACAACCGTTCATCAACTCAAACCTGATTCAGCTGGCGAGATCATTAACTGTAACACCCAGTCTGATATAGCGAAGCTGTTTGATGCCGCTGTTGCTCAAAGCATGTAAATGCATTTGTAAATTTCTAATTTGTCAGTTATGTGTGGGATTTGCCCTGCGGGAATAATTTCCTGTGTCAGGTGCGAGCTGACATTAATCGCTTTCTTTTCTTTTAGTTTTCTGACTTGCAGATGCTTCGGCAGCCAGACTGGTTTAAGCCTGTTTCACGAGTGAGCTCTATAACATGAGCTTCGGGATTGCGTTAGGCTGCCTGCGCGTTTTCGCAGATTGATTAAAAATACCTTCAATGGGGACTTTCTTTCTCAACTGATTATGTGTGTTAGCATCAAAAGGGAGCGGTAATTTGATCCATGCTACTAACATCCACTCTGCCATGTGCGGGGGACGACAGACGTTGTTCAATTTTGCTAATGAGTACATTAATTCTACCGGAACAGAAAATGCGCGGCGAAATCACTGTGAAACAGATTTTTGTTTTTGAAAATAATTGAGTAAACTTGGGTTTACGTAGCGGCCAAATACACTTCTTTTGACGAAGGCACAAACTCAATGCCTTATCTTCTGTTAGCAAAAAGCACTACGGAATTTAGTAAGCCATAAGAAACTATAAAAAGTATTAAAACGAAAACGTTTTTGAGAAGCTTAAACTGTTTCTGCTTCTGTATCATATAATAATAATTGTAGACGGCCTTAAATTATACTAATATTATGCGGAATCTTATAATAATGCTACTTGTATGCGCAATCGTAAAATACTAATAATAATAATAATCGTATGCGGAATCGTTCAACAATAATTCTATGTACAATCGTGCAATAATAATGATTATCGTATGCGGAATCTTATAATAATAAAAACCGCACGCGGAATCGTATAATAATAATAATAATAATAATAATAATAATAATAATAATAATGACCGCACGCGGAATCGTATAATAATAATAATAATAATAATAATAATAATAATAATAAGAAGAAGAAGAAGAAGAAGAATATGAGCAGCCATATGATCATAATAATCGTATGCACAATTCTATAATTATAATCGTATGCGGAATTCTATGATGATGATGATGATAATCATCCGTATGAAAAATCTTATAATAATAATAATAATAATAATCGTATGCAAAATCTTATAATAGAGATAATCGTATGCACATTGCACAATCGTATAATAATAATAATAACAACAATAATAATAATAATAACCTCATGTGTAATCGTACAATAATAATCGTAAAATGCTAAACATTATATCGCTACATATTTTCGAAGCGAAAAAAATGAAATAATTTTATGTATTCTCAAAGAAACCACGAAATATTAAAACGAGGAGAAGACAAATACAATTTTAAATAAAAAAACAATTATGCAAATTCAATGGGATCAGATATTATCATGCCTGGTTGTTCGTAAGAAACTGGTTCCTAGTCGTTCGTGAAGTTCAAATTTCATCAATTATATACGGAAAACTAACAGGGACATAGTTCAACAAAATAATTAAAGTTCAGAGACACCTCTCCAGAAGCTTATATATGCGATCAGGATTACGTAGCAGCAACACCGTAGATATATACTAGCAATGGTCAGAGGATATTTTCAGTAGATTCAAAGTTCTGTACTAAATTCGATCATTTGAAAAATATGTACAGTCAAAAAGTTTATGGATTTGGAGAGAACTAACAGATTATTTGAATCCTCCGAAAGCTAAGATGTTCCTTTTTTTGTCCATTTCTTACGAAAATGCTTTGAAAGATAAGGGGTACGAAACAAAATTAGAATTCAGACCTCAAATAAATCAACAAATGCAGAATGAAAGAAGAAAAAGTAACATCTGGTATAACCACCCCGTTTCATTTATAGATGAAAGCTAACATAGGAAGATATTTTGAAGCACTTCTCTAAGAGTTCAGTGTTACACAAGGTGTTCAATACAAACACAATTTGTATTACAGCGCTACTAGCAATTTGGGTACTAAAATGAAAAGAAAAACGGCAACAATTTCAAGGTTAACGTACAGCAAAATATGGTGGATAGAGAGAAGACTATGTGTAGAGAAAAAAATATCTCCAATGAATGGTGTCTGTAAAACGGAATGAGTGTTTTACAAAGCTGAATTGAAGGACGAAAATAGCCAGAGCAAGATATTTGTACTGAAGTTACCTTCAAAAAGAGAAGTTACAATCACAAGTCATCATTTAAAATAGAAAGTCATAGCCATGTGGGAGAATTAAATGAAAGAAATAACAACAAATGTTCTAGTATAAGATGGAGTATAGTGAAGAAAGCCAAACACTACAGCAATGTTAGTAACATTGGTAGGCTGTGCCAGTAAGAACAACTAGTGACACTATAGTATCCAGACCAAAAAAAGCTGTTAAATGGCAGGTCTGAAGTAATGCCGGTGTGTAGGCAGAAAAATTTATATTTTGTGTTTATAGGAACCCGGATTAGAGTACGTAACAACCTATTACATGCTATTTCCTCATTTTTGCTTCACCCCTCCCCTTCTGTAACACATCATGTTATGCGCATATAAAATAAGCCAGTGAAGCATTAAGTAGCATCTGCAGCCTGACAAGACATTAATTGTTGAAACCATGGTAGCGGGTGTGCACGTGATGACTGACTTTTTATATATATATATATATATATATATATATAAAAGTGAACATAGAAGTCAACACTTAGGGCGACAGTCTGTTTCATGCTATATGCAATCGGTGGCCTGATGATTGCATATAGCATGAAACGGACTGTCGCTCTGTGACTTTATGTTCACTTTATATTTTACACACGCTCTATCTCTGATATCGAGCACTTTATCCCATAAATATAGCACACCTTAAAACTATATTTCTTCATATATATATATATATATATATATATATATGTGTGTGTGTGTGTGTGTGTGTGTGTGTGTGTGTGTGTGTGAAAAAAAGACCGATCATTATGTGGAGTATTCTACAGACTAAAAAATTAATAGCTACTCATGCAACATATATATATATATATATATATATATATATATATATATATATATATATATATATATATATATATATATATATAAAAGAAGGGGAGAGATGAGTGTTATGCTTTCATCGCTATCAGAAGGAAGACTAAGATCTCACCAGACATTCTGAATGAAATCGTTTCCTCAAGAGTGTCGTCAATTCATCCATTATATAGCACATTCTTTGTGGTAGGATGGGTGTAATTCAGCTCTGATGTTTTAAAGTGTTACATGTGAGATTAAGCGACAGGTAGGCGTTTTGCTCACTACAGTTTCATTACCCCGTTTCTTTTATCATTTTATTCGTAGCTTATTATTTATGTCTTCATATCTGTGATGTATTGTCTTTCTCCAGAACATTATAAGCCACTTAATTACAATTAAAATGGCGACAAAATTGGAGAGAGGTTCGAATTTTGTTGTAACATTCTAAAAACAACCATAATAATCTGTAATGGTTTTTTTTTTTTTTTGAAAACTGTAGTCTATCTGTAATATATTTTTGAAGCTATTCATATATCTATTAAAATATAAGTATCTTGAAATCTCAAACGCGTGGTACATGAAGTGATCAATAATTTCAATTGTAGCTGGGTACTCGGATTGGTTAAAAATGGTACTGATAGAGTCACTGAAGGGATCCCTGCTAGCCCATGCCTTAATGAAATACAAATGATTGTTCTCACAATTAGGGTATAGCCCTTACGAAGAGCTTTATCTATGTAAAATATGTTTGCTCTGAGGTTGCTTCAATTTCATTTATATTTATTTACAAAATATTTCAGTGAAAAAACGTTCCTCGCAATAAAGTAATTTTTACGCTGATGCGAGTACATATGCTCCAGAAGGAGAGGGGACATTGATAAGTTTATATTTTCGTTTTACATGCGTTTCAAATGAAAATTGCCTGAAATTTTCTTCCCAAGAAAATAGGGACCCCGTATATTTTGAGTATAATTTAATCTCAAATTTTGAACAAATAAAATACATATATCTATGACCTTCTCTTATGTCTACACTCGGGTAATGAACTCATGTGAAAGTATATAAGAAAAGAATTATAAAATATGAAATAAAATAAAAGCTTACCAACAACGATTGTGCCGACGATCTAGGCGAAAGCGAAAATACAGATTTACCAATACCTGACAAGTGAAACTGGACTATTGTACCAAGGAACAACTCACAATTTCCAGGAATGGTTATGCCCAGAAAGACGCCTTGTCGATAGTCGACATCATTGCAACTTTACAGCTAACTGCGTTGTTTGGCACAATTCATGTAACGTAAAAAGCGTTGCTTGTCTGAGCTGTGGATAGTAGCTGACCTAGGAGCAATATCAGTATATCAAAGCATTTCTGTATTGCAAATTGATTAAGTGATTTGTTGTTGATATGGCTTATCAACTCCTTGTGGGTTATTTAAAACCGAAATCATTTTTGCATTGGAAGATCAATTCTTTTCTTGCGAATAATTATTGAGCTAACGATTTTTTGATATATTTTTTCCTAAATGAAGTCCTACTATTTAATCCATAGTCGGTGGGGAAAATATAATCCTACCTTTCACAAGAATATCTGCCTGTAAATAAATGTAATGGACACGACTAGAATTCAAAACCGGCTCTCATTCACTATCAATTACACCAGTCGCACATCCATCAGTGTCAGAGGGGATCTATAATATATGTAGCTCAGCGGAAGCACAATGTGCAAAGGATGGCGCACTCAAATCGTAATTGATTTAGCTAACCACAACACACCGAAGTACCCTAAGAGGATCTCTAATAATAAAAATAAAAAGAACCTAATCTTAAGTGAAGGCCATAAGCTTAATTAAGATATTATAATGAAAAGAGTATCCAAAAACGCGAATTTTAATGAAAATGAATACACAAATAAGAGGTGGTAACACAGGAAATAATAAAAAGAAAAGTATCAATTCTTTCCTCGTCTCTACACCTCTTTCACCAAGGGTCATATTTTTAGACTGGACCGAAATCTGTTACGTTAATGACTTATGAAAAATTTTAGTTTGTTAGATTAACAAATTATTTTAAAAAGAGGAGCAGCTAATTTGAACATAAAGAAAATCCATGAATAATATCAGAAGTTCAATATTGAGTTCAAAGAGTTCAACAAGCAATATATGCAGGATGAAGGCCGACAAACGCATCAGACGGAAGCGAGTGATAGATAATTCATAGTGTCATTTTTTACGGTTTATTAACTTTGACAGGTTATTTAGAGCCAGAAAATATTTTTAGTTTGTAATAGTTTTGGGGGAGATAATTAGGCTAGAAATGTGGTCATACAGAAAGATACTGAAGATAGCATAGACCGAACACGTGAACACTGACGACGTTTTAGAGGAAATGGGGAAAAAAAAGAAACTTATACGAAACATCTGGAAGAGACAGTTGGTATTTTCTAGGACACGTTATGAGGGATTACGAGTACTTTAAAAATTTGGGAGTAATTGTTATATAGGAATAAAGTGTCGCTGCCGACACTTGAGTTTGAACATAGATCGCAAGTGAGAAAACACAGATCCCGTTATTGAATGAAGTAGAACACGTGACTATAGAGGAAACGCATAAGTAGGAAGTCGCATGACGTCTAAATGATCTTCATTTCTCGTCTAACCTCTATACTATACGGACCGATATTCTTTATTCTATTTACTATACTATTTCTCTATTCGGATAACTACACGGGTTACTATTCGAGCGAGTATCATCGAGGAAGTACTATTAGTGCTAGTGATATTGTTCAACGCCGTGCTATAGTTGTATCTGTAATTACAAAGTCTCTACTGCAACGAGCATTACGGAAGTTACAAACAAGTGTTCGTTGAAATCAGGTAAGTAATAAAACACCCCATGTGGTAAAGGCACGGTTAACGAATTATTACTCTTTGAGAGGGTTCCAGAGATTAGAGGCAAGAGTTTCCATTTAATTATGAATGAAATATAAAGAACTTGATTGATGCGATAATTTTCATCATCGTCAGTCTCATAACCAAGTGTTGTCTTAGTTTCACTGCGAAGGCAAGCTTTTAATTTGTTTCAGCAGGTACACATTCAAGTTTACTATATAAGGAAAAATAAATCTGGTGGAGTCCATCCTTGCCCAGGCCGCTTATGCGTTAAACAATAAAATAGGCAAAAAATAAAATATCGTAATACACTAAGACATAAGATAATATTAAAAAAAAATATCACTTCGTATTAAGCGAGATAAGGTTAATATGACTAGTAATCGAGTATGCTTCTTTCAGTCCCTATTGTAGATGCCTGCTCAGAGACATATGTATTTCTTAAACACCCAGAGAGCCAACATGTGGTTTATATTGTAACTATGCTGAGCGAATCTTAGTTACAGTTTAAAGGAGATAACACACAATTCTGTTATTACCATTTTGAACACAGCCTGTAGGTTCAAGCCTTCTGCCATGATGATTTGTTACTACGTGCTTGTATAACTATCAGCAACCCTCGAACATTTGTCTACACAATTCCACACACAATACTTGGGTCACTTTCATGTATGACTTTCAGGCACGATCCAAATATTTGGCAACAGTGCACGCTGTCACGTCTCAACAGGTCGATATTATAAAGAAGTCAGCCAACTTATTTCCTCGACGAAGACAAAGCCATGTCTGCTTTTAGAAGGAGCCAATGTGATAAGTTCTTAATTGCATTGCCCAGAGAGAAAACATGTTGTAGACGATTCTACAATATATTCTACCTTACTGAAAATATAAAATAGGTATTTGTGGCACGACTTACAGGTCGTAGAATCGAACATAGAAAATAATTATTACGAGTCTTACGGAATCTATATGTGGTCAAATATTTCGACAAAAATGTAATTTTTACATTAAAGTCTGTAGACGGTAGTTTATTCAAGACCTGACAGAATTTGTATCCAAGCTTCCAGATATCAGTATGTGCCACAAGAAGACTGTGACAGAAGCAATCGATTCATGTACAATTACACACCTTTCAAAACAGATACATTGTTATGCAAAATTTTTCAGTACCAAGTGAAGACAATACTTCAAGGAATATTAGCAACAATGAAGCTAGATTTCGAATATTGAAAATGCCCAAATTTATTAGTTACAACTATTCAGATATTTTAATGCTATCTCCCATCAGGATGTAGGGCTGTCATGATTCTTTACAGATTCGTTTTCTTTGTAAGAGGTGAATTCCCATGACTCTGTAACAAAGATGGCGTAGCGTTTATTCAGTTGAATTCTCCACGGTTTTTAATTTACAGTTTTCTTTCTCTAAGTATGATTGCACTACGAAGAATGTTAGTCCATTTTACAAAGCTATTCAATAACTGTTATTAAACGATAGCTTTTTAATCTGGAATACGTAGCTTCAGGTTATAGCGCGCATGCCTGAAAGCAGTTTCTCAAATTAAAAAGGAAGTACAGATTCGGTTCTTTCAAGGAAATACAAGTTATTTATTAACACTTTCGATTTCTCCATTAGCAGAGACTAATTTCACGGTTACAAAAACAGGAATATCAACTTCAACTAAATATAACGTTTACAGCAATAACAGACACACACACACACATATATATATATATATATATATATATATATATATATATATATATATATATATATATTTGAACAATAAAACATTAAAAAAAAATCTTTAGACACACTGGGTTTGTATGTTAATATCCTTTCGTTTTTAATTTTACAGTTAGATTCCGCGACTAGTTTCGGCCAGCATGGCCATCATCAGGTGAAAAAAATTCTGCTTGTTAGTAGAATATATATATATATATATATATATATATATATATATATATATATATATATATATATATATATATATATATATATATATACATACATACATACATACATTGGAGTAATGGATAGCGCCTTGGATTGAGAAATCAGAGAGCCGAATTCGAATTCCAGTTGGGTAGTTTATGAATTTATGGGTAAACATCAGGACAGACCCGGTTCTATAGCCTTGAATGACAACTCTGAATTTAAAACCTGCAGAAGGTCGTTTGGGGACCTTGCGGCACGTAGTGCACCAGGTCTCATAATTCGGTCTTTCCAGAAGTGTGGTTGGTTCTACACAAAACCTTCCCCAACCATAATCAAATCATATGTGCTGGTGTCTGGCTGTCATTTCCTAGGAGCGGAGCTGCCTAACCCTCATATATATATATATAGTGATTTTCTAAGCGTAGCTTAGATGTAGCACAAGGCCGAAATTAGGGGGCACCCAGTAAGGATCGAACTCACTACTCAGTCGTAATTGTTCTAGCGAGCCAAGCTTGCTAACCATTACACCGCCCGCCCGCCTGCCTATCTATCTATATAGATATATATGTGTGTGTGTGTGTGTGTGTGTGTGAGTATATGTTTAGAATAGTATTTCATTATATTTAAGCATAGTGTTGATAAAGTGTACGTAAGAAATAAGAGCCGTAATATTTTCATTTGAGAAGAATACATTTGTATCAACAGATAGAAAGTGTAGCATTAAAAAAATAAAAAAAATTCTTGACAGAACCTGACTATTATATTTGATAGGGTCAAATTGATTTTCTTTTATTCTTACAATTAATCACTCTTAATACTCTCGAAAGATATATTTCTTTACATTCACTTAACCGTAAATCCACCTCCTTTATCTATGTTTTAAATAGGATGTCTTTTCTCCAAAAAATCATTGTTATTCTAAAAAAGTGTCAATGTAATATAAACTCGTAAAAATAATTAAAAAATACGTAAAAATACACGGATTATTCTCACAATCTTTAATATTTTTCGTCCTTAAAAACCCACAAAGTGTTGAGAAGCCGTAAAAAATCAACTTATATCAAATAATAAAGCAGAAACTCAAAACAAAGCATATTATATCTATATTTCTGAGATGAGGTATTATGTACATTATTTACTTTACTCGGACTATTGTCCTCATCTTTGTCGCCATGTTCATCACAACGTTTCGACCGTTGTACGCTACAGCCTTCTTCAGGTGGTTGAAATGTCGAACTGAACCCAGTCTACCCCAGTGAGCGACATAAAGGGTACAGTTCGACCTTCAAACCACCTGAAGAAGGCCGGAGCGTACAACGCTCGAAATGTTGTGATAAATATGGCGACAAAGATGAGGTCAATAGTCCGAGTAATGTAAATAAAGCATATTATATTTGACTATTCTTTTTTTATTCAAAATATCACTTGTCCCATTCTCTTTTACTTCGTAAGCAGTAAAAAAAGAAATATATCGTTTATTAACTAAATCTTAACAATCTTTTCTTTCTATTCGATTTGCGGACCTGACCAGCAGCTCCTCTGCATCCAAACCAGAAATAACCTTTCTTTCCATAATGGAAACTGAAAACCGCACAAACAGGTATTTTCAAATCGCTAACTGAACCAAAAATATTCACTTATTATTTACGCCACAGCCAATACTCGTTCTTCTCTGCCTTATTAGTTTGCACTCAATATGCATTCTTCTGCAGATCCGGGGAAGAGTTCCGTGGTTGGATAACAATGGCGATCGTGCCGAGTATTGTTCGTTGTCCTGGCGTCCATACGACGACCTGACACTTGCACGGAAGGTCGGCAGAGTGGCTGACATTTCAAGAAAAGACACAGGCTGTCGAAATGGATAAATCTAGCACAGGACTTCGAGGAATGTTGTCTTTTTCATCTTTCAGAATATTCTCTATTTGAGGGTGAGATTCAGTCGCTTGATATATGTGAGTGTGTTTGGATGAGGGCATTAAAGAACCTTTTATTGATTCTATGTATATATATCAGCCGATAAAAAGATAGGTTACATTTTAGATATACCGAAAGAGAAGGCATGTTTGGTAAATACAGCTGTCAACAAAAAGGATAGAAGTCTATTACTTGTGCATTCATCACTCGTTGAGTGATGAATGCACAAGTAAAATGATGATATATTATTTCTGAATAATATATATCAGTAAAATGGTGAATACGGCGGTAAAACATACGGAAGCATTTCGTTACGTTAAGCAACTTTTTCAAAGGAAATGATATTTGTCGAATACCCTCTTTAGGAAAAAAGGCGAGAAATAGGCTATGAAAAAATACAAATGGCGCCGATTAGATTTTATATAGAGTTTCAACATTTAAATTTTAATTATGGCATACGATAGGGATTTTCCAAGCATAGCTCAGATGTGGCATAAGGCCGAATGTATGGGGCACCCAGTGAGGATTATGACATACGATATATTTAAATTTAGACTCAAACTTTTTATCTATTGTTCTTTTTGGGCCATTATTCTTTTAAACTATTCCATATTGTGTAGAGGGAAGGGGAATTGCTTTTTTCCAATCAGTTTTGATCTTCAAATCTTTAAATACAATGCAAATCGTTATCCTCTGTCTTCTTAAATCACATTCTTTTATTGTACTCTCTCCTTAATATCCGCATCTTCGTAGCTTTACTGCTTTGCTTGGAGTAAAATTATTTAAAAAAAAGCAGTTTTCGTTTTCTTTATGTCCCGTGTCCCCTCAAGATGTAGACGGTTATGGCTCTCCACAACACCCTGTCTCTTGTAGCTCTTAATAAACTTTGTCTTTCTGTTATTTCTCCTAAGCCCTTTTCCGCCATCCATTTACAGAAGCTCATTATGTATCTGATGCGTTGTTGTCCCTCTTGCCTTCTGTCTGCCACATGAGTATTAGATTTGTCAATACCTCCTTCATTATACGCAGTGGAAACATCAAGTGTCTCTTCCTAACGATAAGTATTAGTTTCTTTTTTATTTCCATTTTCTCCCTAACTTCGTTGTTAAGATATCAACATCCCTCGGTAGAATGACAATTTTGTTGCTTCAAGTCTCCTCATCATCTTGTGGAGATCGTCCCATTCTCACTGAAATACAGGATAGAAGATATCATATAGTAATTTAGTCCTATTTTCCTTACTAGCAAAATTTTCGTATTTTTCGGTACTCTATCTCAATACGTCTTCGTGTCTCAGTGTCTCTCATTCTTTTCTCTCTAAAAACAGTTGTCTGATAATTACTGTTGTGGACCCAGAATAGGTGCGAATGAAAACTCGAACTCAGCAATTTAGTGAAAACATTATTAACAGAAAAGAACGAATACAAAAGTGTTGCACGTCCGACTGACGGCAAACTACAGTAGTCAACTCGTCAATGGTAGACAGCTCTCTCGAGAAGCATAATCTCCCCGTATATATAAAGGTAGGTCCCATAACAATTACATTTTCGCAATTGTTCGATTTCAGTAGCTCAGGTTTGCAGTTACCACTTTAGGCTCATCCTTTTGGTAACAACCTTACATTGTTGTTTTTTTTTTTGTTTTTTTTTGTTTTTGGGGTTTTTTTTTAGATGATATTTAAGCCTTTCTTCCTGCTTTCCTTCACTGTCTTTTGTAGAATTTTTTTGTAGATTCTTGCCCTGTCTCTTATCAGCATTGTGTCATCTGCACGGGCTATATTGTTAAGATTGTGTCCGCCATTAATGAATGCTTGTGTGTCATCTCGCTGTATAGGCTGAATAAGTCCGGCGAGAAGATATATTCTTGTCGTACCCCTCACTTTCTATATTTGAATATCTGCTGAACTCATTTTCTCTCCTTATGCAGGCATACTGGAGATAATTCTTCTGTAGAGAATTCTGACAGAATTTTCGCCTTACATTTAGAACTTTTAATCAACATTGCATTATTTGAAATTTTGGTCAGAGATGTTATTAGAGAACTGATTATTTTGTTTTCTAAAAAGATCATCCTTACGTTCATATTAAGTTTTTATTTAATTGTCTAGATCTTGGAAATAGGTTTCATGTATATTCATCTATTTGGCATTCCTGCTTCAGGTTTAATGTTATATTTTGTGCTGATCACTTTTAGAGACAAAAGTTTGTATTAACATTGGTAGAAGTAAGTATACAGGGTGTGATGGGTAAATTGTCCACATTTTATATTCTTAATTCCGCGCATGCTCGTTGTTCATTTTTTGAATTTTCGAGTGCACAGTATAGTAAGTTTAGTTGGCAGCATTTGTGAGAAAAAGAGCACCATAACGCAATTCACTCCGTCAGATATTTGGAAACGATTTGCTGTACTGCTTGGCATTCACTCTAAAAATTTCAATACGAACATTTCAGAGTGTTTCAATGTCAATCTGTGGAGGGTGCAGAGAATTTTAGAGTCTAATAGTGGTTCCGAAGGTGTTTGGAGTGACCACTCCATTTATCTTCTCATAGACTCAAAGATTCTATACAGAGGACTGTATCAAGTGCTTGAGTAGGTAGTGCTGCTCTGAGACAAGAGCATTGTTACTGGAAGAATCTATAGCTGAAAACAAAACTACGCACTATGCCACATAAACAGGAGTAACCAGTCATTGTTTTTTGAACTCCCTAGACTGCGTCTCTCTTGATTATTATGTGTCGGGGGGGGGCAGTTGAACGAGAGGCTAAAAAACTCATTGTAAAAGCAAAGAGGAAATGTTCACTAATTTAAAAAGGGAGACCGTCCAGAAGAGAATCAGGAGATTGCGATGTCGACTGGAGGCCGTGGTTGAAGAGAATAGCGATTTTATTGAATAAATGTAATCTTTAGTATTTCAAGATATTTTTGTGTAATTTTGGTGTATATATATGTTAAAATGCATTGTTTGTGTTATTTTCATTTTTGCGGAATTTAGACAATAATTTATCTAACACAGCCTGTATATGATTATGTGTTTAATTTTATGAAGTTTATTTATATTATTTTCTTTCTTGAGATTTTTCTTGCTAAACTTTTCTCATATTTCTATTTTTTAATCATTTCACTCCAAGCAAGGCTGGAATGCTGCTAACACGCAGGGGATTACAGAGAGTATAGGGAGGAATGAGGAAAGGAAAAAAAATGACGGATTTAAGAAGATAGAAGATGGCGATTGAAGTTAAATTTAAATTTTTGAAGGTTGTAATTATCAGGAAAGCAGAAGAGATTTAAAAAGGCGGAAATTGTGCGCAAAGAAACTTAGAAGTAGTTAGCTATTTTAAATATAGACGCTTAAATTTATGTAGTCGAAGAACCAGGGAAAAAAAATCTTTAGGGCAGTTGTCTGGAAAAAATTGTAGAAAACACAAAGTGTAGCCACGTGACATTCGCGAGAAAGTGAATCAAGATGCTAAGTCAGGATCGACTACATAACAGATCCTTCTTTGGATTTTGTCAAGACTCTCGAGATGAATAGCAAGAACAACAGACCAGATATATTAGCAGTATTTAATGCACGGACGAATAGTAGATTTGTAAATGTGTAAGATGGTGTCTATCGAGAAAACAATTCTGGCACGACATAGGGATACACCTTTCCTTGCAGTAGATGCAGCTCTTGATTCGATGATACAAGAGCTAATTAAAATAATTCTCGATATATATTCTTTCATTAAGAAAATGATGCCTGGAAAATCTAAATACTCTCATGTTGAGACGGATATTTATTCTAGATTTTATATTGTTATTGATGTTTGAGCATGAGTTTTAGGTTGAGATTTTGAATCGTTTTCTATGAAATCCAAAATTATATCAAGAAACTGTAATTCGTGGTCAGCTGAAATGTGCATAGGCTGACCAAGATATGCATAAATATAAACAGCCTAAATGACATACACGTTTATCAGAATAAAGCAGCTGACGGCCAACTTGTATTCTGGTAAGCTACTATGTCTCTGTCTCGCATATTGTTTGTTACTGTTTCATGACTAAATATATATATATTCGATAGTGGTTAGTTTGTTAACAGTATCGATTACCCTTTTTATAATAGAATATATCAATATGCTAAAACTTTATGCAAAATATTTCGCATATGAACATTTTGTCGAAATTCCAAGAAACCATGATAATACACCAATGATAATCACTTATGATTTACACTATTTGTTCGAACTATTTTCCACATCTTTTTTTTTTTCCCCATATTCAGGAAGATTCGGCTGTTGTACTCTCCGGCTTTATTCAGGTGAGTGGAATTTCGAACTGAACCCATTATTTCGTAGATTGTTCTATTTCAACGTGTCATGCCTTGTCTGGGTGTTTTCAGTATTACCCTTGAAATCAACCATCAAGTTTTTTCACCTCAACAGTTGCCAGGTATTGAACTCACGACCCTTTGGGTCATGTCACTGGATTCAACCCACGCTTTTATCCACTGAGCTGGGTGTCCAGTTGGTCAGTTACATATCAACCCTAGGACCACACCCAATTATAGGACTAGCAATTGTAATGATAATGATTATAATGATGATGATTAATGTAGCCGTCTATTGGTTATATGAAATCATCATTATGTTCGCAGCTTTAGAAATTTGTCTGCTTTCTTGGAATCTTTTTGCTTTTGAAACGCTGATCTGAAAACGTGAGCAACGACGAAACTATCTCTAAACAGAGAACTTGGAATTATTTTCCTGATAATCTTATGTATTCCCTAAAGAATTGTTTGATATTTTTCCGTCGAACAAAAGGATACAAGTGTTTGTGGTTTATGTCAAGGTCTATAGATTGGATTATTTTGTTGACTATTCGTCATAATTGGTCTGATTCAAATTGAACTTGGGCGAAGTTCCAGTATTTCTTGCCCCGCACCCACATATGAGCAAAGAAAGTATCCTCGATGGGGCCCGCTAAAAGGGGATTTGTTTATTTCCGATGTGTCCATAATTCAAACAAACTTCATGTTTGATTACAAACAACTTATCTTCCCAGCGGACGTCTGCTTTGCCATGGCCATCAGCAAGGCGCAACCACAAAACACCGAAGGTTGATGGTCTTCGTGTGCATTACACATGACCAGCTGTATATGTGTTTCTCTAAGATAGGATTCCTATACACCATTAACATACTGATACCCATTGGGAGAAGCACAAATGTACATAACCTACCCTTTGAATTTAGTCCATGCGTCATATATATATATATATATATATATGCTATTAAAACACGTAAAATTCAGAAATATGTTATTCCAAAAGAATTTCGCTTGATGATGGAACAGTGCTTACTTTAATTCAATTTAATTCAAATAATTATATTGAAGTTTTCGGCTCTTGTTTTGAAACGTGAGACCTCTTATGTAGCGTATTGGAATCATATTTTTAAATAAATAATTATATTTATGCTCTACATTTGTATCGAGCACTATTTTAAAAAATAATAACAAAATACTAAAGAACTTTGGATTATTTACCTAACGAGTTCTTTCGTATTTTCTATATATTTTCACACACACACATATATATATATATATATATATATATATATATATATATAAAATAGTGTAGGTAACAAATAGGAAACGTCTATAAATCTAACATGTTTCACTTTTATGAAAAATTTCATCAGAGAATGAAATATATGGGAGAAAAAATATTCTGCGATATTTCATTCTATTTTTCATTTGTTAAGTAGACCTCATGTGCATCTTTCTTATCAAGTAACGTTCGTATAATCCATGTGCGTATGTTGCATATAATTCTTGTTTGTTTATGAGGGATTCAGGTGATAATGAGTGCGTGTGTGTGTGTTTATTGGGTATTTTTAAAGAAAATTAGGCCTTTCATTGATTAAACAGAACTTAAGTGCATCTCTCCCTGTCAATCAGCATTCATGAGTATAATTCATGTGTGTATTTGGTTGCGTTGTAGTTTGCATATGTGCAATCCAAATGATAATAATATATTCGTTTGTTTGTTTGTGCGTGTGCACACACCCGTCCTCTAGGCATTTTAATCCACGTTTGGTGTGGACCCACATGTTGACTTGTGTAAGTTTAGTGTCTGTCAAAGAATTTACCTAGCAGTTCGACATATTCTAGATTCATTAAGTATGAATATTATAAAGTTTGAGACATAATAAACTCCGACATCAGTTTATAGATGGTAAAATATTTATCAGCGTTCTTTCAAAGTATTTGCTTAGTAAATAATTATGTTCTTTTATAAAATAGAAGTAATGGCCTGTTTTGTTTCTTTGTATTATGGACGTGTTTAAGAGGTCGCCCCAACGTAGTTCTCTCTTTCTTTCAAAGATGAGAACTTTTAGATACCTATATGTCTCGCTAGTATAATTCTTCCTACATTGCAAGCAGTTTATGTCATAATACCCGGCATCTGATGTGGAGTTATATCTTTCTTTTTCATAGACCTACCATCGAACACCAATACAATATCATCAAAGTGTATATATATATATATATATATATATATATATATATATGAGAGAGAGAGATAGAGAGATAGATAGATAGATATATGTTGTAACTAATGGTTCTGTCCAGAATCTGTGTTTGTGAATTTCAGCCCAGTCTGCACTAGATTCTATATTAATAAATAAATCTGGAAATTCCGTTTTATGTATGGAGGTGAAGTTCCTTCGTATATCCACGTTCGCAAAACGAATATATATATATATATATATATATATATATATATATATATAGTGAGAGAGAGAGGAGAGAGAGAGGGGAGGGAGAATATATATATATATATATATATATATATATATATATGGGCATTTATATGTGTATGTAAATATGTGTATATGTATATAGATATACATATAACTTTGTGTGTGTATATGTATATATGTAAGTATATGTGTGGATATACATGTAGATATGTGTGTATGTATTTCTCTATCGGTGTATAGGTGTAGATATGGGAATATACATATAGCTTCTGTGTAGATGTGTGTGCATGTGTATATATGGATGCATAGGTATATAGGGAGATATGGGTATGTGGATATAGATAGGTGTTCGGATATGTGTAGAGGTGTATATGTGTAAAAGAAGAACCTAATTTTCTCTTAGTAATGTTTTATCCAAATTTTTCCTCTAGGATTCTCCAATTGGAAATGAGCTTAAATAATACGGAGGTAAATTTTAAATTGGTAATTTAATTTAAATGGAAATATGTTACTCTTTAATAATCATTATTGATGATGAAATTATTTAAATTGGAAGAACATTTGGTAATAATTAGGTAGGTATCTAAAAACAGTCACGTGTTTAATTTATGAACAAAACTCAAACGAACCGATGTCAACTGAATAATCAACAAGAAAAAAGTATGTGTACGGATATATAAAATATTGTAAAAGAAGGACCTAATTTTCTGTTAATAATCTTTTATCCAATTCTCTCCTGTAATATTCTCCAATTGGAAGTAAGTTTAAATAAATAATACGAAGGTAAATTTTAAATTGATAATTTAATTTAAATTGAAATATATTACCCTTTAATAATCATTATTGATGATAAAATTATTTAAATTGGAATAACCTTTGATAATTAGGTATCTAAAAACAGTCACGAATTTAATTTTATGAACACAAATCAAACGAATAGATGTCAACTTAACAATCTATAAGAAAAAAGTTTAGGAAAATAAAAAAAGATTACTAGATATAAAATGGATTATTCTTTCAATGTACTTTCTATGATTTTTTTCCAATCGACTATTTCATAGAAGATACCCAAAACTCTAACAAACTTCAAATTAAATTCTTCGTGGATTTTTTAGACATTTAGATTTATATCAAACTTTAACCCCCAAATATACCCTTTAAAGTAATGCAAAATAACAGCGTTTAAGAATTTGAGTGAATCCTGATCTCAGGGACATGATTTATTATTTTATTGTTTACTGTATCTTCCCCCTTTTAAGTCGGTCTTCTCCCTCACCCCTTAACCATCTATATCTAGAGATAACATACGTTAAGTTAAACGACGTCTAGCCTGCACAGAGTGGGGTTAAGGATAAGGAATTGAAATGGTACATCTGACTCACTCATATCTTCTCTCCCACCTCACTTCCTCAGTTCGTTAATTTCACATATGCTTGGTGCGGTCCGTCAAAAATGTGTAAGTTTCTTTTCATTTTTCATTTCAACTTTTGGAAGTAAAGTCTGATGATCCAGAGCCCTTTAAAAGGGTTGTGGTGAAATAACTTATTACATGGAACCTTAAAGTGATCTGTTTTTATTCAAATATATTTGCTCTGAATTTACATTAAGATCTCTGGATATCACCCTCCTTGGGTCTACCCTTACGGATTACCTAGTTTTGCATTATATATATATATATATATATATATATATATATATATATATATATACACTCGTGGCCTAGCATGAAACAGACTGTCGCCTCTAAGTGTTGACTTCTATGTTCACTTTTTTGTTCAACTCCACTTCAGAAAGAATCGGTAAAACGGCAATAATCAAAAAGGTGAAACTTGAAAACGTAGTCGCGGTGATTATAGAGGAACGACTAAAATGAATTTATTAAGAAAAAAACAAAATATGTGTAAATCAGTTCCTAGTGTGTATAAAACATAAAAAGAATACTACATATTTGTCATACACTGCTACTTATTTTCATCACTGATTTTCATTAATCCGATAAGGTCAAATTCGCAACCCAAGTCGAAAATAATTACTATGCGTTATTAACTTGGCCAAAAGGTGGATTGTTCATTTTAATACCTCTAAAACGAAACTGGCATATATTTATCAACTTAAAGAACTTTTCTGCCTTCCATCAGCATAGTTGATACTAATTGTCTGAAGAGCATCTCTTTGCGAATTCTTGGTTTCACGTTTTCCATTAACATCAAGGAAAATGATTATATGGAATCAATTGTTAAATCTACTGCTAGTAAGAATTGATATATATCAATATTTTTCTAGAAAATCTATTCTCACCAAAATCTATTTTGTAAATTTGACGTCTACTATTCGATTGTGCATCGAAAATTTCTGTCACACATTGTCTGGAGCTTCGGTTTTATAGCTAGAGATTCATGAGAAAATTCAAAGAAGATTCGGTAAGATTATTTTTCCTCATGTAGCATTTCAGCTTTAGTCATTTTCCCCATTGCTGTAACATGGCTTAATTTCGTCTTCTCTTTCACTCCAGAACACACTTGTAATAATATATATATATATATATATATATATATATATATATATATATATATATATATATATATTCGACTCACCCGTCGAACGACGTATGAGGGTCAATCAGAACAGTTCCCAGGAAACCGACAGCCCGACAACTGCACATGAGATTTGATTATAGTGGTGAAGGTTTCGTGCAGGACTATCCACACTTTTTGAAGGGCCGATTAGAGACCTGGTGCCCCAAACGACCCTCCGCAGGTTTTGAATTCAGAGTTGACCTTCTCCTAGTCCAGTTGTCATCCAAGGCTATAGAACGCATTCTGTCCTGCTATTTACCCATAGCTGGATGGAGAAGAAGGTTATTTCCCAAGGTTATTAGCATGTAAGTGAATGTAATGGATTCAACCTGGATTCGAACTAGGCTCTCCGTTTCTTCAATCCAAGCCGCTATCCATTACTCCGCTGTGCCACCGTATATACATATTGGCCAGTAGTGTAAGGATTATTGGTGCATCAAATGGAATCGAATACCCAAACGAGTTAAATTAGACTCTATTCTAGAAGAGTATGAATCGACCTCGCTTCCGTAATGTGTTAAATAGCAGAACAAAAACACAAATATTTGATATGCTGTTCAAACTAAAGAAATCTGGCAACATTTCTTGGAATTTATTCAAGTCCCGAAGTTGGACGTTCTTTCTAAGAGAAAATAATCACCTCGCGTTAAAAGTTTGACAACGCTGGAATCCTGGAACAACGAATGGTTAAAAATGTACATGTTAGTATTTTTTAAATTAATTTATATATTTAAATATATAGTTAAATATTTATATGTTAGTTACTTTATTTTCATCATATGGTAAACCTAAAATGTCTTTTGCGTGTGTGCCGTGGGGGCACCATGATGTAGAAGGCAGTAAATTAATCCTAACCTGAGTAAGGTTTTGTGTAAAATTCATAACGCAC
Organism: Acanthosepion pharaonis; assembly: GCA_903632075.3. NCBI lineage: Eukaryota > Metazoa > Mollusca > Cephalopoda > Sepiida > Sepiidae > Acanthosepion > Acanthosepion pharaonis. The sequence goes on from CAHIKZ030005074.1 coordinate 1,369,746, forward strand.
CCTGTTACATACCCCTGTTATCAACTCATCGTAAAAGTGTGACTTGCTCAACACAACCCTTCAGAACAATAATTAAATATTCTAAACGGAACTGTTGGGACATCATACGTCATCTGGAAAGTTACGGATTTATATGCATATTTTATTATACCTCTAATTATTCAATATTAGACGAAAAGGTACACTCTTTACGAACATTTAAGCTAGTTCTTGCGGAGGTCCAATCGGACTTCTGTCTCAAATCTAAATGGACCTCTGGTGTAACTTAGAAAACCGCAATGGTAATTTTGAAGAAATAAATTTCAATTTCTCAATTCCCTACATGTAACTTCAAAACCTCACTGTGACTCTGATTCGGGCTATAAGTCCAATTATGGTTGAAAGTCAGATTTGAGCCCAAAGACTGATTCAGAACAAAAAATGTGTTATTCAAATCACAAAACCCGTAGAACTTCAATTAAGTTGACTTCTTCAAATCACAAACTCTGCGGAAATTCAAAATATCATTTTAACTTCGATTCCTTGGCATTTCGAGGAAATAAAATAGATTTCCTCAATTCACAATGTTTTGAAGATATTTAAACTTAATCTAAACCAAAAAAACCAAAACACAAAAAAAAAACGATTAAATTCAGAAAGTTTTGATATTTTAAACTCAATATTAATTTTTAAAAATTAAATCAGTAATTTTTTTTTCAGCTATTTGAAATTTTAACTGTTCGGATAAAAAATACAATGCTGGATGTTCAAACATCAGATGACGTACAAATCTTCAATCGCTGGATAATTCTGATTCAAAGAATGGTATATGTAGAACAAGTGAGGTCCAGGTTAGAGGAGGTTTAGTCAGAGAAAATATGACGTTCATTTGATTAGATTTCTAGAATGTAGCGTGCAACTTTTTTACATGCAGTTGTATATATATATGTGTAGGTAAATAACCTTGTTGAAATGTAATTTAAATGTTCTTCTAATAAACATACACGCACAAAAATTCATAGGTTTGTATTGGCTTGTTTAACTCTGTGCGTGTAGGCTAAATAAGGAATTAGTTGCAGGAAATGTAAGAAAATATCAAACCAATGACTTGTATTCTATCGGGTGCAGACTGAGATTTGCGTGCGGTAATTTGTTTCTTTCAGCCAAATGAAGCGTAATTGGCAACTAAACAAAATTCAGACATATGAAATCATCATTAGAGACGTCCAACTCTTTCAATAGTTCTATGCTCTAAGGAATAAAACCGTATTTATTCCTTGATTATATGTGTGTGTGTAATAGAATTGGAAAACAAAAATTATTTAACATAGTCAACGAATTGCGTATAAATAATTGATGTAGACAAAGATTATGCGTAAAATAATGAAGAAGGCGAATGCAAAAATGAGGAATTAATTTTCATGTGTCCCTTGACATTCTATGGCGCCGAAGTTGAACTCAAACTGATTTGAATAGCGCCCAATCGTTAATAATAGAATTAGCTAATTGGCAACATTGACTTTCTGAAATTCATGCATACACTAAATTAAGAAGGTATATATATATATATATATATATATATATATATATATATATATATATATAAATAAATGGGAATAAATACCTGGTACATAATATAAAACCATTAGCTGGATGAAGACATCATTATCACTAATGTCTTACCATTATTTATGAGGTATTTCAGCCGTACCCTGTATATATAAAAGAATAGACAATGGGGTCAATACTGAGTGGCTATAGCCTGTTCAGTTCTTGGACGCAGTCTTCAGGTCGTGTGCCGAAGCTCAAGTATTTGGGATCGGCATGAACGGCTATATTTTAAATTATTCTGAAGACGATTGAGTAGAAATAATTATGGGAAAGAGTGCGGTTAGATTATTCCTGTTGTACGAGGTTGGTAACTCATTATTTGACATTGATTAGTTAGGATACCTTGTATTCATTCATTAAGTATTCGGTGTTTTGTGTGCATAGTTACAATGTTAAATTATTAGTTATATTTACTTTATTATTTTCCTTTTGTGAGGTAGTTACCTTATTTGTTTGTTTTAAAGTATTACGTATGTTTAAGGTACATTACATTCTAGGTGTTCTATAAAGATCATATATTTACTTTTTTCTCTATAATGTTTTACAAAGCATTCGTTTTTAGTTTTAACTTTTTGATATTGCAACAATAATGTTATCGTTATATATATAGTTAGATTGATGTGAGTTTGTTATCCTGGATTTCACGGCCATGAGATCGTCAAATAAGCTAAATATGTTAGCTGTATCACTGATTTTGAGCGCATACACACACACACACACATACATATATATATATATATATATATATATATATATATATATATATATATATATATATATATATATGTTTTATACCTGAGCCATAGCTATCCAACAAGGCTTTGATCACTGTCAAGCTGGCTATACATAAAGACCTTAGGTATTCTGCCTCTACTCTTTTGCAACATGACTAGGCCAGTGAAGTTGTGACTTCATCAGAAAAGTCTCAGTTCGCTCAATGTTACATTTTACGATATCAGCATTGCACACCCTACACACACACACACACACACACACATATATATATATATATATATATATATATAGCCGGTAAATGTTGTTAATACTGTTTATTATAAACAGAGCATTTACTTAATAATTGTATCTATAAAAAGAACGTATAAACATAAAAAATGTCTTAAAAATAATTGTGGGACTTTGTCCATTTCATAATGTGTGACGTCATTTGTTTACATTTGGATACTCTTTGAGCATATATGGATGTATAAGAGAAAATCTTAGAGAATTGTGTTTAAAAACAGTAAAATCGACCTTGCTAACCGAACGTCATCTGTGGCCTAATCGGTTAAGACACTTTAGGCTCTATGACGGTTCCGTATAAGATACAGATTCGATACCTGTTGGAGGACACATATTTTCTGTGAAAAATTCTCGGATATTCAGGCAGGTAAATGTTTTTAATGATGTTTATTATAAACAGAGCATTTACTTAAATATTTATATCTATAAAAAGAACGTATAAACATAAAAAAATGTTTTTTAATATATATATATATATATATATATATATATATATATATATATATATATATATAAAATGAAGAAACAGACCAATTAAAAGGTACCATTACAATAATTTATTTCACCAAAATCCTTTTGAAGGACTCCGGATCATCAGGTAACTCTTCCAACAACGGGATGAAAGGAAAAATGGGATTAGAAATTGATGGGTAGGGTAATTTTTGTTATTTAACAAGGAGGGTGATCTACGAGACAATGTAGAATGTAGGGAGGGGTAAATTTCATATTTCTCTTAAGCATGTTTTATATTGGGGTAGGAGGAGTGACCTAATCGTGACCTATTTAGATGGTTAACTTAACGGAAATGATATATAGGAATGGGAGGGTAGTGGGGGGAAAAGAAAAGGAAAAATGGTATGGAGATAGACAACAGTAATACAGATATATCTAAATGAGTGTTATGGCAAAGAGAGAGGTGGAGAGGGAAACTGAATCGAAAGAGGCTGTAATTTTGTTTTAACAAAATTATGTAAAAGATAGATTTCAATGCTTGATAGAAATTTAGATGTCTAAAAAATGATGAATGTTATCAATTTAAACATTTAGTTTTTTAAGTTTAGGGACTTAATATAAGTTAACTACTATTTTTATTAGCACATTAGGGATTTAATATAAGTTAACTACTATTTTTATTAGCACATTTATCGAGAACATATTAAAGAAATATTTAAAATTATAATAGTTTACCCGAGAAATTGTACTTTCATAATATTGTAAAAAACTTTGGTAACAATGACATCTATATTAGTTTTAATTTAAATTTAATTTATGAATGCAACTTTTCTTTATTATTATATGGGTAAACTGAATTAAGGTTTAGGTTTCATTATTTAATAATATTTGAGGGTAACATTAAAGATTTTGTTTTTTTCTTATATGCATCTCACAAAAACATATTTATGCAAATTCACATATACATACGTCAATTTACATGTGCAAATACACACATAGACACACGCGCAACAATATACACAAATGTTCATCCATCTTTCAACATAAATTATATATACACACATACATTTCTCAATCATTACCTATATTTTAACGTTTGAAATTTATTTAGATTTTAGTTTGATTTTATAGTTAAAGTTTAACTTTAGGTGACTTCTGAAGTGCTTCATTATTAAAGGGATTTCGTTAATATTATTATCACTATTAATAGTTAAAGGTATATTTAAAATTATCAATTTTAAGATGAAACTCCCTTAAGAATATAAAAATACATTCTCAAAATTTAATTATAGAACATTAAAAGAGAAAAAGTAATTTTAAAATACCAAGAGAATGACCCAAGTACTTCCATTTAAAAATATTCCATACACGTATAGATACACACACACACACACACATATATATATATATATATATATATTAATAATCTATCTAATTATCCATCCATCTACATATATACATATAGGCATACTCATATACATATATACACCCTTATATACATATACAACCATATATACACATACACACACACATATATACATAAATACCTACATACCTACACACGATTATATACAAAAAAGCATATAAAAAGAATTCTACCCATAACTATCCACACATGCATATGTATTTATATTACAATGTTATACATCTAATCACAAATATATTACAAATATTAATTCTAAGGTATATACCTCTACGTACATATACAGATTACAAGTAGATTAATATTCAAATTACTACACATATATAAATATATGTATATATATATATATACCTGTACATACACACACAAAAAATACATACACATACACCTATACACATTCACAAACACACACCTGTACACATACATCCACACATATGCAAAATACACACACACACATATATATATATACACATATATACAATGATACCTAGCACAAAAATAACGTTAGTACTTAAACATTTTTTATACTTATATATTTATACTCACACATATGCACATATATATATATATATATATATATATATATATATATATATATATATATATATATATATATATATGCACACATACCTCCATACACATATGCCCACAATTAAAAGAGTACATATATCCACATAGGCACCCTTATCCAAAACATTCATACATATATATATATAAATAGATAAATTCACACATATGTTCATCTGCGTATATATCAACAAGCATAACATCCATGTATACATACATTCATTTCAAGAAATCAATATTTTCCCTTTTTAAATACTTGTTTCTAGACATACTTCGTTAAGTTGAGGTAGTTTTTATGTCTGCATTTACAAATCAACTCGTTATGCTTATATATATATATTACATCAAGCGCTATTTTTCGTGTTTGAAAAGATGCTCCGATTTTTTTAAATATTTCAAACCGTATTTATTTCCACTAGTGACACTTGAGAAATCTTGAGGAAAATGTGCGATCCTCAAATACAGATACCCACTAAAATAATGCGTGTGCGTGTGTGTTTGTGAATATTCTTCGTTTTGTTAATAATATTTTTCTAATGTGTTTTGAATCGCAGACTGTCCTAGAGAATCAAATGCTTTTTTTTATTGACAAAGGAAGTCGAACAATGTGATTGACATTCGATTCTTTTTTAAATGTCTGTTTAATTTGACTGTTTTCTAGATTAGTAATGTATCAATTGACCATAAATGGAGGGAAAGAACAATCACTGGAAAATACGAAAGTTTAAGAAATCAGCGTATATGCTAGTCAACAAAAATATCCTAAGCCGATCAAGCCTAGAAATGAATACAAAATGGAAACCACAGAGAACTAGAGAAATCAACAATAACAAAAATACTAATATGAACACACACACACACAAAAAAAAAAAAAAAAAAAAAAAAGAAGAAGAAAATTACTGGGATATTAGTTTTTGATATGTCCCGGAAAGGGATATATTTGAACAAATTAGCTAAGTAGAATATGGTAGCAGTAATTGACTGGTACGCGTCGTAGTCGCAGGTAAGAAGTGTAGATCAATGGCGTAGTCCAATGGGCGTCGTTATAGACTTAACTCTCAGACTAAGGCCTTCGGCTCTCCTACATGTCCGTCGGTATTTATGACGGACACCAGCCAATCATATTCCAGTGAGGGGAAACACAGGTTTTCGCATATTCCATTATATCAATTTTATAAGTCTCAAAAATTCACTCACTGATGGACCAGTAGATAAAAGCATTGGTGACATTAATTCAAAATACACTAAGATCTAAAGAGTTTTGAATTCAATACCTGGACGAGGTAAACAAACAAAAAAAAAGGTGATGTGTTCGGTTAATAAAGGGAATTGTGCTGCTGAGATATGGAGAAAAGGCATGTCACTTAGAACGAAAATAATCTACCCCGGGGGATTAAATAAAGAGTTCAGTTCGAAATTCCACCGTATATCATCTGAAGAAGGTCGTAGCCTAGAAAGGCTGAAACTTCTTGGATATTACAATAAAAACGAGGGCAACAGCCTGAACAATGGAAATAAAGTAAATAGTTACAATACCTCATCTCAGAAATGGAGACAGATCTAGATAAGGCTGCAGCGTACAACTGCGAAAACGTCGTGAATATGTCAATAAAGATGAAGACAACGCTCTGAACATTGTAAATAGTGTAAATAGTTACAATGCTTCATCTCAGAAGCAGACAGATGTTAGCTTTTATTTGCCCGTGTCGGTCTCAATTCAAAATTAACAGCGATATAATAATTAAGATAGAAACTCGAAGACGGAACAATCAAATGTAAAAATCAAAGCGAAGATGAAACGTATGTGAGTGTAAAAAAATGTACACTCTTAATACGTTCGAAGATTGTAAAAGTACTTTTCTAATAAGCTGTATAGCAAATTGGGAAAAATGATGACAAAATGAAATAATAACAAAATTACCTGCTAAATTATGCGCCCTAACATCACAAATATCAGTGAAAAACACAATCATATATTTTGCATTTTCACTTTGTTTCTGAAAAGACATTCTCTTAGGATGAAGCAATTTATAACCAGCTACCAAATTTATATATGTGTATAGATATGCATTCGGGCAATGATCGATATTGGATTTCTGAATAAATGTAACTTTTTATGCCAAAAACTTGTCAAGTGCACGAACGTAACAGTAGACCTATCCCTCGAAATCCTAATCAAAAAAGACATTTTATGGAGACATCACCATAGAAGAATATATACTGATATGGATACAGGTTTCTCAAATGCTGATCTGGTTTAAGTGATTTTGTGAGTTAGAAACTGAGGATGTAATTCCCGATACAGTAAATATAATATGCTTACTGACCATGAAATATACTCTTTCACGACAAGAAATTACACCCCGCACATTATATATATATATATATATATATATATATATATATATATATATATATATATATATATATATATGTGTGTGTGTGTATGTATGTTGGGTAGGTCTGCGTGTGTATTTAGCGCTGTGCTAATTGAGCTATAGTCAAAGAGATATAATGTGAGGCTTCTTGTTAGAGCGCTTTCGGATACTCTTTAACCATTATCAAGGATGATTTTATTTTTACATTTAAATGAATGTATTTATTTTTTATATGTATCTAGAGTTATAAGTATGTTTTAAATGAATGTATTTTTTTTATATATATATCTATAGATATAAGTATGTTTTAAATGAATGTATTACTTTTTTGTATGTATCTAGAGTTATAAGTATGTTTTATTTGCCAAATATATAGGCTGTGTTCCTATTAGGTTAATGAGTGTTAGCATTTTCTTTTTTTAGTAATTTTTCGATTATTTTTAACCATTTTTACATGCGACTTACGTTATTAGATTTCTATTGTCAACAAGTATGTTGCAAATGGAGTTTCCTCGTGTGTATTTAAATGAGACCTAACTGAGCTGTGGTCAGAGAGATGCAATGCAAGTCTTGTTATAGTGTTCTCGGATATAAAATTCAGTCTATCAAAGATGATTATATTTTTGCTTCAAGAAAGATTTTTTTTACTAAAACATTCACACATTCAGTTGAATGTAAGAATTTTACATCTTTGTATTTAGAGTTGTAGGAAAGTTTTACTTTCCAGACACGGTCAGAACATTTTGGCCGTGTTCATATTTGATTTTATATATATTGAAATTGTTTTGAGAAAAACACCGGAATAACCCAAAATAGTTATATGAGCCGAAAAAAAAAAACTGAATTTTTTTGAAAAGGCATATAGCAACATTCGAACGTACTTCAAAAATATTACCTTTTCTATGTTTACCGTTTCTTCTTTCGCGTTTAAACCTGGAAGTGCTTGTTGTTGGCCGATGTGCTAAACTGTACACGATTCTCCTCCATCTATCACATTCGTGGACCAGAGTCTCAGATTACACGAATGGTTTCCTAGCGTATTCATCATGTGGAGTGTTTTGGGTGTTTAAACTGGAAGAGCACAACTCAAACCAGGTTAGACCATAGTCGATGTCCATCCATTAGGTGGACAGCCTCGGTCGCGAACCCGTGGCTGTTGTAGTTAATCTGATGAAGTCTTCTGCACTAGCTGAGCAGATCTCAGTTACAGTTTCGTGTTATATAGTGTGATCAATAATTTGAACAAGGCCAACGATGAACACCACAGCTATCAACAGAACCCAAGGTTTCCGTCTACCCACACTCACAAGGTACGGTATGGTTTTCAGGCAATTTCCAGTTCGATAACATGAAGAATCTCCTTCCTGAGAAATCGACCATGGTGAGATTCGAACCCAGGTCTCATGGTCAGAATGCAAACGTTCTAACCACTCGACCACTTGCCCAGAAATTGCCCAGAAATATAAGAAATGCATGTTGATGCATATTGATATATCCAATGATAAATCATCATCTGTTCAAAATCTATATAGTTTTTTTTCTGCCTTTTAAAAGTTAAGATTTAAATAGCTATATGCAGTATCGTGGTCCAAGCAAAGTGGTTTAAAATAATTGCTTTTAGCTCATTAATGTACACTATGATATTATTGAGTTATTACAAGAGGCTGTAATTATTATCAAGATTTCATTTTAATCTTTATTATTGATTGAAGATTTTATCGTGGATATTAATCATTTGAAAAATCTGTAATCGTATATAGTGTAAGAGGGTTGCATATTCATAAATCATACCCTTGCATGCATGTTTGACTGTACATCTATCTATCTACCTATCTATCTATATATATATATATATATATATATATATATATATATATATATATATATGTGTGTGTGTGTCTCTCTCTCTGTCTGTCTGTGTGTCTAAAATATGTCTGTATATGTTTAGATACAGTCCAACAGATTTTTCGATTTAGTGTCTGAAGATGTATGAAAAGCTTCTGATCATTTATAGGCGTTTTCTTTTTCGCATTTGTGTGATCGCGTAAATTCTAATGCGTATCTGTGAAGTACGCCAAAATGAACAGCTGTCTTTCTTTCATCATTCAAGCTCTCTTTTCTAGCAATCACCCCATTTCTACCGTGTGTGTGTTATATATATATATATATATATATATATATATATATATATATATATATATATATATATATATATATATAAACTTATTAAATTACCTGAGTGTCTTCGGTACAAACAGAAGCATAATGGCACTAAAAGCAAAAACACAATTCCTCGATCGAAATGTCTACCTTACATCAACTTGTGCATATGTATTCTTTCTTACACACATTCTCAGACAAAACACACACACACACATACACTCACACACACAAACACATATATAGTCAGAGAGATATGGAGAGGGAGAGAGTGTTAGATATGGAGAGAGATAGGGTTAGATAGGTATCGACAGGATAGAGAGGGAGATTGATCATGTATAATATGTGCGTTTGTGTGTGTGCATGTGAGTGTGTGTATTCATTCTGTGATATGTGCAAATATGTATATGTAAATTGACTAAGGAATACATAGAATCCAGATGTCTTTGGTCGTATGTGTTGATTGGCTCCTGCCATATCACGTGAGCGCAATTTGATCGATTCCCTCGTCAGGGGGAGATGCTGATCAATCCTAAATGGGATGGGATCCAAGTCCGCCCATACAACCGTACCCAACGGCCTTCCCTGCCAATTGTTTCCCATCCTCAACCCCACGAAATCCACCGCCGTTCACACATATACCAGTCATATTTCAGAGGAAGGAGAGCGCACGCAGTTTCGTTGAGGTTGTATTGTTCAAGGAAGTCAGATTGGCGATGTGGATATGCGCTTGGCGGGAAGGTCATGGGGATTTTGTGACGCCATCTTGAAAAGTGCCAAAAATGCTTTGCTTCGATTGCAATACACACACACCATTTGCGATGCGTAGGGAAAGCCAGTGGGAACAATTGAGGATTTGCCAATTCGGAGACATTGTGTGCTTGGCTGTCTCCTCGAGCGTATATTTCTCTCTTTACAGATACGAGGCAAATTTTTGAATGCACTGAATGTAATTTACATAGAATAAAATCTTAAATGTGATATATATATATATATATATATTTGAAAAAGTACAGTTTTAAGGTGAGCTATATTTATGGGATAAAATGCTCAACATCAGAAATAGAGCGTATGCAAATATAAATATAAAGAGGCGACAAGCTGTTTCATGCTGGACGAAATCGTACATATATATATATATATATATATATATATATATATATATATATATATATATATATATATATATATATATACACGCACACACACAGGGCACCTCGAGGCGGTGTAAAGATGAGAAAGTTCGTCTCACTAGATGAGTTACAATTGAGTAGTGAGTTCTATCATCACTGGGTGCCTCCTACTTTCAGCCTTGTGCCACATTTAACTTATGCTTAGAAAATTTCTTATATATATATATATATATATATATATATATATATATATAAACACATAATTGTTTTTTTTTTTTTTTAATATCTCGTTCAGATAATCTTCTGCTTAAATTCCTTGAAGTTTCTCCTTGTAGCATTTATTACAGCTGATCGTATATTCCTCCTTCAAGTTTCAACTTACTAATATATATATATATATATATATATATATATATAAATTCAAATAAAACATCAACGAAATGAAACCTACAAATACTAGATTTGTCTATGTAATCTGCACTAATCTAGATTGTCTTAATTATTAAAAGTGCAAATTAAATCAGGTACTAGGTCAAGTCATTAAAGAAAACTTCCAATGTTTTCCATGTATCTCAAGTTCTGAATTATTCAGAAAATATATTGGAACAGCCATAGTAATTTGATAGATTAATCCAAATTCAATACTAAGTAATATTGACATTGCAATTGAAGAAATTTTAAATGTTAAATGGTTTGAAACTATCACACTAATCTATCCCTCTATTTTTATAATTTTATCTCACCAAAATGCTTATTATTGATATATACAAGTCACCTTCCCAAATCCCTCACCATGGCTACTAGATTTGGATGAGCTTCTTGGCCATACTGTAAGAGTTCATCTTTTCCGTGTAACTGTCATTTTTGTTCACGCATGGTTAAAGGGAATTAAATATTTACCAGATTATGCTATAATTTACGGACACTCTATTTTAATAACACCTATGACTACACATAATCAAACAGATTTCTATTTCGGGTTAAGCAAATAGTTATAGAAAAATGGTATAATAAATTCGTGTAATCCATTTTTGTAACACAAATGAAATAACACACTGCAAATACTGTATGAATTATTACACACACATAGAGAGCACGACTCGTTCTTTTCATAAATACCTCTTATGTGCGCCATTAGCAGGAAAACAATTTTCTGTTGAAGGCAGTCAGGAACAGTTGGCGCCATTGGCTAGCTTGCTGTCGACTCATTAGAAACAAAGAAAAGAGTCGTGAACTCTTATAGAATATCGATTCACCAATATGACAGTAAATGCTGGTCATTCGCATTATAGACAGAGAAGATTCTTCAAGAATCAGAATTGTGGTTCTACAGAAGAATTCCAAGGACAGAACATAGAAATGATTTGGAGAAAATGGAAACAAAAAGGACACATACGTAACACCAAAAAGGCACAGTTTAAATTTCTATGGTATATAACGAGAAAAGCATGCTTAGAAAATTTCGAAATTAGAGGATATATTCAAGTAAGAAACACAAAGGAAACATAACTACGGAGATTTTGTAAATAGTTGGCTGAACACGGATTAGATGATATAGTAAGAAAAATGGTATGACCTGCAAAGGAGACATGTTCGGCCACGTCCTGTAATAAGCCATTGTTTTCATTGGGTTTCTCAATACAGCAGAATGAGTAGAGAAATAAAATGTTGATTGAAGGAATGGATTACTGTAAGAAATATGAACTGACAGCGAAAGGTTCAAAAAGAAGATAATGACTGATAGAACGAAGAAATGAACTTTTAATAACAGAAATTCTAAACGACGTATGAAATTAAAACGAACGAATGCCAGGAAAATGAAAGGTGTATATATATATATATATATATATATATATATATATATATATATATATATATATATATATATAATTAAGTTACGAAGAACTTAGTAAACCGAATGGGTAATCCCAAGGAGGATGAAATACTGAGAGCTCAATGTGAATCCAGAGCTAATATTTAATGAAAAAACAGACCACTTTAAGGTACCATTACAATAATTTATTTCACCAAAATCCTTTTTGAAGGACTCCGGATCATCAGGTAACACTTCCAACAACGAAATGAAAAGAAAAATGGGATTAGAAATTGATGGGTAGTTTTTGTAATTTAACAGGGAGAGTGATAGTTGTAGTTAACGAGACAAGGTAGATTATAGAGAGGGGTAAATTTCATATTTCTCTTAAGCATGTTTTATATTGGAGTAGGAGGAGTGACTGCATAGTTAATTATACAGGTCCTTTTTTTGTTTTAGAATGCCTCGGACATAGAAACGCAAAACTGAATCGTATAGCCCAAGCTACAATCATCACGGTCCAGAATGAAGGTGCATGTATACTTAGTGCTAAAAAGAATTTTAATATTAGCAGAGAAACACCTAGACGCTGGGTAAGCAAGAAACCAGTTGAATCTGGAAAAGTGCTCTACTCTCGCCGGGCCTTGCGTAACCGAAGAAATAAAGCTGATAATAAAGACTTATCTAGACAGTGTGGGAAAGAAAACGGTGTTCAAGGACAATTCCCCTGGCAAGGACTAGATGATCTCATTTAGAGAACGCTGCGGAGATCGGAATCGTTTAAGACATCCGGAAGTCCTCACTAAAGCTCGTGAGGAAAATCTCAACAAGAAAGTTGTAGTCATTTTTTCGACATGCTGTATGAGGTTCTCTCGACTCGAAGTTGCCAAGAAAAAACGGCAACGTTTACAAACAAAGGAAGCGGAAACAAGAGATGCAAAGCAGAAAACAATAAGTCTTGCAAGACTTTGGTTGATGCTATGGAAAATGAAGGTCAATATGAAGAGCAGGAAGGCAATGAAGACAATGAAAAATGAGGATAACACAGATTATGTTTTGTGTGGGACATTGTGAAGAACGGATACGCAGAAGGGGATGTGGCTATTTTGTGATATATGTGACAATTATGTGTGCCCTGTATATGTGTCTAGAAACACGGATTTTACTGCAGTAAATGTTGAGCGTTTTCTTACACGATCCAAATTACCTCACCTAATATTTTGAAACTATGACAAAAGTATTATGTACATTATTCACATTATTCGGCACATTATTGAGGACACATGGCACAGAGGATAAAGGCGTTGGTTAGATCCAGTGACAGGACCCAAAGAGTGTGATTTCAGTACCCGGTTAAGACAGAGGAGAACTTTCAGAGGGAAATTAACAGGAGATAACTGATAACTGACATCCATCAAACATGGCACATGGAACTAGAAAAGTCTACCCCGGTGAGCGAAATAAATGGTTCAGTTCGACATTACAACCACCTGAAGAAGGCCGGAGTGTACAACGGCCGAAACGTTGTGATAAATATGGGGACAAAGAGGAGGACAATAGTCCGAATAATGTAAATAATGGCAAAAGTAGTTGTTGGAGAATGGTCCATCATTAGGGGAGGCAGTTATTTTGTACACTTTGACGTGCATAGACATGACTAAAATTCCTCATTTGCACCTATCAACAAGATTTGCAATCCTTGTTCCACCCTGTTCCAAAGTTATCATGACACAATTTGAAAAGCAGGCAAAATTGACTCAAATTATACCACCCCACCCCACCATAATTAACCCTGTAGGTTCAAAGTGATGTATAATTCAGCATCCGATGCCTGTTAGTTTTTGCTGCTGTGGTTTCCGCATGAAACAATTATAACGGGGTGGATTCACTATGCTCCAAGCCAATCCGGTTTTGGTTTCAGTGTTATCCTTCTCCTAGACTGGTTGCCAAACAAAGCGAGCGAGAAGAGTCTGACCTGCTGGTAACTACTTAATGGAGAGGAAAAGTCATTTATTCATATATGTCGAGTGTGTGCACGAAAGTCAACGTAACTTAGTCGGTTGCAATTTTCAATAATCCGTAGTCAGTCAGCTACGTAGCTGAATTTTGGTAAGACATGTGCACGTCATACTTACCAGTCTATGTAATTAACTTTAACGACTGAATTGACAAATTGTGCTGAGTAACAAATGTTTGTTGCATAAATGAAAAGCTTCTAATAATTAACTTAATGATCTATCGCTTTACCTACGCGGACTTAACCATTAAGTGAATGTTTCGTGTAGAAATGTTTGCGTATATATCAGCTGCGAGAGTATTCTATGATCAAACGAAATAATGATTATCTTTGATGCCGACTTTCCAGCAGACCGCGGCTTTAGATGAATGATTGTGTAAATTAATTTTTATATCCCCACGATCCGTTCATTTGTTGCTTTGCTGTACAAGGAAAATAACTTGACTTTGGAACTTATTTAATTTTCTAATTTTTCTATAAGAATTACATTCTCCGTTTCTAAATAAATTCCAGTTAAATTTTATCATCACTGTAAAAAAACTGGCTTTCTTTCGACTTTGGAGAAGAATTTCAAATTCCTAAAATATTTTGTGGTTGGTATTTGAGTAATACGTCTTGGCAGAGACGCTGGAAATAGGATTGCTGACAAATATATTCAGTTATAACTTCATCTCCAAGCATAAACAATAAATTATTCATCTTTTCTTTAGTCATAAGCAGATTTTATTTTATCCTAAGTCAACGGAATTCGCCCATCAACTATTCCGAATATTCATAGTATTTCATAGACGCAGTATTTCTGACTTGTCATACTCAATTTTTCCAGCGTTTTTGGCTTGGTAACATATAGCTATCAACATAAATGCCAAGCTATGCAGGGATGTCACAGAAAAATATTTTTAAATGGATACTTTGCATGAATATAGCTCTGAGCACAACTAACTTGTAACCCCCCAAAAAAAAAAAAAAAAAAAAAAAAAAAAACGCAGCCCCATTACTGCGGACGTTATTCATGTTCGTTTTGTATTTTATTCTTACAAACCGTTAGCTGATGTCGAATCCAGTAATGATGCATTTCCACTCCTCACCTGCATGTAAAAATGACATCAGAAATTTATATAGCATTTTGAGGCATATTTGAGAATCAGTATGCAACTCAGTGATATTACTAAAAATGCCAGTGTATTATTAAACGATCCTTTACTCAAGCAACATAGAAAAAAAAAGAATGGAGAAGGACACCAATGAAAATGATACTGGTAACGTTGCGTAAAGAAAGATTTTAATCACCCTGCCCGAAAGAATTATAATTGGACAGAGTTTATGACTTAAAAATAAGGCAAACAATAATTGTTGACAATGTATTTTCTAACAATATATAATAGAAACATATTTTACTAGTTGCGCCTTCTCGGACTAATACTCTCGACTGATATGATGTAGAAAGACTATATTGAATGCATTGCTAGGTCAGCTGCTAATAAATTTGTTTGACTGTTTCGTTCTAGATAATTTATCTCTGCAGAATCTATTTTACTTAAATATAATTCTACCAATCGTTCATGCTTCGATTAATGTTGCCACATCTGGTCTAGTGCTCATGCTATTTACTTCTATTCTTGAAAAAGTAGAAAAATGAATCGGCAATATTATTGGTCCTGACCTGGCGTCTCGGCTCCAGTCATATTCCCGCTGCCGTAAATTTCCTTCTCTCAACCTATTTTTCTTTAGTTTAATTTCCCATCTCCTACCTCGTTTGGTGGTCAGTGATGTCAGTTTTCTAGTGAATGCTGGGCGCCTTTCCTTTCGGGTTCGATTTTCGCAATTGTTGTTGTGTTTGAATGAGTGTGTATTTGAATGAGTGCATGGAATGAATGAATGTTTTTTATTATTAAATTCCCGCATTGATTTTGTCCAGTTAAATGATGCTTCTACCACATTTAAGGTTTTTTATTTCTGTTTTTTTTTTTTTTTTTTGGGGGGGGGGTTATTACTAAAATTATTTTATTTGGTTTCTTGTAAATAGTTTTGTTTTCATATTGTAAATTCTCATTTGGGTTAGTTTTTTTAAGTTGTTGTTTTATTCCCTCCCTCCGTAGACAATGAATTGTACATCTGGGGACTGGTTAGGATTTTCATAGAGACAATGAGGTATTATAGTGAATGTAATAAGAAAGATGAGTAGGAATATTGTGGTATATTTGGGTCAGTGTTTGTGGCTAGCTAAGTTTAAAGTTAAGACAGATGAAGACCGTCCTTTTCCCCATTCCTCAAGTTGAGGTGGCTAGATGTAAGTTCTATGCTAACCTTTTCTTTTCTCGCACTTCCAGCTTGTGCGACTCTCTTCGTTCCAGTTAACTTTGATCTTCAGAAATTTAAATAAATTGTCAATCGTTATCTACTGTATTTCTGGGTAAACTTCTATTGTTCTCGTTCCTTAGTAATGTTTCTGTTTTCTAATTATTTTACACCCATTAACCTTTTATATCTTAGTAACTTTATTGCCTTATCGGGTTAAAGACAATTAAATATAAAAATGTATAATAAACTCTCAAATTTATAATTGGAAATATCTTCTTGGATACATCATCCTGAGATGTACGTTTCACATTTATATTTGAAATGACAGTATACAACAAAAAGATCGAAAAGCATGATTAAGTAATTTTTTTCAGAGAAGTTTGTGCATTTACAGAAGATGGTATCGGAAATTAACCGTATAATTCTTTAAGTAATATTGATTGTTCGCTGACCCTCTAAATGGAGGAAATCACAAGTATTTTTATCTTTATTTTCTAATCTTTATTTTCTAATCTTTATTGTCACTGAATGACATTATCTCCAACATTAGGAAAGCTGTGAATCGTCACAAAATATAAATAACAATTAATAAAAAAAATTTCAAAACCTATTAAAACATTTAGATGGTAACATTAGAAGTACGTACTAAGTAAAAAGGCTATTCATTATCAGCCATCGTAAAGCTCACAGAGCCGTTCCAACATAACTTTGAAAAGACTATGTAATAACTACTAGGTAGTGGAAAGCGTTTTTATAGACTGACTCAATAGTCTGAGTACCAAAGAGCGTAAGCTGCATGCATATTTAAGTTGAACATAGTTTTTTTCAATAATATTTTTGTAATCGTGAAGTACAGTATTGATTATTTTGTATCAAAACATCATTTAAATATGCGGCAATGCAAATCGTTTCTTCCCAGAAATGTTACGGATTACATCACCACATCTGTCAATATGTAAAGATTTATTTACGTTTTGCAATTTTAGATTTAATAATGCTTGTTTCTTTCTTCTTCTACGTGCCGCGTCACTTCAGGATGTCGACGATCATGGCTCTCCAAAATTTCAAGTCCTTTGTAGCTCTTAACAAATTGTATTGTTTATCTCATCTAATCTCTGTTCTGTCATTCATTTACACGCGCTCATTAGGTAAGATATGCTATGTTCTCTCTTCCTCTTGCCTTTAATATGTCCTGTAAGTGTCAAATACTTCAAGACCTAGAAACTATTATGCATCTTAGAAATTTCAGCTGTCTCTTTCTTCTTCTAAATGCAGGTGTTGTTCTTATTTTCATTTCCTATAAAACTTCTTTGTTGCCCCTACGTTCAGTATATGTTATTCTTACCATCCTTCTGTAGAAACACATTTCTGTTGCTTCAAGTTTCTTCTTTATCTGTAAGGAGATTTCTCCAACATTGACTGCAACAGAGGAGGACTAATATTATGTAACAGTTTAGTATTCTTCTCTTTGTTTCTAACGACATTTTCCTGTTTCTACTTACAAAATTTAAACACTCGACCATACGCTTTATCCATTCTCGTTTAGAGTTTTAACGTACTTAAAAGCCACAAATGGATAAACAATAGTA
Source organism: Acanthosepion pharaonis (assembly GCA_903632075.3). Classification (NCBI taxonomy): domain Eukaryota; kingdom Metazoa; phylum Mollusca; class Cephalopoda; order Sepiida; family Sepiidae; genus Acanthosepion; species Acanthosepion pharaonis. The sequence goes on from CAHIKZ030005074.1 coordinate 1,388,190, forward strand.
AGTACTTCATTTAGAAAATGTAATTACTAAGAAATAAGACAATGTCAATGATTCTACAGTTACTGATATATTGTTTGTCAAAATTCCAATTAATCTTTATTTGACTAATCAATTAAGATACGCCAATCAAAATTAAAATGTAAACAATGAAACTGTGAGTAGAGAAAATAGACTTTTTACAAGAAAGAGAAAAAAAAACAACAAATCGGCAAGCGAGATAAGGTAAAAGATTAATAAAATAAGTCAGAAGGTTTGTAAGAATTGAATGTTGCTTAGAGAAAATATTCTATTAGCAAATATTCTGGTAGAATTTATAGCAGCATCATGAGTAAAGTTACATTGAGTAAAATAAATTAATCTTAACCAATCGTATAGAGAACAGTTGATGTGATATGTTATAAGCTCATATTAATCTGATGGAGGTCGACATGGACAAAACAATTGCTCATATATAACATCTGTCTTCGCTGAAATATTTACTAGTTTATTCTCATAATGGATCAAAAAACTAGTGAGCTCGATATATACACGCAAATTATATATATATATATATATATATATATATATATATATATATATATATATATATATATATATATATATATATATATATATATATATATATATATTTATATATATTGAACAATAAAAAATGTTAAAAATTAAAATCTTCACACACACACTGGGTTGTAGATTAATATTCTTTCGTTTTTATTATTATTATTTCATTTAGATTCCACGACTAGTTTTCAAATATATATATATATATATATATATATATATATATATATATATATATATATATATATATATATATATATATATATATATATATATATATGTGTGTGTGTGTATGTGTGAAATGTGTATGGATATCTGTTTGTCTGACGATCGCAAATAGCATGAAACCCTTGGTCACAAACTCACATCAATCCAACTATATATATATATATATATTTATATACACGTTTGTGTGTGTCCTTACTAAAAATGTTATATACGCAACCTAAGCAGACTCTAAAGCAAAGGCTCCCTATCTTTTTAGCGTCATCGCCCACTTTAACATGGAAATATTTTCCATAACCTACATGAATTGCTATTATTCAAAAGCATGCGAAAATTGTTTCCTAAAAATTTGTTACTGTTTCGTAAACTTAATTCCTGATGTAGTAAAAATACGAAAGGGAGGCAACAAAAAACGCTGTTACCACCGTATTAAAGAACAAACGAAAATAAATCTGACAATTGAAAATTATATATAAAATAGTTTTATGGTTAGATATATATTAGGTATACCGTGGTTGGTTTTTATAGAAAATTAAAGAAAAGTCGTTCCTAATTATAAAATTAAAAAGAGTATACACTACTAGCAAATAATAAAATTCAGTGATTTTTTTTTATGTCTAATGCTGTCCAACTATTTGTATGTCCATGACTCATATCAGAATTATAGAAAATATGCATTGTTGCCGGTGATATTTACATCTTTTCTAGAAGTTTTTCTACTTAGTCTCCTGTTTTCTATAACTTTTTTGCATATCTCCTTTCAATATTTTAAGCATATATAGAAATACTTTTTTAATACTTAAAATCTTCTATCCCTCAGTAAAATTTCCGATCGTCGACCATTTTCTTTTCAGATGCCCATCGCCCACCCAGCAGTTGAATTCACCCACCAGTAGACGATATCGTCGAGGTGATGAAACCTTGCTCTAGAGACATGGGCACCCACTCAGCAAAGATGTGCTTCTTTGAACAGATGTTCATTAAATTCATTTAGCATTAAAAAGTCATTATTCTTTGCGCTATATATATTATTCTATCTCGAGATAATTTTTGATGGATTACGTAAAGGATAAACAAGTATCTATTTAATAATGTAGACAACGACCTGTTTGATCCAAAATTTGATCCAAATCCACCTTTAACCAAGAGAAAAATAATACTAAAAATTAGAAACCCTTAAAACAAAACCAACCAGAGATACTTTTTGGGAAAATCTAATGATCAATTTATACATAGATGGATACTGAATGCGGTTGTCTGTCCGGTGAGAGTAAGGGTCGCAGTTTTTTGAGGATATATGTGAAAGAAATGTTAATACGCCACTCGAAAAATTTAAGATTGTAGCGGTCGACAAAATATCCACTTGAATTCCATTTAACAAACAGCAATTCTTTCACAATTTTAAGTATAAATCTTATAATGTAAGCAAACTTGTATAAACTTCATATAAAACAAATTGTGAATGGAAAATATGGATTCACTAATGATAATAATTTCACGAGCATATGAAACTGTCACAAATTTCTTGGAGATAAATAAATTCTAGTTTGGGAGTGATGAAGGATCCATTCTCTTGACGCATGCCAGCATAAAGCTACTTCATTATGTAGTCGGAGAACTAATTTGGTTATGGCATCTTGACAATCATCTAATCATCTTAACGGGAACGGCTTCAAAATGATTAGCAACGAACCTGATGTCAAACTCGTTCAATCGCAGCTCGATCTTCACCAATCACAATGTAAAATTGACGAATCACAGATTTGATAATCGCGAGCAATAGCAGGCAGATAGAAAATCAAATGTACACACAAAGACAGAAATCAGCCTAAAATTAAAAAATAAAACCACACGCACACATAGAAGAGTGTTCAAATATTCTCGTCTGTAAGCACTTCTCCAAAGCGGAACAGATATCAGAACAAGTGTCTTAATCACTTCTTGAACGAGTTGAGATTTCAGCAAAACACGTGCAAAAAAAAATACCTTAACATTGGATAGTCTATTTTAAGCCGTTCTATACGCGGTTATCATCACCCCCTAAATGTCTGTCTCGAACCATTGTTTTAAATTTATTTTCATTGTCAGTCCTCTAGTAGACGCCTTGTTATTGAGAATGCGACAGGTTGGGGCGCAGCAAGGTATTTTATACCTGGGAAGGGTCGGGAATTTGAAGTGTTTTACTATTAAATTTAGGAAGTACTGTCCGATGTTGATGCATGACAGTCTGCAGAAGCTGGGGTTGAACCAAATGATTTTTCTTTTCTCATTTTACACTTACATTCCCCTTTTTGTGTATTGGTATTATTAATGGTGTTCGCGTAAGAGAGCTTATTTTTGAAACCACGTTTTGGGGGGTCCTTCTCGTATAGTTCTTTAATCTTAAAGATCTTTAAACTAGCCTCCGTAACTACTGTGACAATGGAGTACTATTCCTTATAAATATGACAAGTAGCTGCACTAGTGTAGGATTTGGGGAGGCGTTGATTTACTCAAGTTTTTTTTTTCCGATTTATATAAGAGTATTTAATAAACCTCTTTATTTTCTCTATGTAATCTTCTGTTCCTTCGGAATTCTCGAAATACGAGCCAGTAGTTCAGGATTTTCATGAAAGATTCGATTAAACATATTTCAAAAGCAAAGTCTTCTATTTTGACGAAAACACGAGTAAGCTCTTTACTGAACAGTTATCTTATAATCCCGCCTGTAAGTTTGTTTTTTTTTAACCTTGTATTGATAATGAAAATAATATCAACATGTATTATTTTGCAAATGAGAGTACACTCTCTTATTTAACTAATCACATATGCAAAATACTGAGCATTGATTATTCAATAGTTCCCCATCTCATGCCAAACAAGCCTACTAATAGAAAACAACGTTCCTGTTTTATCTACAAAGGTCAGTGTATCGATTACGATATAGTCTATGCTTATGACATAAGTATTCATAATTGGAGCAGGAATGATATTGAACAAAAAAATATCAATATTCTTTGCCATGTGTTCCAAAGTTAGGAGTTCAGAAAAAATTTTCCAAAACAGAAATTATGAGCTGGAATTTGAGTGAGAGTAGATACTCTGGATACATCATAATAATTCAGTACTGGAAATTAATTTCTAATCACTTCAAATACATCAAAAACCTACTGATATGAATTTCAAGTGTGACATCGAACACGTTAAAATATATCAATTATTAGATATATACAACAGCTTTCTTCTATCAATGATTGAAAATGACACCGAAAGAATTATCTGAGAAAGGAAACGGATTAATTCAATGGTTCATTGGCCTCGGCTTCAGTTTTGAATTATCCGTTATATTGAATCTCAGTATATTGATTCAAGATTTTGTTTCACTTCATTTCACTAATAAAACTTTCTAACAATTGTCGTCATTTTTTAAGGTACGGCTACACTAGTTTAATATAAATTATAATTTGCTCTTACAAAATCTATCTTGAAAACATTATATACATAATTTCGTAAAAAAGAATACATTTAAGATGCAACATCTGAACGCATAACCCCATATGGAGTAAAATCTGTTCCCATACGCTATAAACTGACCACCATAATTACTATTAGCCTAACTTTTTGTCCCTGTTATCCCCAAAGCGTAGTTCTCTGGAGTTTCAACTCATGTAGGGCCAGCCACGGTGCTAAGGTTGAGAAGGAGGGACCAGACTGAATGCGACCAACCCTCAAATATCGCCATCATGGTATTATCTTTGTGACCATCCAACAAATCCTTTTTTCAATGATTTTTTTTAATTAATCAATTAAAAGATGAAAATGTTCACTTTGTTGATAAACTACATTTTCTAATGTAAAAGTTTCGCATATATATTTTGAATAAAGTAACAATATTTTATATTTCTTTAACCTTTTTGAAACTGGTCTTAAGATTTTGACCAGGGTAGTGTATCCATGTAATGCAAAAAAAAAAAAAAAAAATTAATAGAAGTTTATTTCGATTATATTTGGTTTCCAAGCGTAGCTTAGATGCCGCACAAGGCCGAGAGTATGGGCACTCAGTGAGTTTCGAACTCACTACTCAGTCGTAATTGTTCTAGAGAGGCAAGCTTGCTAACGATTACACCGCTTGGGGTGCCCAATTTCGGTTATATTGTTTACAGAAAAGAATAATTTATCAAGGCTTATAGACTGGCGCTATAGAATCACAAGGAATATTACCAAATAAAGAAAAACATCACTTGAAGACTTCCAACAGCGTCAACTAGAATGGAAAGTTTTGATATAATCTAAATTTTAACTTTCCAGACGATATTGAACAAAATTTTTGGAAGAAAATGCCCATCGATTTTAGAAGAAATATGTCAAAACATGAAGTGAGAGTCTTACTAAAGATAAAACTGATAAAGGATAGAACGAGGAGGAAGTTGTGGATAAATAAAGCCTGCAATATCCTGAAAGGACACAGCAAATAAATATAATGCAAAGCGGTGCCATTGAAAGTTTTTACGTATCTATTTAACAAATCATGCTCGTCATGTCTGGGATTATACATTCGGCATAAAATGCGAATTATCTATTTTTTCTTTTTTTTTTGCAAAATATTTTAAATTAATTTTAACATGATGAATTTATTTTTATAAAAATTATTTAATTCACTATTTAATTCTTTTTCTGAAGCCATGCTTATCTTCCACCCTCAAAAGAAATATACGCAGATTAAAGAGAATTGGCCCAATAAAAGTACTTGGAAAGAGAAAGGATGAACAACAGGGCAGGGCAAATTTCGAACCGTGGTATTGTACTCGATTTGAAAGTTGGGGTTTTTATATGATAAATATTGACACAAAATATTCTTTTCAAAATCGCCGCCATTTTTGAGGAAATGAATTTTAAAATTATGTTTAAGTTCAAAATCGTAGCATTGGAATTTCATTTCGATGATCATTGACAGCTTTACAACACAGCCGAAATATATATACATATATATATTGTGACTGAATTTGTACCCAGCAATATCATGGTGCTATGTCGATTTTTGTCTCCTTTTTGCTTTTGTTACGATCTAGTAAATGATCTAACAATGAAATAATCTTAAAAGAAATATGTCATAAACTTCAACCGAAAGAAATGTTAACAGTCTGATCAATAAATGTCGACTTTTACCTTAATGGGAATGGTTATGCTAGCCTTTAACATATGTTTTTTTTTACCATATATATCCTGATAGCGTGAAACTGACGATTTCATTCTGACACCAATAGAAAGTTTTAAAGAATCGATATATTGTTCGATTTTAAATTTAACTTAAATGATCAAAACAACACCAGAAACAAATTGTAGAGATTTAAACTTGCAGGAAAATGAAAAAAATAATTTTTAAATGTCGATATGTTAAAATGTCATGTTTATGGGGTTAAGTGAAAATTTTAAAGATGAGTTCGATGTTGCAGAAGACAAGAATCTTCGGTTTTGTTCGTGAGTTTAAAGGAGTTTTGCATCGGAAGTGTATAATGTCAAGGAACACTTGACGTTTACGCCTGCGACAATTGTTGACAGTCTATGTTGTAGGACAGCTGCGTCATTTCTCTTTTTTTTAAAAACTTGCCTTAGCGTTTAACAAAAGGCATTTGCACGCACATACACACACAATGTGTACATCTATGCATGAGGGTGTTTCATTATTAGTCTTTTCACTTCAAAGAAAGAAGAATATACAGTTGTCAAATTCGCGAAATACGTGTGTGTTTGTGTAAATCTATACGTACATTCATGTCTACATGTATTTTTTTAATATTTGGATCATTGGTATGATATGAAGACGATCTGTTGTAGAGTGTTTATATATATATATATATATATATATATATATATATATATGTATATATAGGAGTCAGCACGCTTCAATGCGCTATTTAGCTTAAGTGTTATACACACACACACAGGGGGTAACAGCAAAATTCTCCATTTGTGAGATTAAGCTTTGAAACTTTGTTTCTTAGAAATGATTAAAGATAACTTACTGGAATTCGCCGAGCTTTCTATAACATTACTGGATTCTACTATGAGAGATAAGAACGCATAATTTGACTGAAAGCTTAACAGAAGAATTGTGGTGAAATAAAACAAACGAATATGACATGTTCGTCCTTAATTAGTCATAGCTAATATTCGGAAGCTCATGAAGAATTGAAATAAGGTTCATACACACATATAGATAGATAGATAGATAGATAGATAGATAGATAGATAGATATAATTCCAGGATTATTCTCCAACTTATTCAAGATGATCTTCGCCCTCCTTAACCTTCTTTCTGTCCCGGAGTAACATGGTGCCTCAGCGGTTTCACGTACAATTTCATTTTCAAGTCTTTTGTCACTGTTCTTTGGACTGTCATATGTGAAACTCCTCTCTCACTTGCCAAAGGTTTTATTGATTGAGTTGGATCTTTTCTAACTGATCTCTTTAATTGAAATGATTATCCCTCTTCCTGTTGTGACCTCCTGATCCAGTTGTTCTCTCTACTGTTCCCTCTATTTTAAGATTATTCACCGTTCCCTTGATGGTTGTTAAATGAATTTTGAAGATGAAAGCCAGAGTATGAATGTTGGTACCATAGCTGAAGCTCTGATCGATTTTCTTCCTATCACCATTCGTCAGCCCGGAAAACAGTGAGTAAAACACAAAATAATTTAATCTGCTCTTTTTTAGCTAAATAAATCAGTCTTTTTTCAGTTATTCTTAAAATGGTGCCAAGATTGCTAAACCTCTTATCTGAAAATTTGGAAAAAAAATAAACTGTTAGTTTATTGGGTTATTAGATATTAAATATTTTGTGGGATAGATAATTATACTGCTACACAATATGGAAAACTTTGCAGTTACACCAGGTATACATAGTACTACAAGAGGATTAAATAATGTCGACATAGAAATCACTGCAAGTGTACAGTTATTTTCAACTCTCAATCAATTTCAGATCCTGTACTAATAGAAAGGAATCTTGAAACCATTATATACATGTAAATATAAAGTTTTTCAGAAAATTATAAGTTAAGAGTCTACATCAGAACGTATATCTTCATATTGAGTGAAATCTGTCAACGTAGGCAATAAACTGACCACCATAATTAATGTTAAGATAAACTTTTGTCCCAGTGATTTCAAGAGCGAAACCGTCTGGAGTCTCAAATCCTGTAGGACCACCCATGGTGGTAAGGTCGAGGAGGAGAGACAAGACTGAATGTGACCAACACCTGAGGAACCCAACGGCAGAATAGGCAATACACCATCTTAAAGACCAAACCGGCAGAAGAGGACAACGGCAGTCGTGCAGGCGCGACCAAGATGGACCTTGACAGACCAAGCATCCAACAGCCCGATGCACAGAGTTTTGCCAGATCCTGCTTGTCTCAAACCCCTTTAACCTCCGAGGGAGGCGCTTCTGGCCATGTGTGTGGTCTGTCGCGCAGAATTATCCATCAAAATCAAATTCAGACGACTCGCCTCTCAAACTCTTTTACTATTCTTCAGGTGTAGTCAGGGATTTCACAGCCATCTACGCCACCGCCAGCACAGTCGAGAAAGTAAATAAGGAGATACACTGATGATCCCGACACGCGAATGCGAGCGGGTGCCGTCTACTACATTTTCTTTATAAAAAAACAAAACAACAAAAAAAAACACTCGAATTCTTACAATTCCAAGTTCTATAATCTGCATCATTATGGAGAAAATCCATGTCGACATTTGATCAGATTCCACAGTTTGATTGTCCACAATAGCACCAGGATTAGGTTACGTAGTAACAATGTGAGTAATGCCTACCGTGGGCGCACTGTTATAGCGAAAGATGCATTATAAAAGCTAAACAGAGTATTAAGAAGCATAATATTACTTATTATAAAACGCAGATTGTGTGTGTATGTGTGTGTGTCTGAACGTTTATATATTGGATCGGATTTCCTACATTTTTCAACTGATTTCAACAAAACTTCACAGGACTGCGTAAAATTGACTTGCGGTGGTTCTAACAGCGCCAAAAATCGGATAAACACAATTGTTTTTGCACGAAATCAATTTGAAAACACGATAAAACACCATTCTGGCGCCAGAATGAAAGGGGGACAACTCATATCGAGTTATACTTGTTATAAAACCCAGGTTGTTTGTGTGTGTGTTCGTTTATATATGGGATCGGTTTTCCTACATTTTTCAACCGATTTCAACAAAACTTCACTTTTTTTTGGCAGGTAGTGTTTCTTATTATCTTGCACACGTTTTTTCTTTATTTTTACATTCAGAATGCTTGAAAAATTCCATTTACAAGACAATTGTTTATAATAAAATTCTATTCAATTAGACTCTTAACGATTGAAAACAATGTTTTTGTTTGAGTTTGGGTTTGGCCAATTTGTAAGAAAAGAAAAAAAAACTAATTCAGACATGCGTGCCCGTCAACCTTAAACAATAATCTTTGTCAATTTTATTTTTCAGTCTTTATGATGGTCGATACTTGATCTATCTCTTACTTTTACTGTCCCCGTGCAGCGGCGGGCTCTACTGCTAGTTCCTTATAAATAAAGAAAAGTGCACTGAACTGGTACGTAATATCAGTCCTCCTATATTGCAATGAAAGCAGTCGAATGTCCTCAGACGTGAAGACGTGACTTGAACCAACAGGAATGTGGTTCTACCGAAGGATGCTGAAGATACCATTGACCGAACATGTTGGTTCTATAGATTCTTACAGTCACGATCTGCTACTAGATGATTTTCTTTAAGAAACATTCTATTCGTATTAATGTCAAGCTTCTGACATTACATTTTATTAATCGCTTACCTTATTTCGCTTGCCCATTTGTTGTTGTTTTTTTCTCTTACTTATAAAATGTCTATTTCCTCCACTCACATTTTCATTGTATGGATTTAAATTTTGATTGGCGTATGTTAATTGATTAGTCAAATAAAGATTAATTGGAATTTCGACAAACAAAATATAAGTAACAGCCAGTTTATTGATATCATCTTATTTCTTAGTAATTACATTTTCTAAATGAAGTACTATTGTTTATCCACTTGTGACTTTTGAGTACGTTGAAAATCTAAACGTGAATGGATAAAGCGCATGGTCGGGTATTTAACATTAGTGAGCAGAAACAGGAAGATTTCGTTAAAAACAAAGAAAAGAATACTAAACTGTTACATAATATTAGTCCTCCTATGTTGCAGTCAATGCTGGAGAATCTCCTCACAGATGAAGAAGAGACTTGAAGCAATAGAAATATAATTACACAGAAGAATGATGAAGATACCATAAACTGAACATGCGAGCAACGACGTAGTTCTATAAGAAAATTGAAACGAAAATGAAACTTTTACTTAACACCAGGAAGTGATAATTATAGTTTCTAGGGCATAAAATGAGGAAAAGCGGTTTGGAAAATCTGATACTCACATTGAAGGCAAGACGGACAGAGGAAAAAACTCATAACCCACATAGTGAGGTTCAGTAAATGAATGGCAAATCAAGCTTTATTAGAGATAATAATAAAACCAAATTTATTAAGACTACAAAAAACAAGAAATTGGGGAGAGCCATGATCGGCTATGCCCTGAAGGATCATGGCACATACAACATGAAAAAAATCAGAATATTATTCCATCAAATAATTCCCCTTATATTTGCCATGAATTATTTTCCGTTGACTTAATATTCAAACATGGTCAAAGATTTAATAGGAAGATGTGGAGTTTCATACAAATAAAAATAACTTAGAAAATACTATCCAGGACCCTATGGACTTGTTGAATTTTGATTAATTATTGCCAGATATATTTGCAATTAAACATTATTCTACGTTTTCAGTAGCGGCTTTTGCCATCACTACTCGTACATACATGTTTCAATGTTAGACATTGTAATCAAGTTTATCAGCCCATTATATTTTATACAAGAATGTACATTCTAACGCTAATGAAGCACTGATTCATTTATCTTATATTTGGAATAAGATGCGGTAAGATACTTTTGATATTAGAAACGCTTAAACAATATATCGAGCTAAACTGTCACGAAATTGTGAGAAGTACAACTTTAAAACAAATTCTTTTCTAATCTCGCAGATGAGAAAAGAGTCGCAATCAGGATGATTTATTCAAACATATATTGCCACAAAAGCAAAAATTATGAATGTAATAAATAATCCTAACATGGAGAGTGTTAATAGTAAAAAAAATAAAATAAAACGTCCCTTTAAGGTACAAAACCTTCCTTTACTTTTATGCTCTTTGCATTTGCGGATACGGTATTATTAATAACTTGCTTAGGTTTTTATGAGTGTATTTTATTTTGCCTTGTATTTTCTCTCCTCTGTGAAAACGCTTCCCAGATGTTGAATTTTTAAAAATTCTTTGAATTTGTAGTTCGTATCATAGGAAGTTCATTTCGCATGACAACCATGAATTCTGTCTTTTTCATTTGATTGTTAATCCTTTCTTCTCGCTTTCCTTGACTGCCTCGTGTAATTTATTTTCTGTATCTCTTATCAATATTGTAACATCTGCATATCAACTGCTGTTAAGATTGTGGCCACAAAGAAAGGAATGTCAGGAATTCTAATTCTCTCATCATCACCTTAATCTAAAGTTTGAATAAGTCCGGTGAGATGACGTATCTTTGTCTTACAAAAGTTTTTTTTTTTAATTTTGTTTTGTGCATTTACCCAATTAATTTAATCTCCGTGTGCAGGTAATTTGCTCCTAGTTTTAATATACGAATAAATCAAGCTTACCTAGACTAGCAGTTTACAGAGCTATTTTTTATGTATTTATTAGACGCATTTATATAAACTATATTTTGCAATAAAAATCAAATCAGTTCTGTAAGGATAAATATTGCTCTCAAGTGTTTCATATGAACTCGCCTGTTTAATTCTTTTTAGTGAGCTGTCGTTAAAAAAAAACAGAGTGATAATATCATCTGATGATACATTTGTTTGCTGGCTTACATGAAAGCGGGGATATGAGGTTTTGTAATTGTTAGTGACTTGGAAATGGAAGTTGGTGAGCCGAGTACGAATTTCGGTCCAGATCTTTTTATTTGACTTCTTGTAGGAATAACTTCTATTCATAATTAGATTTTATACTTAATTCTTTTCGAATTTCAATCAACATACCTATCATTAAATTATTTTACATATAAACATTGTATAAAGGAAATTTTATGAGAAACGCTATGATCCTTATTCAAAATAATTAGCATATATTGCGTCATCGAAGGCCACTATCATGATAAATAATTAGCATATATTGTGTCATCGAAGGCCACTATCATGACTAGCAATTTACGAATGAAGACAAATTGTAATCTAGAGTAGAATATATGTTTCACATTTTATTCTGTCATTTAATGCAATGCAGTTCATATATTTATCATTTAGCACAATACTAATATAAGGACATCCAATCGGTTGTGAACTGGGGCAGGAATTGGCTGATCGACTTTAATGCTTCAAAAACAAATCTGCTCTCTATTAATCACCACAGAGATCCTTCCCTTTCCTCCATTAGAATGTCTGACGCTCAACTCCTCGAGAGCAAATCTCTGCGGCTGCTCAGTCTCAGGTTGACTTCTGATTTGAGATGGAACAAATACATTGAGTCAATTGCTTCGTCCACCGCAAGGAAAATTGGCTCTCTGTGCCACGCCAGGAAATTTTTCTCCCAGTAATCGATCTTCCAGATCTACGAATCAACAATTCGCTCTTGCATGGAGTATTGCTGCCATATATGGTCTAGACCCCCTTCTTTGCCTCGGGGTTCTTGATAGGCTCCAGAGGCGGATATGCAATATAATTGGCTCTGCTCTGGCATCTCGTCTACAGTCACTTTCTCACAGACGCATCGTCTCATCTCTCTGTCTTTTTTACAAATACTTCCATGGCAATTGCTCCGAGAAGCTGCATTCGCTGGTTCCCAGACTTCATGAGTTCAAGCGCCCTACGAGGCTGGCATCCCGCTATCACCCTTTCACTGTCGAAACTATTAAATGTAGCCGTCTCTTCTACTCCAATAGCTTCATGTCTCGCACCTCTCGCCCGTGGAACTCCCTTCCCTATTCCAGTTTCCCTGAGAGCTATAATCTCTAGCTATTCAAATGTAATGTCAATCGACATTTCCATTTGCCTTGATCTATCCACTACCCTTCTCCTCATCCTTTCTTCTATCAATCCTATCTGATCTTTTGTAACCCCTTCCTTCCTAGTGGCTTCTCGCCTTGCTTGGGGTGAAACGCTTAAATATATATATATATATATATATATATATATATATATATATATATATATATATATATATATATATCAATTTTAGTGTCTTTTTACACAAGTGTACATAGTAGAAGGTGCAAGAGCAACTCTAAATATAGTTTATTGATTGAGGGTGATTTAATGCGTGTAAGGCGAGGAAGTAAGAAGTGTTTATTATTACAAAATGTTAACGTTTGAATCTGGGCAAGAAGAGGCTATGTTTGTAGTGATCATTTCCTAAATGAAGTAGTTCTTGGGAAAAATCAGCCTTGATACAACTTCTTTTTTACTAATGCAATAAGAAGCGAACTGGAATTATTTGACCAGGTGTACGTGGCAAGTTGGGTCCGATCTATAAATGTTTAAAATTGTGAATCTAAAGAATGCACCTCCTCTGAACTTTTTCCTTGGAATGATCAATAGATTATTAACAGACTTGTGAGGTTTCGTCTGTGCGAAATTGTTGTAAGAATAAAAAACATCTATCATCCAAAAGCTGCACGGACGTTTTATTTAAAGTTCGACAGAATGTGAGAATTAAATAGCTCCATCACAGACAGGCAATAATCGTCTATATTTTGTCTGATCTAACCTTTTTATATAGTATAGAAGGTATTTTCCGGGGTGGATGCAAGGTGACGACTATATTCCTAATGTCTTTAGCTAGGGATCCATTTGAGGTTTGAATTGAATACAATATATCTTCAAGACAACGATCACAGCCGTTCATCATGTTTTCAATTTTCCCCCGTTGGCCAGTTGAAGTGATGTCAGAAAAGAGATTAACTGCAAGGTTCTGGTCATTTATACATGTAGAGGTGCACCTATAAACCGTGGGATAATTTGCATAGTTTGTTTATAGGTGATATGTTAATATCCTCAGGTCGACAGTTAATGTAAAACAGAAAGCGGGTAGTGGTGAGAGGAGAGACTTGAGAGACGGATGCAATGATCTTCAAAGGCCTAGGTATGTACAACTACATTCAAGGATCCAGCTTCTAGGAAGAATTTGATCATTTCGAATAATCTTCCAGAGATTTCATGGATAATGAGATGACAAGCCCGCTCCTAAGCTTGACAAAAGCCTTTGAAAATATCTAAGATGAGCATTCTCCTGAGGAATTTATAATTGTTTTTTACTGATATGACTAAGTATTTCATACCAATGCATGATATTGATGTATGAGAAAAGGTGATATCCGCCAGTTTTGTCCTTGTCCGTACTAAGCTATAACTACTGGGCTCTACCTTAAAAGTTTCGACACATGAAATTCTGGATGACTGGAAGTCATTTTTAATTAGGCTGATATTAAGGAAATGGTCGGTGGGTAGGTAAATTGTTTAAGTATACAGTTCGATATTTTGTTTTTAATTCATCGACATCGATAAAATAAAAAAAAATACTTGGTGACAGGTAAATTGATTAAAACAATTTGGCTTAATCGGGATGGACAAGTGTTTTCTAGACTTTATTTATTTAGTTTACTTAAATTGATTATGTATGTGAAATATTCATTTATTTAGAACCACTTTCTAAAGTACATTCAAAAATATATTTTATTCGACTTATGTCAATAACATTCCCTCACATATGTAAACACATATGAACGCAAGTGTGTATGTGTTATATATATATATATATATATATATATATATATTCGAGTGTGTGTCACTATTATATTTAAATAAGTGCTATCAAATGATCCTTGTAGATCTCTTCGGTCGAAGTCATTTAATGGATAAACCAACAAATGTATATTTGTTTAGATATGTTTATCTATACGTCTGTTGTGAAAATGAAAAAGTGGTTTACTTTAGTCAGTAAATATTTTCTTTTCCTATCACGACTGAACGTACGTATCATTTAGAGTGAAGAAGTTTCAGATCAACTTACACCTACTACTTCTGAGAGGCAACACGATTATATCACACTTCATATATATATATATATATATATATATATATATATATATATATATTCATTATAAGAAATTATAAGAAAATTATTTTATATCGCTACACAAAAGCTTTCATGTTTCAATACTATGATTGCAGTTCCTTAGTCGATGGTTGGTAACTGGTAATAAAATGATTTTTTAAGGAAAATTTTAAAAGAAATCGTTACCTCTTTTTCGAAAGTTAAAGGGTGTCATAAGTTTAGAAATATAAAAATATATGGGTATGTCTCGATTAAGCAATTATTTTTTAAATCTACGCTAAATAGAAAAAATTGGTCTAAGCGTGGAGGTAGGTAAGTTATCTTTTATACGATAAGCGGAACATGGACATGGCATCATCGACGATTGTGGAGAAGATGGCAGAGACAAATGTATCTTTAATGTATCAAAATAAGATGTTTTATTTGTTAAAGTTGGGGGTTAATTAGACGTAACGGTAACAGAAAAAAATATTGTTTTTTTATATTAAGGTAGCTTCTGAAAGGGGCCTGTAGATAAAATTAAAAAATCTGGTACATCTCTATACGATGCTAATAATACTGAATAGACAGCGAAAGATAGCAATATTTAATTTAAATAAGCAAAATAAGGTAATCACCAGTAGAAGATGGACAATTAGATACTAATATAATTATGGCTATATAATTGTAATACGTAATTTTTATTATAAAAGTCAATTAAGTATATTTTGAAGTAAATGATAGACTGTGCGGACAATTTACGGTTAATTCACTTCTTTGGTTTAACAGAGCTAATTTGTTAGCAAATTTGATTATTTTAATTTATTCTTGCAAACATAGGAAACACTGTTCATTTAAAGATATATAAGTTCTATTTTTTTTCCATTTTACCGTAGCTTTTTTTTAAAATTCTTTTAATTTACAAAAATATTCAGACGGAAAGTCCTATTTCTGTACGCGTTGTTGTTGAAAGATAATATATATTGATACCCCCTCGATTTAGAGGAATTTTTTGTACTTCGATATATTTGTTTAACTGGTGGATTTTCTATACTAGAAATAGTTCTTAGTTAAAGAAGGAAATCAGTTTGACACTTATTTTGTAATGAAGACACGTTAGGATTTCTACAATTACACATGTTGGTATTATTATACTGCTATAGTATGGGAATTATTACTTAGTATTTTGTGCTAACTTTTTATTATTATGTTTTATAATAATCTTTTCAAGACTATCTGTACAGCTATAGATCAGTTTTAGCGAATTTTTATTTAAAAATCTTACTAAGTGAATAATTTCTGGGGAAGTGCTTCTCAATTAAGTTGAGAAATTTCTGCCCTACATTATTAATTCCCTATGTACACACACACACATACATATGCGTGTGTGTATATATATATATATATATATATATATATATATATGTGTGTGTGTGTATATATATATATATATATATATATATATAAATAGATATATACATATATATATACACACATATATATATATAAATAAATATATATACATGCATATATAAAGAAATATTTATAAATACATACAAAAATAAATGTATATATATACATACATAGAGAGAAATACGGTGTATTTAAGACGTAAGAACTATTCTAAACACATTTTATGTAAAAATAGCGACCTCGATTCTCTGATGAACATTTTCCAGCTGTTGTTTTATGTTAGAATTAAGTTTAGTAAAACTTACAAGGTTCTTTTTTTTTATCCAAGTACTTTTATTGTCTCTACAGGTGTTTCAACCTCTAATATATATATATATATATATATATATATATATATATATATATATATATATATGTTTTGAACAATAAAAAATATTTAAGAAAATTAAAATCTTCAGACTCACTGTGTTGTATATTAATATTCTTTCGTTTTTATTATTTCAGTTACATTCCTCGTCTAGTTTCGGCCAACAACGCCATACACGGGAGAAAAAAATTCTGCATGCTATTAGCAGTGAACTACAGAAATGAATGTCTTGATGGAGAAAATGAACTTTTGTCTGTAGTTTTCATTTGTTTTGTTTTTTTTTAAATTTTTTAACATGAATTTTGGTTAGTCCTTGTACTGGTCAAATAGTCTCTTTTAAGTTGTTATTTAAGATAAGAGCTGGATGGATTCATGCTACTCTGAATTCCCTTCGTCATTTTAAGTTTTATTGGTTTCTGGAAAGTGGATGTGTCTCTGTTAAGTGTGAATGTTATTTAGTTCTTAGGGAGTGAGTGAGTGAGCATGATGTGTGTAAGTGTGTATATTCGTGTGGTTGCGTGTATAAGTGTGAGTCTCAACACCTCCGTTTGCCTGTTTATGTTGTGTGAGAGATAAATGTGGGTAGGTCCTGATTTTGGTGTTATATATTAATACTATCTATATTGTTGAATTTGTGATTAAGCCCGTCTGGATAGTGCGTATTTAAACGTATTTTCATGGCACTCTAAAATCGTTCTAATGTTATCTGCTCTGAATTTTCTATTCTCTCAATTATAGTGAATTTCGCATGGGTTTTAAAATCGTGTTTTTTCTAGGCGAAAATGCTCTACAGTTAATAATATTTCATGGGGAGTCGACTTAATTCGATTGTGATAATTATTAATTCTGTGATGAAAGGGCCATTCAGATTTTCCTACATATTGTTTCTGGCATAGTGTCCATTCTAGGAGGTAAATTATATTATGACTTCTACAGTGTCGTGGTAGAATTTGAAATTAGATTTAGTGACTAATGTGGTTGCAGATTTCGTGTGTCTAATGTGGTTGCAGTATAAGCTCCTTTTGTTGTTACATGGTTGAAAAATTCTGTTGTTTTTGTTTTTGATTTATTATGAATTAAATTGTCCCCTGAAATGTGGTTACAACCTATGATTTCTTTTAGGTTTTTAGGTCTAAAATATGCTATATATATATATATATATATATATATATATATATATATATATATGTGTGTGTGTGTGTGTGTGTGTGTGTATATCACACGATGAGATGGGTAAATTATCGTCGTTTTATATTTCTAATTTCTTACATGCGCGTTGTTTATTTTTTTTTTATTCTTTTGTCAGGTGAGCACGGTCTGTGAGTAAAAAGATCACCTTCATGCAATTCCACACGCCAGATATTTATAAGCGGCTTGCTGCACTGCTTGGTATTCGCGCCGGAATCTACAATATGCACACGCAGAATAGCCGTTAGTTTGCTGTGTCCCCCAAAAGATATACTGAAAGTGATGAAAACCAATTATACAGTCAACATAATCGTCTTTGGAGTTATGCCTTGTGATGGCGAAGTTCTATTTCCATTAATTTTCCCACAAGGCCTGGGTGTCAACATGGAGGCCTGCATCAAGTGGCTTGAAGAGATAGTGCATCCTTGGTTAAAGTGGGTGGCTGCTTGATGACCCTATGTCTGTCAACAGGACTCTGCACCATGCCACACTAGCAGAATTATTCAGTCATGTCTCTCAGACAATTTCTGCTACCACATCACTCCTTACATAAGGTCATCTATCTCCGCAGACTTCATCCCTTCTGATTATTAAATTTGGGGCCCAGTTGACGGAGAAACCAACAAAACACCTTGTAACATCAAAGATGAACTGAAGACAAGGCTTATGGCAGCATTCACCAACTTAAACAAGGAGAACGTCCAAAAGAGTTGGAAGACATTCCAAAGGCCGTGGTAAAAACCAATGGCGATTATATTGAATAAATCTACGCTGTAATATTTCAATTATTTTTGTCTAATTTTGGTAAATATATCTGTCAAAAGAGATATTAGTGTTATTTTCATTTTTGCGTAATTTACATGAAAACTTATCCATCTCCTCTTAGGATGATATTACGACAAAACTTATCGGCCAGTGTTATTGTGAAAGGTTAAATATTTCAAATAAGCTGTCTTCGTAATTATTTTACCTGCTATCAAGTATATGCTGCTATAATAATAACTATAATATGGTTGACAATACCCAGGCTTCATTGACCACCGCTTTTTAACTTCCCGTTTTGAAAATGTTTCACCGAGTTTTTATAACTAGTATTTTGTCTCAAGAGCTTGCAATATCAATAACGATGCATGACTTGTGGTGGTAGATAATGTAAAAAAATATATGGACCATTATAAATACTGCAAGTCTCAGAGAAACTAGTTGCAAAAACGAAAAACAGAAAAACTATGATAAAATAGTGGACGTCATCGGTAATATTTTTGTTCTTCAGGGCACTGTAAGTTCTAAACTTGCGAATTCTTTGGAGAAGATTAGGGTTAGTGTTAAGTCTGAAAACTTACGAAAGAGTTCTCGAATCAGGTTGAAAATGTAATACTTCAGTTCACTGGTTGTCAAGTGATAATATTTCGGTTCCATTCCCAGGAATATTTGCTGTGTTTTCAGAATGTTTGGAATAATAAATAAAAACATTAACTTAGCTGTTGTGATACCTATACTGAGTTTGATGGAATCATATCCAAGGAAACTTGGGAGTGTTTATGGATGATTCCGTGAAAGCCAGATTACAGATATCCAACATAAAAATGAACAGTGTTTGCGTATTTTTCGCGGTATTTATGTGTGCCTCAAAATGTAATAAATCCGTTGCAGTGTGATGATTCATTGTTATAGAAATTACAAATGAAATAACATCACGCATTATCTGACATGGTTTTTATTGTTTTTTTCTACACCTTATAATTTGTAGAATATTAACCAGTTGAAGTAATTTTTCTTTTACATATAACTATTCCTCTCATGACTCGTAAGAAAAAGGCGCACGTTTCTTTTTGGTATTATCAGATAAAATAAATGAGATATGATAATACTTGAGAGTAAGGAAATTAAAAGACTCCTCAAATATATAAATTAACGGCGAGATAGGTTGGAGCGAAATGAATGTCTTTACATTACCCGTTGATCATAATGCATGGCAGAGGATGTGATATTATTTTTGTTTATGAATTCTTATTAAATTTATTCCATATCGCGAGCAAATTACCGACCTTGCTGAGAATGAACCCTACCTGTCAGTTTATTAGTTGATTTTTTCTTTGCACATATTTTCTATAGAAGACATTCCTCGATTTCCATATCGATAGGAAACTAAAAGGTGTATACACAATGTATCTGTCGAAACTATTCAGTGATTTGATAAAGCAATAAGGGGTAAAAAAATGGTTGAGAAATGTAATTTGCATTTCTATTAAAAATAAAATCATATCTAATGTAAAAATTCGAGGATAAAATGTTTGAAAGTAGTATTCAATTGGTATTGTTATATAGCCCTTTGTTAAATTATTTTCTATCAAGATTTAAATCCATGACAGAGTGGTCGGTAATTGCGAGTTCGTGTTTGTGTTCTTATGTCGCTCATATTCTTTTATACTTCCTTCTCCAGATCGAAGATTTCTGATTGAAATAAGATCATAGACACATCTCACCTATGAAAGCATCTACTCACAAATGTGTAATATTATTTGTAATGCTGAAGGTTGCAAACAAATAGAAAAACATTCGATAATGCCAATGATTGGAAATGTATCTCCAACTCTAAATCTCATTTAATGAAGCTTTGCTTTCTTAGTCGAGACATTTTTAAAATGATCCCGCTACTTCGTCTAGTTCACTCGTCAGAATATGCATACATACTTAATATACATTGGGATAGATAGATAATTGATATACTTACTTACATAGATAATGAACATACTTCGATGATCAACATACTTAGATAGCTGATGAACATACTTAGACAGGTAGATAATGAACATACTTAGATAATGAACAAATTTAGATAGATACATAGCTAATGAACAGACTTAGATAAGAAACAGAAATAAATATATAATAAACAGATAGATACATAATAAGCGATAGATAGATAATGAAAGGAGATAGGTAGATAATAAACATGGATAGATAGATAATGAACAGAGATATATATATATATATATATAATGATCAGACATGGATAGATAGATAGATAATGAACATAGATAGATAGATAGATAGATAATTAACATAGATAGATAATTAACAGAGATAGATAGAAAGATAGATAGATAATTAATATAGATTGAGAGATAATGAACATAGATAGATAGATAGATAGATAGATAGATAGATAGATAGATATAGAATGAACATAGATAGATAGATAGATATAGAATGAACATAGATAGATAGATAGATATAGAATGAACATAGATAGATAGATAGATAGATATAGAATGAACATAGATAGATAGATAGATAGATAGATAGATAGATAGATAGATAGATAGATAGATAGATAGATATTAGCCGTGCGTCAATTAGTGTTCCCCAAGATGTCTGACATTTGAAAACTTCAATTTGACAGCTAAGTTCAATCTTAAAAGATTTCATGAGCTTCCTGCTGATTAAACATTAAATGTAAATGGTTTCTGACTGGAACTATTTGCTCATTATTTTGGCATTTTATAGCACGTGCATTAATGCAGATGGCCGGCACTTTTTACGTTACAGATTAAGTTTTGACAAGTAATTTTCAGCATGGATAGGGCATTAAATTGTTAAATTTGTCATGTTCTCTGTACAGATAACGCGCTTAATTTATAGACAGTGACTTATTTAAAATATAATTTTATAATTTTACTAAGGGAAAACACTACGGGAGTTTGTTTTTTTTTTTAATTTAATATGTAAATCAGAGGTTCGAGTAAAGAAACTTTCTTGCCCAAAACATCCAGACGAAAACTTTTGCTGTTGCAGTATTAGAAAATTTTCCCTAAGAATCCTACATTAAATTCGGATAAATAATTTATTCCTATGTATTCCATATTAAGCAGAATTTGTGCCATTCAGTTGCGATGTGCGCGAATGAAAAATTACCGATTGCCTAAGTAACATGCACTAAACTCAGAGATTATTTCACTCTGTTACAAATTGGGCCCGCGGACGAATAACTTATTCCTTAAGAATCTCATATAACACCGAGACTTTGTGTCACATTCTGTCTAGACATGAACGTGCGAATATATACTTATTACCTAAGAATGACACATTAAACTCAGACCTTTTATTGTGCAGAGGGCGCGCGTTTTAATACCAACTTCCCTAACTCCGACCGAATAAAGACATAATTCCATAAGAATCACACATTAAGCTTTGTTCTTGTGTTACATTCTGTTGAAACGTGAGCGCGCAGATAAATACCTTCATTCGTAGAATCCCACATTAAACTCCGATCATGTGTGACATTCTGTTGCGAAATGGTCGGCCGGATAATGATCTACTTCTATAATAATCACACATTAAACTCCAACCTTGTGTCACA
Source organism: Acanthosepion pharaonis (assembly GCA_903632075.3). NCBI lineage: Eukaryota > Metazoa > Mollusca > Cephalopoda > Sepiida > Sepiidae > Acanthosepion > Acanthosepion pharaonis. Next base: position 1,410,515 of record CAHIKZ030005074.1, read on the forward strand.
TTCTCTTGAAATGCGAACGCGCGGATAAATACCTAAATAGATAAAGATAACGCCATACAATTGCTGAATCCTCGAAGTTTTGCCGTACCTCCATGAATACTATTCAAAATACATGTGACAAATCCTCATGTAAATTAATTATGGTCATTGTTTTTCATTTATTCGTTAGGTATTATTTTTTTGATAAAATCACATGATTTATTTTTGGCCACTTGTTTTAATTGTAATATTGCCGTCATATAAAACCGTGTAATATGTTTGTTAGAAAAGACTGTCTTAGAGAAAAGCAAATCTATCTTTTTTAACAGGAAAAGAAACTGCAGGAAATATTAGTATAACTAATTTTGATCCAGCTACATTGATATGAAGAATGTTATATTAATGTGTAACGATGTGTGTATTCTATCTTTCAATCAAAATATTGAATTCAATGCGCTGCGAAAAACCAGTTTTTAGCTGGAAACAATTGCATACATGCTGATTTCCTTCAATAGCCTCCAGTATAACGGTTACATTTTATTTCTGTAGGTGGGAACTCTCGTTACATACGCATGTAGAAAGGGGAGAGTTTAAGCAATGGTGGGAAGAGCAATGAATCATTATTTCAAATTGACAGATGAACTCTATCAATATGGATGCTGTGTTACGCCCAGAAACCTAAAGTTATTGGTCTTCCAAAGACCGGGTTAAACGAATGATCTGCGAATACTAACCGCGCAAAAATGCAACATTCGATTTACACATTCCTATTAGTCACATTACAATGTCTTTCCTGACGAAATCAGTTTCAGAATGAATGTTCTTTATTTAGCTGCATGATTCGTGACTGCACTTTCTTCTACATATGATTTATTACCTGTGGTGTTTTTCACAGCAAATATTTGAATATGCAGAAATAGTATTTATGTCACGCTATACAAAATCTGGTCAACACTAGTCATATTCCAATAACCCGAAACTGATACTACTACTAATAATAATAATAATAGTAATAATAATAATAAAAAAAATGCCATGAAGGTTTACCAAACATAGATCTGATACCGTCTGATATTAATTCATGGGGGCGCGTAATATGTAAATATTTTGTTTTGGGAAAATAATGTGGGATACAGTACACATTCGTTTCCTAACTACCGATGTGCTTGTCAGTTGCTTGTTAGTTATGTCCTGTCGAGGCAGACACGCTGTATTCATGAGCGGGTCTAGTACTGGAATACCATTAACGAGTATCGGAAGGGTTGATTTGGTTAACATTATTTGCATTATTCGGACTATTGTCATCATCTTTGTTTCCACATTTATCACAACGTTTCGTACACTCCAGCCTTCTTCAGGTGGTTGGAACGTCGAACTGAACCCTGTATTTCGCTCGCTGAGGTAGACTGGCCTATTTCCACGTGCCATGTCTAATGGATATCAGTTATCTCCTGTTAATTCATCTCTCCAATTTCCCCACTGTCTTAACCAGGTATTAAACTCACAACACTGTGTCATGTCACTGGAGCTAACCAACGGCTTTATCCTTAAAGACACATGGTACAGTGGATAAGTTGCTGGACACAAAGAGTTGGCCGAAACGTTGTGCTAAATATGGCAACAAAGATGAAGACAATAGTCCGAATAATATAGGGTACATAATACTTCATCAGAAATATAGACAGATACTGATTTGGTTAAATTTGAACGCTAGAGTCCCTAAAGAGCCTTGCAAGTCACACCTAGATACTTGGAACCACCATGAGTCGCAGAATGAGCCGACTGGGATAATCAACATAAATAAATTTCTAACCTGCAAAGTTATGGCATATTTTTTATTTTTATTTTTTTAAAGCCTGTCACTATTTCGCGGACATTTTTCTAGGAAGCATGTGCCTGGGCGGCTACCCTTATTGAACTGGACAGATAAATATACTGAGCTTTAGATATATATCTATATTTCTGAGATCAGCTATTATGTACACTATTTACATTATTCGAACTATTCTCCTCATCTTTGTTTCCATATTTATCTTCAGGTAATTGGAATGTCGAAATAAATCCTTTATTTGGCTTACTGGCGTAGACTGTTCTAGTTCCACATGCCATGTCTAATGGATATCAGTTATCTCCTGTTAATTCCCCTCTCCAATTTCTCCACCGCCTTAACCATGTATTGAACTCACACTCTTTGGATTCTGTCACTGGATTTAAATAACGCCTTTATCCACTGTGCCATATGTCCTCAGTGGTAAAGGCGTCAGTTAGATGGCACGTGGAACTAGAAGAGTCTACCCCAGTGAGCGAAATAAAGAGGCCGGAGCGTTCAACGGCCAAAACGTTGTGATAAATATGGCAACAAAGGTGTTGTCAATAGTTCGAATAATATAAATAGTGAGTTTTAGATATTTATACTCCAGTATCACATTGTTGGCGTGGTCTCTTTCATTCAATTATAACTAGAAATATCCATGAAAACATCACGGTTTTCTCATTTTGATTTTCTGATTAATCTTAATTCTTAAATTTATGACTAAATAAGTTCATTGTGAGCTCTATGACAATAAAATATCTGTAGAAAATGCCTTATCGTTCCGTTAAATATTTCAGCCTAACCGCCTTAACAAAATATTGCAATAATAATCAAAATATGAATGCTGGTCATTTTTCTAAGAAGTAAAGGGGTAAAAGGAAAATATTTGAAATTGAAACCTTTTTCTATTTCACTGAAACATATGCTAAACAATTCTATCTTCTCTTTCACTTTCTCACTGAAAGCCAAATAGCGTCTCAGATATTTTTTCGACATTTGACACAATCAAAACAGAATAATCCATTATTTATAAGGTATTGGCAGTGCGTAACAGTCGTGCAAACTAAACCCTTACAAACTTACGAGAAGATAAGACCGGTCTTCATGACTGTGAATTATACGAACTTGAAATAACGTGACGCTAGATATGCATTTTCTGTAACAATTCCAAAATATATTGCAGTGAACACAATATAAGCGATGACACATGTAATTATTAAAATTTTCTTTGAGATTCAAGGTGTAATAACTTGAATCTGGGTTTTAGTTTTACTATATTTATTTCGCTTAATTTAAAGAAACAAGGAATTTTCATCATCTGTTAAGATTTAATCAATTGCGTCACTAGATTCCCAATGTACACATAAAATCTCTGATTATTTTCACTCGCATTTTAATCGTCTCCAAAATGTAACACCAAAATATAAAATCTATTCATAAGTTGGGAATTAAAGACTCATATCGCATGCAACATTGAAAATTAATTGAAAGAAACTGCATTTGTGAAAGTTTTGTAGTTACCGACGCAGTGGTTAATTTCAGTATTCAGCAACACTTACCTGAAAGATAAAAAGATGAAATTAGTTTTTCAAAACAAATGAACAACACAGTTACTTATACTAAACTGACTGATGGTAATTCAAAAAAAATATCATATAAATATATATACAACAGAATGCAGCTTTTTTTTTTTTAGATTATTAACTAGCTAATAGTGAATTAACTGTTTTATATTTAACCGGTGACTACAAAGTGCACATCGGGGACATGGGTGGGATATGTATGTCCGACTCGAACCCGCTACAATACAGTATCCTGCCTTCGTTCAGGCAATCGTTCTGTGGTTAGAATTCAAATACTGGTCTGATTTCATGAAGATTATTACTATAGTAACTATCCCATATTATCTGCCATGTTCTTTTTCTATACTGGGTGAAGCAGCAAAATTCTTTAAATTGTGTAACAGCAAAATTGTCCAATTGTTATATTAAGTTTTGAACCGTTACATCTTAGAAATGATTAAAGATATCTTACTGAAATTCTCGGGGATTTTTATAACACTATTGAAATATACACTGAACAATAAGTATGTATTTAGCTCTAAAATAAAATGATGATCGCTCTTGCTGTTGTGACCTCCTGATCTAGTCTTCCCCTCTACTGCTCCGCCTTTTTTAAACTTATTCACCGTTATCTTCATGGTTATTGAATGGACTTTGAAGATGGATGCCAGCGTTTGATTTTGGTATCATTACTGAAGGCCTGAATGATCTTTTTCCTCTAACCATTGGTCAGTTGGTAAAACCAAAATGGGGCTGACATAAAACGATTTTAACCTATTCTGTTTATAGCTGAATAACTGAAAAGGTTTTTCAGTGATTCTTACGACAATTGAAGTCAAGATGGCTAAACGTCTTATTTGAAAACTTGGAAAAATGAAACTCAATTAATTTAGTGCTTTTTAGATATTGAAAATTTTGTGGGATAAACAATTATTCCATGCTGTTACACGATTTGGATAATTTTGCTGTTACACATTGTATGCAGCGGTTTTGTTTTTGAAGTATTTTCACGGGAGGTGGGAGAGGAAAAAAGGGAGAGAGCAAACAATGCATAGCATTCTTAGTGAGCTTGAGTAAATAGATGGCGGAACAGAGTTTAGGAGAAATAACAGAAAGGCAAATATTTATTAAGAGTTACATGGGAGAGAGAGCAAGTAGGTTTCTAGCAAATGTAATACTGCATGGATATTTTGATTGTTCTTTCTTTGATTATTAAACTGGATTGTGAATCATTAAAAAAAATATAAATGACTGCACAATTGAATTGTTGATGAAGCCAACTGTCATCTTTATCGCTTGTAATTTCAGCAGCGTAAATGGATGCATTATAAGCTAGTCTGATTTGTTTCTGCGTCTGATCTGTTACAGATGCTGCCCCTTGTTTATTCACTATTTTTACTCGTTTGTCCATATAACTTTATAGCCGTACTAAATTCTTCTAAATTCTCCAAATTTACATTGAACACTAAGATTGCGGAATTGTTTATTTTAATTGAGGATCATGGTTGCATAATCGTTTATTGCATGCACATGATTTCAGTTTTGAGAAAAATGAATCCATTTTCATTAGCTGGATTTTTTTGTGCAGTTTTGCCTTTTTCTTTCTATGGATAACATGTTGGGGATGAACAAATAATAGAAAAAATATCCACAAAGAGATTTCTCAATTTTATTTATTATTTGTCTTGATCTGGCTTTAGTCACTTTCCCAACGCCATAAAATTGCACCCCTTTTTATATATACTTTCATGGCAACTGTCTGGCTTAGCTCCTAGCTATGGAAACCAGACAATATGAATTTAAGCGCAGTACTAGACTGGTGACGAGGTCTCACCAATTTAGAGTTGAGTTGGCTCGATTCAAGTTTCTTTTCTTGCATATCTCGCCCGTGGAAATCTTTTCCGGATGTATGATTTCGAGTCAACTTTAATCTGCAAAAATTTAAATGCGATGTCAATCGCTATCTAATGTCCTCCTGATTATTCTTTTGATCTCGTTCCTTTGTAATGTTTCTGTTTTCAGATGCTTCCACACCAAGTTCCCTTGTGTGGCTTTACTGCCTTGCTTGGGGTGAGCCCCATTAAAAAAAAATCATTAATGATATTATTTATAATATAAACGCTGTGATAGAGAGGACATTACCTTGCGGTACAAACTCTTTCTGCTTTAGATATTTCGTATATTGTTTCCAACGCAGACCCTGAATATGCAATGTGCTAAGAAAATTTTAATTAATATTGGCATTCTCCCTTTAATGTTTAAATTATACATGTTTCTCATTCCGTATTTCTAAGTGGTGTCAAATGCCTTTTCTAGATTGAAGAAAACAGACACGACCCGGTGATCTGAACAAAGCCGTCGCGTAGAAATGTCTCGAGGCGAACAAGTTGGTTGGTGGCATTCCAGTTATGTCAGTATCCCCTTTCATATTCAGATATAGCATTATATTTTTCCAAAAGACATGTCAGACAGGTTTTGACCATCCCTTCTATTATCTTGCATGTACAGATTGGTAGGATTTTACAGATTATACTGAGAGATTGGTAGGATTGTTTTCTCCTGCTGTAAGTTTGTGAATTTGCCTGATTACCATATGCAATAACAGATGGAAAGTAACACGCTGAGGTAGGCTTCTGGTCTTTTAAAATTGACAGTGATTCTAAATCTAGTCCCGTATCACTATATTTACTGTTGTTTAGGGAATGGTTTAGATATAACTAAAATATATTTGTAAAAAGAAAATATTATTAAAGTAAAAAGCATTAATAAATTTAAAAATTCTGAAAACTAACCAAATTTTTAATTTCGATTTACACTGTTCAAGATGTTACTCTCATCTTTGCTACCATATTCACGAAGTTTCAGCCGTTTGTCCTTCTTCATATGTTATTTGTTGGAGTTTCGAACCAAATCCTTCATGAAGATTGTTCAAATTCCATGTGCTATGCCTATGAATATTTCAGTTTTAGTTAATTCCCCTTGATAACTCAATTTGCCGATTTGCCGTTCTCTCTCTGCTGTCACAAGAAATGAACTCACAATACATTCGGTCAAGTTATTTTGGACCAATCAACCCAACGGGTTTATCCACTGGGACATGTGTCATTTTGTATGACATAGACGATTTTAATTCCTCTTGTTATTGTGGGAGTGTTATATTCGTATGAGTTTGCATTATTTCTTCATCTTTGTTTATGCATATATTTTTTACGTTGCCGACATTTTTTTCAAATTCATTTTTTTGTTCAGGTATATCTTATATTGAGCAGAGGAATGTAACGTTCGACGTGAGTATGTTCTTAAAGAAAGTTGTTATTTTAGTAGCATATTTGCAGGTTTCTAGCAGTAAGGTGCCATCTTTTGAATTTAAGTGTTAGGTTTGAGGACATTAACCTTTCTCTTAAAAATGGAGAAAGATTCATTTGTGGATTAACTGTTCTTGATTCGAGAACTATTAATTTCAGAAAGGAAATTGTCAAAATAATAGTCAGTATGTATTCTCTTGACTTCTTATAGGACATATGCATTATATGATCTTGCATCAAACACGCCTCCATCTCTCTCTTGTAAATATATATATATATATATATATATATATATGAAATATATAATATATATAAAATATTATATTT
>CAHIKZ030005074.1:1422500-1450000 GCA_903632075.3 Acanthosepion pharaonis
TGAATTTTCCCAATCGACTGTTTCATAGAAAATAACCAAAACTCCACCGAATTTCAAATTAATTTCTTCGTAGATTGTTTAGACATTTAGATATTTATCAAACCTTAACCTCCCAAATATGCACGTTAAAGTAACGCAAATTAACAGCGTCAAGAATTTGAATGAAACCTGTCGTGTAATTGATTGGGGTTGTTGACTAAATTCTTCCTTTAATGTCGTTCTTATCATTCACCCTTTTAGCCATCTATATCTAGAGACGAGACGCGTTAAATTTGAGCAACATCTAGCCGACACAGGGGTTAAAAATAGGAAATTGAAATGATACATATGACACACTCATCCTCTCCCACCTCACTTCCTTAATTTTACGTATACTTGATGAGGTCCGTCAAAAAAACGTGTGTGAATTTTTTTTAATTTTCATTTCCGCTGTTGGAAATAAAGTCTGGTGATCCAGAACCCTGTTAAAGGGTTATGGTGAAATAGCTTATTACATGGAATCTTAACGTGGTCTGTCTTTATTCAAACATATCTGCTCTGAATTTTACATTGAGCTCTCTGGATATCATCCTCCTCGTGTCTACCCATACGGATTACCTAAGTTTGCATAAACTATATATATATATATATATATATATATATATATATATATATATATATATATATATATTGTCTGTGTGTATGTGTCTGATACTTATTAAAACCGACAAAACTGCATATTATTCCCTTTAAAAATACTTTTTTCGGCAAGCACCTTATCCGAAAAATCTTTGGAGACTAGTATCTTAACGAGATTCGCAGGATAATAGACAAACTGGCAAACAAGGATCTGCGATAAAATACATTTTAACATTAAAAAGGGGTAAAAATAAAGGAAATTTGCAAAAAGGAATAAATGATTCCTGGGAGTTTAAAAAGAAACATATCGACTCACGGGCAAGTTAGTAAAGAAAGGGAACGAGTATATTTCTCCTTCCGTCGGTACAACGATGTAATTAATGTACATTGCCTCTAAAGTGTGAAGATGCTTTGCGCAAAACAGAAAACTATGAATCCGTATACTTATACGCACAATCTGGATTTTCTTCTATCTTTTCCTCTATCCGTCCTATACCCAGTCATTTTCTCTCACTTGCACATTATATATATATATATATATATATATATATATATATATATATATATATATATATGAGAAAAACAGACCCTTTAAGGTGCCATTATAATAATTTTTTTCACCAGAGTCCTTTTAAAGTCGCCGGATCATCAGATAGCACTTCCAAAACAATTAAAACAATTCTAAAGTCATGCAAATTTAAATTTTTACTTTCTTTATTTTGGTGAATTTCGGTGAAAATGAATGATTAATTTTTTTCTCTATATTCCAGCTAATCTCTTCATACAGCGTTTTAGTTGATTACGGCTATTCCTCAAGGAACGACTCATTATGTGATGATGATATATCTGGCAGCTGTTTCAGGCAATATTCGCGTGTAATGCGTTTGCGTCAACCATATTCAGATAGCTTTCCTATCCGAATATATTATATTTCTAATTTATTTCTAAATGCGTATACAATTCAGATATTTACCAAAAAGTAAACTAATGAATTTCCGGGTAGTTACAGTGGAGTAATGGATTGAGGAACGGAGATTGAATTCCCGTCGAGTTACTTACAATAACGTACGTGCTAATAACTTTTGAAAAGTTATGAATCCATCACCTTTACCCTCAGCTATGAATAAATAACAATTACAGACAGGGTTTAACCGTGGCAACCGGTCTAGGAGACACAACCACCCTGGAATGGGTTGTACATGTGGTGGCCCTACAAAACTAATAGGTTACGGGTGTGTCATAAAATAAACTAATAAAAACAAATTAAAATCAGTTTTATATTACAGTACTTACGTTTTCATATTGTAAATGCAGTGCGTACAAATTTTTATTTAATCTTCATTCATTTTGACGAGAATGAAAATAATCATAATCATTCTTTTATACAACATATAAAATCGCCTGGCTTCATTATTATTTTTTTTTAATTTGACAACTGGTCGTAATAACAACCTTGTTAAGAAAGTTAAGTTTTTAACTGTTTAGTAGCTATAGTTCCAAATGAAATCAAACAACGTGGCCTCGAGTTCATGTTTCTACTTCAGTAATCCTCTCATAAAAGACAAGAGTTGGGTTCGTTAATCATCTCTCACACGTAGCGTATCATTTATAAATTTATATATATAGAATATTATGTTCATTAAAGTTGTATGCCATGGGGTGATTTTTGTAGGACCCCCTGGAGTGTATGCGGTATTATGGTAGATGGAGGATTGAATTATGATGGATGAGTTCTTTTGGTGAATTTACAAATTGTAACTAGTGACTGGGTTGTGAATCTGATTAGCTAATGTATAAGATAGTAATCTCCTTCCCCCTTTTTTTCAGCCTTGTGTCAAAATTGTATTTTTCAATACAATAAATCTTGAGTACGGCTCGGTAGAATATTCTAAGAGCTTTTTTTACAAATTATTTAATTAATTACAGTCAGTAGCCGTACAATCGGGGATAAATGAGGTTCTTAAAATGTGGGCCTTGCTTAAATTAGAGGCAGACGTTAAAGCCTGGCCTGTACGTACTTAAATATATGAAAGGGTAAAGAGTATATTGCAGGAAGTGTGGTTGACGAAATTCAGATCATTAAGCTAAGAGGGGTTTCAAAAACTAATTGAGATTTTACGTGTCACTTGAGAAAAGAGAACAACATTATGCGGTCTTTTTCAACACAGTGTTCGAAATTCGTGTTGAAGGCGAAACGAAACAACTGACAAGACGCAAAAACAATTTCAAACCGTTTTCATTTATAACTTTTTTCTTTCCGTTTTATCCTAACGAACCTCGTTGGCTTTCTGATTTCTCTCCTAATTTAAATTGATTTTGTCATTTTTGTGGGCTAAATAGTTTTTCTTTTTTTTAATTTTCTCTAATTTCTGCTATTTTAAGTGTTTTATACTTCTTAAATGTTTTTTTTAATGTTTTTGTCTGTGCTAAATTCTGTTATTTTCCGAAATTAATGAAGACAGAAGTCTAACATAGTTCATTACATTTTTTCTTAAATTTAAGCAAAAAATAAAAAATGAAAAAAAATTACCTTTAAGTTTTTTGGCTACTTTCTTTTTATTTATCGTGATTTCGAGACATTTTATGAAATATTAGTATGTTAAAAATGGTAAAAATATCTTGAATTTTTAAATGTTTCTTCCTGAACTAACGTTCATTGATTAATAAATGTAGAAATGTTATATTTAGCTAAGGATTTTATAAAACTAAAAAATATTCTCAGCATGCTCATTCTTTAAATCTTAAAAAGGAAACCTCTCGACATATGCACATGATACCTTCATTATTCCTACTCACGAACAGAGATACTTAGTATATCACCAATCATATATAGATATAACACATTGCTTACAACTGACTAGCAAATATATACTGTCTTGAAATGAATATTTACTGTAGAACATCTTAATTCAACAATATATATATTCTTAATGGGGGCGGATCATAATCCCGAATCTTGAAACCCCGAATGTCAAAATCCTGAAATTTAAAATCCCGAATTTATAAAATCCTGAACGATCAGAATTTCGAAAAATATACTTTGGGAGAAACAGAAAATAGAAATACCTTTATTTCTAAGTATTTACAAGAAACCTTTTTTTTTTTTTAAAGTGGCTTTATACATTTGAAATAATCTAAATTCATTAAAAATATAAATCCAGAATATGGTATAGGCGATCAGAAAATTTAGTAGGCAATGTTCATGTCGGCGTTTATCGTATTATTGGAGAGATTCAAAACAACAGTAGCACGTAGAAAATGGATGTGAACGCATTCTCCGAGGAGGGACCTGTCCAAAAAAAAAAAAAAAAAAAAAAAGTGTTTTATCGGGGTGAAAGGCTTAAAAATATAATTAACGATAGTGAAAACCGACCAGATTTTATGGTCTATCTTAGGACTTTTGCTCATAATCTTTCTTTATAAATTATTCATATATTCTGGTTTTGTTTCTTTGTGATTAGTTTTGAAGGTTTCAAATGTATAAACACTATTTAAATGATATTTTGTAAATGTTTAGAAATAAAGATATTCCCTTTTATTTTTTCAATTTCAGATGCATATAAATACCAGGTGCTGTAAACTTAGATGCGTGGGTGGTGTAATAGTTAATAGCTTTCAATTCTTACTTGGAGAGCCCAGTGTCAATTCCAGTCGGGTTCGTTATAGGCACTTTACCCCTGGGAAAGCTATATATGTAACTCTTCTTCCGCAGCTATGGGTTAATTAATAAGTCTTGTATAACTAAATCATTATCTGTAAAAAGTTCTTACAGTCTACAAAATAGTATCTAACTTTAAATAACCAGTAAAGTGTTGATAAGCCATAGAAGACGAATGAATCAAATGTTAGAACATGTCTGCATTTACTATTAAAGAAAAGCGTATTGTCAACTTTTTCTTCCACATTTCAAAGTTCTCTATAATGTTCAACGATTTTTTTTTTTCAATTCTTCTCTGCTATTTTTATCATTGTCTCTTAAAACCTCGCCACTCATATTTTCATCACTATATTGTCTTCTGAAATTTTAATTTCTAAACCCTTTTGACCTGTTCATAATACTGTGATAATGTTCGTATTTCTTAGCGAAAGAATAGCCAATTATTAATTTTGCTTGTGTATTTATATAAGTTTAATTAAATTTTATTGCAAAATGTCCATTTTTTTTCGGAAAATTGTTTTAGCCTGGGTGTTCAGAGTGTGTCAAAAACATTATAAATGTCACCCTTATTAGAGTAGAACAATTTATTACAGAGGAATTACTTGGAGGGATTTCTGATAGACATTTTGACCACTATAAACACACGTCAAACATTTTATTATTCACACTATTTACATTCTTCGGACATTGCCGTATTCACGACGTTTCGGCGTTGTACGCTCTGATCTTCATCATGTGAGTGAAATTTTGAACTGAACCCTTTATTTCGTCCACCGGTGTAGGACGTTCCACGTGCTATGCCTCTTCCGGAAATAAAAAGTTCAGTTCAGAAACCCAATCACCTGTAGAAGGCCGGAGCGTACAACGGCCAAAATGTTGTAAATATGGAAAAAAAAAGACAATAGTCCGAATAATGTAAAAAGTGTAAATAAATAGAATACCAGATCTCAGACATTTCATTATATCACCAACTTTTATAAAATCGATATTTAAAGATTCTAGGATAACTACAACGACAACCGGTGAAACTTAAATTCTTTCCCTCTCACACAAAATGTCGCCCAAAATCAAACATGCGGACAACCAGCATGCATAGATGGAAATGACCATTAAACTCTTAAACGCACACACACATATACACATTATCATTCGAACCAGATATTGAAACTAGGATTCTCACACATAAATATAAATTTTATACGCAAACACTGTATGGCAGGAAAATACACGTAAGTTTTGCCTAAGGAATGAAAAACAAACACAAAAAGAAAATATCAGAATCTTGTTTTCTCCTAATTAATACATCTTCTGATGAAGCTGATATAAAATCGTAAAATTTTAAATTTATAAAGGTTTTTTGTTCCTATTATTTCAATTTCATTTATATAATATATATATATATATATATATATATATTATATATATATATATATATATAATCGTTTTAACCCATGGCGAGAAACTCACTAACTACCTAAGGGATACTGAGCGTAAAAGAATATAAAAATTATCATTAAGGAACGAAAACAATAAATGATAATTTAAGAGGAGAGAAACCACAGAAGATAACGATTGACTTTATATTAATTTTTTTAATATCCAACTTAAGTGGAAAACATGAAGCCGGAAAAGAATATTACAAGGGGAGAAGTGCAAGTGAAGAAACATAACGTACGAGTACGTCTAGCCATTTCATTAGTAAAATGAGACCTTGCCGCCAATATAGTACTTCGGTTAAATTTATAAAATCTTAGCACAAAAAGGAAAATTCATCAAAGCAATCGCTATGAAAATGTTTATAGAAAAAGCACAAGGAAGCTACGGCGGTGGGATAGTGACTGAAGCTGAGATCCAAGGTCAGGACTAACAACAATTATTAATTTGGTGTGGCTGCTATTAAATGTGTTTAGATGACAAAATCAAGACTGAATTACTGAGTATACTAAACTTTCAGTTCGATTAGAGACTAGCTTACTGTATAGAATAAAAAACAAAACAAAAAATTCAAACCGTTGCTTTCAATTAGGCGTGAACGCCGGCCTCCTACAGTCTAGCAAACTCGAAACTACCCTATTATGTTCTTTGGATTTTATAAAAATGTCTAAATAGTGATTTTCCAAGAATAGCTTAGATCTGGAACAAGGCCGAAAGTATGGGGCACCCCAGTGAAGATCGAACTCACTGCTCAGTCGTAATTGTTCTAGCGAGACATGCTTGCTAACAATTACACCGCCTCGAGGTATCCTCAAGAATATCTAAATACATAGGAGCATCAGACCATATGTGGTAACAATATTATAAGCATAGACAAATGATAGAATTGTACGTATGTCTAGCACGTCACAGAGAACCAAGAAATCATGTCGAAGAAATTGTGATTAACAGCAGGGAAGAGAGTTGTGCCAATGTTTTGTTCTTATTGAAAAATCGGTTACACATATCTACTGAAAAAAGATGGCCACCACACTATTCCTACTATACATATCTAACATTAAAGATCAATGTATGGTGGTCCGAAATTCTTGTCACCTCCTACGAAAATCTAAAGGGAACATTAGAAGAACTAGTAATACAGTAATACAAAGCACATGTACTAAATTCAGCTTATTCACTTTCATTAACGCCGTCACACATCGAGAACTGTCTGAACGAACACCATCATTTTCGTAGCGCACAATACCGTGTCTTATGTGATATTTTACGTAGCTGTGCTTTGTTGATTGCTGCAAAGGCTCTCCGAACGGCGTCCTTCAACTGATGGGTACTATGGTATCGTTCAAGTGACAATACCCTATAGAGCGTTGAAATAGAGAATTATATTTTTATACGGGTTACAAAAGATTCGGATCAACCTGTATATATTTTGAAACATACGTATATAAATACAGGTCTGCGTATGATTGAATCTATCCTTCGTTGAAAGATATTACGTATATTTACTGAATGAATATCCTTAACAGCATTCAAAAGCTTGGCTTTTCCGCGATTTGAAACTTGATAGAGAGGAGATCTACGGAACCTAGCTGAATTTTAACATTTAAAATTTTTTATGTCTCGTATATTTCTGTTGCTAAAAGTAGATGCGATGTTAGGATTGCCTTTCGACCAATCAAAATCGCTCGTGGGGGAAAATGAATATGAATAGCGATCATTCTCGCTTTCTCTATTGGCCAATTTTCACAAAGGTCTTCAATTTGGTTAAAGGCCAGCAATAGCTGACGTTACATTAACAACGCCATATTCAGTATGCTTTGTTAAAGAAGCGATAACCTAATCAACGACAATGGACTTGTCAGATTTTATTTCTTGAAAGATACTTCAACATTTAAATGTTCTTCAGATACGGATATTAATATTCAACTCACAAATGGATATCTCTTGCTATTTGTGGTCCATGGTGTTTTTGTTTTTTTTTTTATTTATATATTCTTCTCTCGCTTTCCTTTTCTGACCTACTTACAAAATTAATCTGTTACTCTGAGGGTTTCAGTACAACAAAGAGCTGCAAATGTAGGTATACAGTAAGGATTATACCAGTATTTTAATAACAGTTTTAGGATTCACTTAAAAGTATTCATTAAAGTAATTTTTAATAATTTTATATTCAAATCTTTTATTATAATACATTTATTACCATTTTTATCTGTTAATAAAAAATAATAATAAATGTTTATGTAAAAGAAGAGGGAGTGAATTACAAACAGTTTGAACATTTGAAGGATTGATATGTTTATCGATATATTTACTATTGGCATATTAGTATAATCAATACGTTTTGTTTTTCATTACTGTATACATATTACACATTGTATGATTTAAGTTTCATGCTGGGTGCCCCGGGAGCTAAGATTTACCAATGTAAAAATTGTAGCTTATGCTATACTGCGCGATCTACCTTTCATATATATATATATATATATATATATATATATATGAACGGGTTGCGATGGATAAATTGTCGTCTAAAATACGCAAAATGGAAAATAATATTGCGATATCTTGAATTATTAATACTTATTCAAGAAAATAACCATTGGCCTCAACTACTACTGTATCTCTTCTGGACGTCTCCTTGTTTAAGTTGGTGAATGCTGGAAAATATTCCTTCATCTTTGGTGTTAGAAAGAGTTTTCTAGTCGTTCGCTCATCTGCGCCACACAATTAATAATCAAGTGGGTTGAAAACTGGGCAGTTAGATGGCCAGATATAAGGGGGATGTGGTCGCAGAAATTGTCAGAGAACCACTTGTGTGACATGGGATCTTCCAGCTGCATCTTCCTTACCAAGGGAAGCACTACCTCCTCAAGGCACTTGATGTAGTCATTCGTATTGAGTCTGAGGCTATGTGGGAAGATGAATGGAGGCTTGAGATCTCCATCACTCCAAACACTTTCGTAATTACCACTAAACGTATCCAAAGGTTTCTGAATTTTCGCACGTTCCTCAGACTGACACCCAAACACTGAGATGTTTGTATTGGAGCTTCCGGTGCGAATACCAAACAGTACAGCATTCCGTCTCCAAGTTTTTGGCGGAGTGCATTCGTCATTGTCCTCTTTTTCTCACAAACGGTGACCCTATTATTCTGCACAGTCAACAAAAATCAAAAACAAACAACGTGCATGCGCGAAATTAAATATAAAATGGCGAAAATTTACCCATCGCATCATATGTAGTTTTAAAAATAAAACAATATATCTTGGCTGTAAACCATTTTTTAGACTTTTGTCATTAAATAATGCAACCGATTTTTTTTATTCTTTTGATAATCTTTTATTTTTTTACCTTCCAGTTGTCGTGTGAGCTTTCATGTCCAGTTTGTGAAAGAGAAACTCTAAAATCTCTTTCAAAGCACTTTCGATCATCGTCAAGCGGGAATATTGTTACTTTTTGTCTGTTACTTTGGCGGTTTTGTTAATTCGTATTCAAAAAATTGTTGTTTCAGAAAGATTCATTATTGGTGGTGGCGTTTAGGTATTATTAAATTGGTGTGGCAGCTATTAAATGTGTTCAGTTGACGAAATCAAGATTGAATTATTGTCCACGAAACTTGCAGTCTACCTTTCTGTATAAAATTTAAAAAAAAAAATCAATCTGTTGCTTTCACTTGGGCGTGAACCCCGACCTCCAGCATTCTAGCAAACTAGAAACAACTATATTATTATAATTTGCAACAATCAGCTAAATAACCAAGAAATGCTAGGAATATTTTTCCAGTTTTACCCAATTCCTAACAAACTACATGTTCATTCCTCATTTGGTGATCTTTATGTTCGGCCTTTTGTCACATCTAAGCACCTAAAAAAGATCACCATAAGCAACTCTAATATTTCCAAAGTTCTTCTACTGGAGAGAGTTTCAATTTAGCAATGATTCAACTGCATTTTATAACAAATATGTCGATCAGGATATTTTACACTATGTACACCGATATTATATGCGAGTGAAGTTCATGAGATTTCACTTTGATACCCTAACTGATGAGTACATGTTAAATATAAAATGTCAAATAGAAATCACCAAGACGTCGAATTAAAGTATGCTGTGGGTTTTAGTAATCGACGTTCGTGCAATTTCTAGAGCTTCGCCGATGAAATTTGTCAGGATTTAACTGCCTTGAATAAGAAAAAGCGCATTTTTAAATTTGGTCTTTTCAATTTTATATAATCTTAAACATAAATGGTCCATTGTTAATTAAGTTACTTCCATTTATGTACGAAATTTTGCGAGGTGCGATGAATTGTATTTTGATGTTATCTACTTTAACAAGGTACAAAAAGTAACGCGTGAAGATTGAATTTCATACAGAAATTGATTGACTGCAAGGAATTCTAAAAATGCTTGCCATCGTGACATGTTGTGACTGAATCTTTTTTCTTGAAGTAGGTGACCTTGAGACTGATTTTTTTTTTTTTTAAGAGTAATAATCTTTCCCTTTAACTGTAGATCTATTTTGATCAGATATATAACCGTGCCTGCTAAAAATAAATGTCCACGCAAACAACACATACAAATGATTTTCCAATTTTCTTTCCGTGAATATTTACCACGCAATGATTCTTTCAATTTTCCATATTCTTTTTTCTTGGAATTTTAAATAGCGTTTTATTTATTTCCTCTTATTTTCCTTTCATTTCACCCTTCTTGCCTTTTCTTTCCTTCCTTGTTTTGTCTTTCTTTCCGTCGCCTGTTTTTACTATTTTTTTCTTTCTCTTTTCTCCTTTTTTATCCATCGCCTTCCTTTCTCTTATATCCGTCCGAGTGATTATATAGATTTTGTCCTCAAATATCGAAAGTGAATGAAATAAAACTAAATAAATCAGTATGGTCTACTAGTGTAATCATGCCGAAGAAACCCATCAAAACTTGCTACGGTTAATTTCGAAGCGCAACATAGATGTGATATAGTGCACCCAATAAGGATCGAACTCACTATTCAGTTGTAATTAGCGAGACAAGCTTGCTCACAAATAAATTAAGTCGAGATGCCATCAAAACTTCTTACGGATGAGGAATAGTTAAGATTTTTTGTGTGGAGTAAAATGTAAAATTAAAACAAAATATAAAATTGATATTAATTAAAATTAATATGGGTTATGTGAAAACTGGAAGACGTTGATTGGCAAAAAGAAAAAAAAAAATTTATTCAAATTAACTGAAGGAAATACTAACTGAAGTAGCGGAGAAGATATATGGAAACGAAATATTACTGAAGTAAATAAATGAGGTAGAATGACGAAGCACACAAAATGAAATCGATACGAAATGTTTATATATATATATATATATATGTATGTATGTGTGTGTAGAGAGAAAAAGAGAAATGCCGATATATATAGATAGAAATGGAGGGAGTTGAAAAAAGCTGAATGTGGCACGGCAGAAAAAGAAAAAAAATGAAAGTACTCCAATTTATATTGAATAAATGCAAAAAAAAATGATATAGATATTAAACTAACATTGGGAAAATTAACCTCACGACGAACGGTTAAACATTCTATGAGTTTCCATGCTTTAGACGTCTTAAGATGGGTCTTAAATTCACACCAGACTTTCACTGGTACTCACATATAGGTTGCGATGGGTAAATTGTCGCTATTTTATAGATTTAATTTCGCGTATCCGCTATACAATTTTTTTTAATTTATTTTGTCCACTGTAGTTGAATCAGTTGCCATCGTCAGTGAGAAAAAGAGTATCATGCCGGGATTCATTCCATCAGAAATTAAGTGACTTTTTGGCATTTGCCCTGGAACATCCTGTGTTTCGGGTGTAAATCTGAGGACAGTGCATAAGCTTCAGAAAGAGTTGGTGAGTATAATGGTGATTACAAAGGTGATAACTATCGATGGCGACGTTATATCTCCACTCATCTTCCCACTACCCCTCAGACTCAACACGAAGGCCTATATCAAGTGACTTGCGGAGGTAGTGTTGCACTGGATCTAGCGTGTGGCTGCTGGGAGATCCTATATCTGTGAAAAGAACTACACCATGCCATACAATCAGGGGAAACCCGTCATGGCTGTCAGACAATTTCTACGAACACATCACACCTTACAGCTTGCCATCTCACCCCCAGACTGCGTGTGCCGTAGTTAAACGAGAGACAAAAAAAAACTTCTTGTAACACCAAAGGTGAACTGAAGGCAAGGATTATGGCAGCATTCAAAAACTTAAACAAGGAGACCGTCCAGAAGAGATACAGGAGATTCCAAAGTCGTCTTGAGGCGGTTGTTGAAGCCAATTGCGATTTTATTAAAGAAATTTACATTGTAGTATTTTAAGATATTTTTGTGTAATTTTGGTAAATATATCTGTTAAAGTGAGATGTCAATTTTATTTTCATTTTTCTGTAATTTAGACGATAATTTGTCCATCGCAGCCTGCATAATTTTATGTGTCATTTTATCAATCTGAAAAAAGAATATTGCGCACGTAATTAAAGTAGTCGTTACCATTTGGTAACATACAATTTGAAGTGGTGTGGAATGTTAACATCTTGATTATACAATTTTTTTCTCTTTGAGTTACTATATGCTATCTATTTTAATTGTTGCTTCTGTTGGCAGTCCTCAAATAATGTAGTTTCTGTTATTTGTCACAGTTCTTTGCAAATCTGTAGCCAATCCAAAATGCATGAATCCATATGCAAATCTCCATCTGATGAGGTTATTTAATTTTGATTCGAATTTTTAGTTTCATGTTTTGGTACCGTAGCAATGAGCGGTATTGAGCGAAAGTAATACATAGATGTTGTTTTTTAGAGAAATTGAAAATTCCACTGAGGAATGATGAGAAGAAAGTCAAAAAAACGAAGATCAGATTGAAACGAGAAAATGAATTTGGAAAAATGACCGAGGAATTAAAAGCCTTGATACGAAAACCAAACAGTCACCTGTAAAGATCTGAAGCAGTTATATAATTAAGAAGGATAGAGATCCTGGCGTAAAACAAAGTGAACGAAGGGAATAATAGGCCTTCGTAAAGAATAAAAAAAGCAGGGACACATTAAAAAAATAAAGGAACTACAAAAGTCTACGCCAGTGAGCGAAATAAAGGGTTCAGTTCGAAATTCCAACCACCTGAAGAAGAACGGAGTGTACAACAGCGGAAACGTTATAATAAATATGGCGACAATAAACTGAATATTGTAAATAGTGTAGATAAGAATATGTTAACCATAATATAAAGCTAAATAGCAACTCGCATCGTGGTACAGGCTTGGTGTGCCATTTCTGCACACAGTTACACGATTATTAGTTTAGTTAAATTGAGCTTCACGGAAAAAATAAAAAAAATCACGTCTTGTGCCAGAATTAACTAATCATTTTAAATATTTGAAAAGAGAAACAGAAAAAGGAAATTCAAATTCAAGAGAGAAATCGAGAAATATTGATAATTGAAAAAGGAAGCAGAGAAAAGAAAGAAAAGTGAGAAAAAGAGGGGAGAAAAAAGAATAAAAAGGACGAAAAAGAAAGAAAAGAAGGAGAAGAAAGAGAAGGAAAAAGGAAGGGAGAAAAAAGAGAAGGAAAAAGGAAAACAGGAAGGGAGAGAAAAGGAAGGAAGGAAAGACAAGAAAAGAAGAAAGGTCGGGAGAAAAAGTGAATAAAGAAAGGAAAGGTGAAAAAGAGAAAAATATGAAAGGAAGTGTAAAAAAGAAGAAAAATATTAAAGGGAGGGTGAAAAAGAAGAAAAAAGGGTGAAAAAGAAGAAAAAAGAAAGGGAGGGTGAAAAACAGAAGAAAAGAGGGGGCGAAAGAAAAAGTAAAGAGGGAGAAGGTGAAGAAAAAGGAGAAGAAAAAGAAAGAAAGGAAGGAGAAGAAAGAGAAGGAAAAAGGAAGAAAGGAAAAGAGAAGAAAGAGAAGGGAGAAAGGAATGGAGAAAAAAGAGGGGGAAAAGAAAGAAAGAAAGGGAGAAAAAGAGAAGGAAGAAAGAAGGGAGAAAAAAGAGAATGAAGAAAGAAGGGAGAAAAAAGAGAAAGAAGAAAGAAGGGAGAAAAAAGCGAAAGAAGAAAGGAAGAAAGGAAAAGAGAAGAACGATAAGGGAGAAAAGAAGGGAGAAAAAAGAGAGGGAAAAGAAAGAAAGGAAGGGAGAAAAAAGAGAAAGAAGAAAGAAGGGAGAAAAAAGAGAAAGAAGAAAGGAAGGAGAAGAAAGAGAAGGAAAAAGGAAGAAAGGAAAAGAGAAGAAAAGAGAAGGAGAAAGGAAGGAGAAAAAGAGAGGGAAAGAAAGAAAGGAAGGGAGAAAAAAGAGAAAGAAGAAAGAAGGGAGAAAAAAGAGAAAGAAGAAAGAAGGGAGAAAAAAGAGAAAGAAGAAAGAAGGGAGAAGAAAGAGAAGGAAAAAGGAAGAAAGGAAAAGAGAAGAAAGAGAAGGGAGAAAGGAAGGGAGAAAAAAGAGAGGGAAAAGAAAGAAAGGAAGGGAGAAAAAAGAGAAGGAAAAAAGAAAGGAGAAAAAAGAGAAGGAAGAAAGAAGGGAGAAAAAAGAGAAAGAAGAAAGAAGGGAGAAGAAAGAGAAGGAAAAAGGAAGAAAGGAAAAGAGAAGAAAGAGAAGGGAGAAAGGAAGGGAGAAAAAAGAGAAGGAAGAAAGAAAGGAGAAAAAAGAGAAGGAAGAAAGAAGGGAGAAAAAAGAGAAAGAAGAAAGAAGGGAGAAAAAAGAGAAAGAAGAAAGGAAGGGAGAAGAAAGAGAAAGAAGAAAGGAAAACAGGAAGGGAGAGAAAAGGAAGGAAAAAAAGACAAGAAAAAACAAAGGTCAAGAGAAAAAAAAAGAAAGGAAGGGCGAAAAAGAGAAAAATATGAAAAGGAGGGTGAAAAAAAAAAAAGAAAAGGAGGGTGAAAAAGAAAAGAAAAGAGAAAAGAAATGTGAACAAAAAACAAGAATAAAGAAAGAATGGGAGATATTAATAGAAAGAGATACAAAGAAAAACAGAAAGGAAGAAACAAAAATAAAGAAACAAGAAATAAGCAAATCAAAGACAAGAGATTAAGCATGAACCTATAAACTACTACCATAATTGATTATCCATAAAACATCACAATCTATCACATAGGTTATATAGGTCACATTGGATGGTTTTTATCAGATGAATTGCAATCAGATTTTGCACGAAAAATACATCATAGAGGCAAAGGTAAATTTGACCTAAGACTGCATCCTATGAAACATCACGCCACACATAAAACTAATTATTATTTTTTTATTATTTTCTCTCTTTGCTGCTACGATGATGGAAGAGTTTGTCAACGATTACCGGCGCTGCTCAACAATATTTGTTTAGTTAGACTTCTTAAAAACGGTCATTAATATTAGTAGATCATCTGAAAGTTTTGTGTTTATCATCAACTCGTCGTCAATAAGTATCCCCTTCGTTTAGTCTTTTTTTACATTTGTTTTATTCTTCCGCGTTTTCTCTTCTTGATTTTGGAGGTTATTTTTCATTGCCGGATCACATAAGATATTTTACTGTTTCCATGTTTTTCATCCAATTAATATATTTGACGAGGCCACATTATTTTGTCTACCTCTGTTTCCATAAATCAAAAGATTTTAACCGATATACCTCACAATATTGTTGAAGTAATGATAGGTTTTAGTGTCTCAGTATATTTGGTAAGTGTTACAAATATTTTCTTTCGAGATAACAAGTCTTCGATGCTCTTTCCTACTCCGCGAGTACTGCAGATTGGAGAGTAGTTTTGGTAGTAGTATTTTTTTATTGTAGTTGTTTTTGCTGTTGTTGTATAAGAAGTAGCTTTGTTGTAAGAGTAGTCGTTTTGCTTGTTGTTGTACTACTAGTAGTATTTTTGTTGTTGTATTAATAAGGTTTATTATTGTAATAATAGTTTTTGTTGTAACAGTAGTAGGTTAAATGTTTTGATAGTAGAAGTAGTAGTTTTATTGTTTTAATAGTAGTATTATTAGTTTTATTGTAGTAGTAGTAGTATTAGTTTTATTGTAGTAGTAGTAGTATTAGTTTTATTGTAGTAGTAGTAGTATTAGTTTTATTGTAGTAGTAGTATTAGTTTTATTGTAGTAGTTGTAGTAGATTTTATTGTAGTAGCATTAATAGTTTTTATTATAGTAGTAATAGTTCATTTTATTGTTGCTGTATTAGTAGTAGTACTTTTTATTGTTGCTGTAGTAGTAGTAGTAGTAGTACTTTTTATTGTAGTAGTAGTGTAGATGACCGTGTGGGTTTCAGTGTTTTTGAATTAGGAACGCGTGCTCTTTATTCCTGATAGAAGGTCCAACTACAAGAACAATGACGGACTCAAGTTGAGTCCAACCGAAGAGAAAGAAAACAAACAAGACCGAGACATATATGTGACAAAGACATTAATATTTGTGTTTGTGTGTGAACGTAAAAAGATTGTATTTTGTTGAATATTCGTACGTACGTGTATGTGTCATTCGTGGCATTTTCCCACAAGTGGGCAAAAACTCAGATTTTTGTGAGAGATCACATTTTTAAATGTGTCCGCTGAAATGCAAAGTGAAAAGAGAACGAGGCAAGAAGTCGTCCAGTATTTATAGTGTAGGGAGAGAGCGTCCCCTAGTGGACAATTAGGAAATTAAGGAGGAGCTAACTCCAACAGTAGTAGTCCATGTTATTGTTGCTGTAGCTATAGTACTTTTTATTGTTGCTGTAGTAGTTATTTTTATTGTAGTAGTAGTAGTAGTATTAATTATTTTTGTAGTAGTGGATTTTATTGTTTTTTCAAGTAATAGTGGTAGTAGTTGTGTGAGATATGAACACGCCCAAAAAGTGAGGCTGTGGTGCAAACATATTGAGTTCAATACACCTATCATGTCAACTAGTTGTCCAAGCGAATGCATCACGAACAAATATTTGTGATAAATATTTTGATAAAAGCAGTGCAGAACCCTGTTAAAAATAAATTCTAATCAAGTCTCCCAAGTTCATTCGAAGAGTCTCCGATTCAGTGTGCATCCACATATCTAGATCTAACTTGTCTTGTCTGTCCATGAACACAAATGCACAGTTTGTCATCCCCTTGGGTACAAATCACCGAAGATAAGTTCAGGAAACACGTAATAAGATATCTGTGATATGGAAAGTGCTATTTTCCGTCGCCTATCTCAATTCATCAAGGGAAAATATTTTCGTAATAACACCTCTATTCTTTTAAGTTCAGAACCCACAAAAGCAATAAAGCGGGTAGCATAAGGGGATTTTATTATTATTATCATTATTATTATTATTATCGAGTATTTTTTTCTTCAGATTTTATTAAATTTTTTCATGCTTAATATCAAGTGACAACAAATCTTTTCGATATTCCGAGATGTGACAATGATCTTCATAAAAATACTGAATTCTAAGGCTGATTTCTAAATGGTTTAATTTTTTCCTATTTCCAAATATTTGATTCTGTCTGTATTTGCTAATCACGGTAATGAGTCCGGTAACCCATTAGAGTTGTAGAGGCACCACTTTGAACCGCAGTAGAAGTGGAGTTTCTTGCGAAGATCGCCTGACGGAGCCCAACGCGCTTCAGGTTGGTTTGAATTTACAGTTTTCCTTCCCCTAGACTATAGAATCCTGTCTGTTCTACTATTCACCGACAACAGGCGGGGAGAATAATAAACTGCTAATAATGTTTCCCAAGAGTATTAAAACGTAAATGAATGTAATGTACACGACTGGAATTCGATCTCGGCTCTCCGATTTCTCAATCCAAGCCGCAACCTATTACTCCATCATGCCCTCCTTTGCTAATAAGGAAATATATCTTTAGATACATGACTGACGAAGCAGAATTTTTCCGCAGTAGGTTGCCATTTCTTTCTGTAGTTGACCACTTGCTACCCAAGGCTATAGAACCCGGTCTGTCTTGCCGTTTACACATAGCTAGAGGGAGAAGAAGTGGATTCATAACTTTCCCAAGTCTATCACGTTCACTTATGTGCTAATACCTTTGGGAAAGGTATGAATCCTCTTTCCCCCCCTAGCTGTGGGTAAATAACAGGACAAACCGATTTCTATAGCCTTGGATGGCAACTGGTCTACTGCAGGAAGAAATGGCAACCTACTGGGGGGAAAATATGCCTCGTCAGTCATGTATCGAAAGATACATGATCGCCTAAGCGTGTATCACGCATGGCACATAACTGACTGTCTGAATATTGTCAAAATTTTCCAACACATTTCAAACTTTTCTACAATGTTCAGAAATTTTTATTTTATTTTTCCACCATATCTCCTAAAGCATCGCCACACATGTCTCTTCATTGACTGCCAGGCCATTTCTTTTAAATTAAGAAGATTTGGTTTTCTGAAATTGATACGTTTTACCTACAACTGCTCCTTTGTTTAGTGCATAGTGTACTAATAATTTTAGGCTAGTAATTGTATCATTTTAATTGCAAAACAAAAGGTGGTTATGCTATAACTGATAAAAAAAAGATTATGCAGTATAACGTATATAGTTATATGGTGAAATTTAAATTACACTTTTTGCTAACAATTCCTGGCCGAATACGTAAGCCGATACCAAAAAACGTTACATTCAACAAGGACTCATTTTTTTTACGGTTGAATCGGCTAGAAACGGAAATTATTTCCTAACAATGTCCTTTCTCATACTTCTCGCTTGTCGAATTCGCTTCCGGCTTCTTGCTTTCGAGTCAACTTCAAAAATGTAAATAGCCTGTCAATCGTTATCAACCGTCTTCTTGATTCCTCTAAGTTTATTGTTCTCGCTTCTCAATATTGTACTTTTTATTTCACACTCATAGTAACTCATAGAGTCTTTATTGCTCTGCTTAGAGTAGGTTCTGTAACATTATACACCTCGTAAGAATTACTAGTAGCATGATTTTTGAAAGCCAAATACTATTTTCCTTCGATGAAACAGGAGCAACAACACTTGCCTTTTCTAACTCCTGCAACACACGCGGTATTTAAGTTCTTCTGAGATCAACGGAAGATTGTTTTGAACTTTACACCTACGGCCCCCAGGCATTTTACGCCATGGTCTAGTGTCATTCAAGACATTTTTTCCAGGAACCGCGGGTGGACAGTTCTCGGTCACGCACATAACAAAACGCAATAAACAAGAGCGCGATAGTCAATAAAATGGGAAAAAAGGTTATTCATTTCGTTGGTTTGGGACCGTTGCTTCAGGCATCTTCAAACAATGATAATTTTTTGGTCCTTGTTTGAAACATTTTTTGTCAATTAGATGTATGAATTGTTTATTTAAAATATATAATTTGTTCTTTATACTATTTACATTGTTCGGACTGTTGTCCACATCTTCGTTGCCATATTCACTACGTTTCGCTCGTTGTACGCTCCGGCCTTCTTCAGGTGATTGGTATTTTGAACTGAACCCCTTCTTTCATTGGGGTATATTGTACTAGTTCCACGTGCCATTCTTCTTCTGGAGGTCTCAGTAGAATATATGTGCCGTTCAACTCAAATCTCCAAGTTTTTGTTTACTTCTGCTGTAATCAGGTATTGTACTCACAGCTCTTTGGATCAAGTCAACCAACGCTTTTATCCACTGAGCCATGTCTCCAACCACCTGAAAAAGGCCGGAGCGTAAAACAGCCGAAACGTCATGAATATGACAACGAAGCCCGAACAGTGTAAATACTGTAAATAATTACAATACCTCATCTCAGAAATATGGACGTGAGTATTGTTTGAGGGACAAATGCCAGTAGTTGTAAAAACGATAATTCGCCCCGTTCTGCTCTTTTTCCATATATTTGATATACGCTGCTTTTATAATGAATTCTTATCTAACAAGTTCCGTTATCCCCCCACCGTATCATTCAAGGATATAGTCAATCCACGTCTTCTGCCCTGTCCACAGTGGATTGTAATTTATACGCCTTTATTTAATTTCAATATTCCTTCTGAAACAATTTGTGATTTCATCCATGTTGACGTCATTTGATAATTTTCTGTTTGGTTTGTAAGAACTTTGATGCATTGTCACGTCACGAATCACTTAACGCATTAGGGACGCAAAGATACGTCAGGATACAACACTCGTTGCAACAATAGCGGCAGTGTGTTTGGGCAGGATAGCATGAAGAAGCATGCCTAGCTTCAGGTTGATTTACAAGTCAGAGTTTTACTTCTCTTAGACTGACTGCCACATCAAGTCACAGGAGGTTAGTCTACACTTCTATTTAATATGTTTAATTGATATAGGGATATACATTCATTATTTTCGAATTGAACGAAAGTGAATCCAGAAAGTATTGAACTCGGCACACCAAATTCACTTTCGCACCGTCAAATATTTCCCCATCCTTACAACACTTTGATAAAGTTATCTTTGGTATACTTATTATGTGTTTATATTCAAGTTCAATACAAGGCCCAAGAGCCTCTCCTGATAGAGGATTATTGGGAACGTAAGAAAAGACAAGTGAATTTCATAAGATTATGTAAGAAAGACAATGCTTAACTCTAGACTTGAAGAGGTCACGATTGTAGTAATTGAGAAACCATCCTCCAGGTAGTCTGTTCAGACAAAGCAACAGTTCTTCGGAAGAATTTGTCCTAGTGGAACTTGGGTTTTACTAATAGATTTTTGTGATGTCAACGAACACTCGTTGTCACTTTTGTATTGCTTGTTGTAGCATAGACTTTGTAATCGCCGATAAAACTAAAGCAACGCCGTTGAACATTACTGGTGTCAAACGCCTTCGAATAGCTCTCACGCTAATAGTACTTGATCTATAATACTAGCTCGAATAAGAATCTATATAGAGAAATAGGATAGAGAAGAGCGGTCCGTAAAGTAATAGAGGATAGACTAGAAATAGAGATTCGAATAGTAATAGAGGATAGGATAGCGATCCTTGGTCGTTACGCGGCTTCCTATATATGCGTTTCCTCTATGGTCATATGATCTACTTAATTCAATAATGGGATTTTCTCTGTTTCTTCACTGGCGATCTGTGTTCAGACTCTAGCGTTGGGAGCGACATATATTCCTATATAGCAAGAATACTAATGGAACGAAGATGATTGATTCTTGTGAATGTGGCAAGGTGGGTCCCAGAAGCAAGATTCAGAACTTGTGTAATCAAAGAATGTAGCTCATCAGAACACTTGGATGGAAATTGCGATAGAGCAGCAAGAGGTGTCTAGACGATATCTTGGTTTTTTTTATTACGTCTTTGTTCCAGGTTTCAGATCATTATTATATTTTAAAGCGGACTCATTTTTATCTATGTGATTTAGGATTTATTGTTTCCAACATTTCATATATTTTTATTCAGTATTGTAATTTTGCAGATTGCATCTCCAGACAATTTTTTGTACCTAATTTGTTCGTGCTTTTTCTTATTGTAACATATTTAGCCGTTACATAAATCTTTTACCTATTCGCAGCGTCTGTTACCATTCGCATTTCCTTTAATCCAGTTTCGTTGTCTGATTCTTTTTTCTTTTCCGAGATATCACCCTTTACTAGCCATATCTTTTTGCACATTTCATTAACGAAAACACGACTATTCATCTATAACAGATTATGTTTAGTGCAAGACCAATATATTTTTTTACCCAATGTATTTTTGATGCTTCTAAATTTACGTTTATACTTATCATTCGAACAATTAATTAGAAGCTCTAGTAGGATTCATTTCTATTTAATTTTCAGCCTTATTGTTCAATAGATAATCGATATTGTGTAATTAATACTAGAAAGATCGTAGCCTCGATCAAGAAAACTGTTGTATTAATTTCTCCTTTGTATCAATTATCTTCACTATCAGAAATAACATGTCATTCCTCTGAGCAAACTATTTTAAAAATAGTTGTTTACTCATAGTTAATTATGTTAATTATTAATTGTTTTTGTACCTAGTCAATATTATTAATGCCTGTATTATTTCTTAATAGCTGTAATATTTGATTGATACGGGAAAATATATATTAACCGAAGTAATCGAATACTTAGGAACAAATCAGTTGAATAAGTTCAGAAGGATCGAACTTCTTATCAAGATGAGACGTGACTTCATACCAGTAAAACTATAGATGCTTTTCGAAAATATCGTCTCAGTTGTACTCATTAATCTGGTTTCGACTCGTGGAGTGACCTTCATTGATTAAGAAAATGTTGCTTTTGTTAGGGTTGATTCTCCAAGCTAATATTATCAATTAAATTTCTTGAAAAATCGACTATTGTGTGATCTGAATCAGGTCTCATAATCCGGGCAGTAACGTTCCAACCCATCGACAAAACGCATATTTTATTATTTAATAATTTTACTCCATTCAAAGCAATAATTCCACTAAGACTCAAGGATTTTATCTGTGCTAAAGAATATGAGTAGAAAACAATATTAATGAGAGAAAACAATAAAAGAACAAGAATTAAGAAGACAGAAAATAACGATTGACATTGCACTTAAATTTTTGAAGGTCAAAGTTGAATAGAGAGCAAGCGACCGGAAAAGTATTCCACAAACGATAATTGCGAGGGAAAAAAAAACTGTTAGCATAAAAATTGTGGATATATCCTAGTAATTACAACTGTAAAATGATGAGACCTAACTTCCAATCTAGTACTGCGATCAAATTTGTAAAATATGAGTACCAAAGAGGAAAGAGATATTTATCTAGAAAAATATAAAACTGGCACAAAAACAAAAGGAGGAATAATGGAAGGTTGGTCTTCAATCTGTCTTTTCTTAAACTTAGCTAGCCACAATTGTTGATGCAGACATACCACAGAATTACTTACACCAACACGTCTTTATACCATCAACTAGTTCTCATATGTACAATTTGTCTGTGGGTGGGGGAAAATAACAGCGAAGAGGAAAGCTCTTCAGAACAATTACACTGAAAATATTTATAGAAAAGGTACAAGAAAGCTAGTTTTCAGTGGTAGGAAAATGAATGAAGCCGTGGTGACAGATCAGGACCGATTACATTGCAGATTCTTTGAATTTTATCACGAAACTACATAGAGAGCAGATGCACCAGACCAGATGTGACATCTGTATTCACTTCATGGATGATTGGTTATATAGTGTCATAAAAAGTAACGCACAGCTAAATGTGGCACCAAATAATTTACCATCATAGTCACTGCCCTTTAGAAGTCACTTAGTTCAGTAGTAAATATTGAATATATAGACAAAATATTAGAGATAAATTTTCAAACAAGATTTCAATTAACAGCTATGAGTTTAGGAATTGTTCATCTACACACCCATAATCCTCTAACTAAATTATTTCCGGTTAAATTTTACGTCAATTCTCAATGAAATGCAAATATTTTCAAAAACTGGAAATTAAATATTTACACTATTTAAATTGTTTGGCTGTTGCCCTCATCTTCGTTGCGATATTCATGACGTTTCTGCGGTTGTACGCCTCAGGCTTCTTCAGTTGATATACATTGGAATTTCGAATCGAACCCTTTATTTCGTCCACAGAGTAGATTGTTCTAGTTCCACGTACTATGCCTTTTCTGGATATCTCATTTTTAGTTATTCCCCTTTAATAATTCATCTCTCCACTGGACTATGTGTCCTGGTCCTGTGGAAAAAGCGTTGACCGAATCCAACGACTTAATCTAAACAGTTGTGTGTTCAATAGCTAGTTACAGCGGAGCTGAACAAAAAAACTTGGTGAGTTTTAAGGGAGATACCTGATAGTGAAACATCCAGACGAAGCATGGCACGTGGAACTAGAACAATCTACCCCGGTGAAAGAAATAAAGGATACAGTTCAAAATTCCAATCACCTGAAGAAATCCGGAGCGTACAATAGTCGAAACATCGTGAATATGACAATAACGATGAGGACAATAGTCCGAACAATGTAACTAGTATAAATAGTTACTATACCTCATCTCTGAAATATAGATAGATATGGTAATTAAATATCTTTGAGAATGACATTTGGATAGAAGTTGATGATTTTAGTTCAAAGCAAAAAAAACTGCTTATTGGTATTTTTTCTCAAATAAATATAAAACCAAACAAATATTACTGAGGAAAATAATTTTATTTAAGCATCAAACAATGGGGGAAATTCACTGTGAAGTTTTCTTTACACGCTCCTCATAATAAAAAGTTAAACCTGGAGTTTTGATAACGTTTGGGGACATTTTCGCCCGTCAAAATGAGAGTTCGCAAATATATATCGCTGAATAATGTAAATTAAAAAAAAAAATTAATAGGAGATTTTTATAGGGCAACATCGAATTCAGATAAGAAAAAGTGATTTTTTTACCAACCTGAAATATAGAATGAAAATGGGAGTTGTTTAAATAATCATATCCAATTAGCTTTTCATTTATTCTGATTTTAAAACCTTCGTTCGTTTAGGAAATAAATAAAAAAACGCGTAGAAGGACTAAAAGAGAAGTGGCAAATGAAACAAAAAAAAAAAAAAGACAGCGGAGAGAATCTCCCGTACAAAAAAGAGTATCATGAAAATATGCAGAAGAAGACAAATATGTGAAAGGACAAAGAACAGAAGAGATGAACAGAGGAGGTTGGAGTTATCGATAGAAAAGGCCATTTATACTTTTGACACTATCAGGTTCGACGTCGTGCATATTCGTTTAATATTTGTCTTGTAATCTTTTATCGACATCAGACTTATTATTTTCATACATTATGACACCTTCTCTAAAATCGAAAAATAAGACAAAACGTAATTCTGACAATTACTATTTGATGTTAATTAACATTCAGTAAGGTAAATTATATATACACACACGTGCCAAAACTTTTGAAATTGGAATCTTGTTAGTACAAGATATTTTCTTAAACAGGAATGTAGAGGAAATTGATGTGACTTCTATTCCGGAAGAGGTCGGGTGTCCTCTGGGGAGATTCTGAGCCATACCCTTTTCAAAGCTCTCTGATATTTTCAGAGTGCCAGATGTTTGATACATATATCATATCCTATAAATTCTCGATTGGGATCCTGCCGAAAAAAATGTAATATCGATAAAATTTGTACGAAATGTAATGAATTATATTCAAATTAATGCTATGTAACTTGCGTCTGGTGCGAAAATTTTTCTCTATATAAAAGATATTTTTATGTTTAACGTTCTTTTTTTTAGATACAAGTATTTAAGTAATATATAATATTTATAATAAACAGTATTAAATAACATTTACCGGCCTGAATGTCCGAGAAATTTTCATAGAAAATATTCGTCCTTTGACAGGATTCGAACCTGCATCCTATACGGAACCGTCTCTTACGCTGACGTGTCTTACCAGTCGGCCACAAAGGAGCGTTCGGCAGGCAAGGTCAAATTTACTGCTTATAAACTTCAATCTTCCATGAATCTCGTACATTCATAACTGCTCTGGCGTATCAAATGTAAACAAATGACGTCATATATTAAGAATAGGACAAAGTCCGACAATTTATTTTATTAAAGACATTTTATGTTAAAAAAGAACGTTAAACATAAAAATGTCTTTAATAAATAAATTGTCGGACTTTTGTCCATTTCTTAATATATATATATATATATATATATATATATATATATATATATATATATATATATATAAATTAAGGCTGATGCGAATGCTGGGTAAAGTGCACCTGGTGCGAGATATACGCTTGGTGCAAGACGTGCCTCCTGGTGCGACAATGCTGGGTAAGTTGCGCCTGGTTCAGGATTATTCCACCTTACTTGGGGTACATAAAACTCGGAAATAGGGCTATATCTTAAAGAAACAATGATTTATAGCGATCAACTATCAATTATATAATTGCGCAAACGAGAGGATCCAATTCGTGCAAGGATAGCGTACGCCTCCACACACACATACACCATTATCAAATCTCTATCTTCCTGTCCGGTGATTTGCTGATTACTGGAATAACTGTCTTCATGTGTGTGTGTGCCATACTAGGAGCCTATCCTCAAAAGGAAACAAGCGGAAATGTGACATTGAACAACGCTGTCTTTACCAGACACAGAGACATGATGAGACCAAGCAAGGTGCTGTATTTATGCGTCGTAGTTTTAGCAGCGATAATCCGGTAGGTCATTTGGCTGCCCCCCCCCCTGTGCTTGTTAACGCCTTCTGTTTCGCCTTCTCGGCACACACATGAAACAGTATATCGAAGGATGCTAAAATTCTCAACAATTTAAGAAATGGAATATTCCATTCTCTGGCATCAATTATCACATTCCGTTCGACTGCATTTCAATGAACAGCTAAGAAATTGTTCACACTGAATTGCCAAATGTCATAAAACAACTGATGTCGACTATGTGGTAAGTTATTGTTTCTTCATTTGATATTCTAAATAATTCTATGAATTTTGGCTCACCATTGTTCATATTCAGATTTAGCAATAGACAACCCGATAATAGAATAACTGATGAATAATATTGAATTAAGTCTTTTGTAATATAAAATACATTTAAGGCAGCGTTTACACTATTTACATTGTCCTCATCATTGTTGTTATTACAGCGTTTCTACATGTCCCCTTCAATTTACATTAGGTCCATGCCGATTTGGGTAACTCACAGGGAATTCCGAGCAACACATTACTGACCAAGTTTCAGGATATCACTTCTAATTCTTATTTTCATTATTGCTCTGCTATTGTTGACCCTGTTTCCATTGAGCGCATATCTCTGGAAATCTCGTATAGTTATTATTTTTATTACTGCTCTTCTATTGTTGACCCTGTTTCCATTGAGCGCATATCTCTGGAAATCTCGTATAGTTATTATTTTTATTACTACTCTAACATTTTTATTGAGTTCAAGTACGCACTGTCCGGGAACGATTGGTTCGTGAATTTGGTGACACTCTAATCGTAAGGTCAAACCTTGGGCGACGAAGTGTGTAATTGGACTCCCACAGACGGCGTCATATTAAAACTGCTAATTACGAGTTATCTCGCCGTTGATAATCAATGTGTTAATTGGCTTCTAGATTAATCGGTTAACCAGGTATATATTTACAAGTTAATCTACCATTGAGATAATCGGTAAGAGAAAGACAACAAGTAAACAGATGAAAGTATAAATGATGTATTTTCGCGTTAAACTGCTTGTAGAACTTTGTACGAGCATTGATGACTGAAGTGACAAGTTCTGTTATAGATTCCGTCTAGGGATTTTAGTAAGTTTCTTGTATAGTGATAAGCAACTGTGGTATATCGCTGTGTAAGAAACGTTCTAATACCGATACGATTTCTCACACATCGCATTACGTGATCATTGAAAGAAAAGATATAAAAGGGACGAGCAAGTAAAAGATTTAACATTCTGTAAAAAAAAAAAACAGAAAAGAAGAAAATGTTGGATTGGTAACCAAATGGAAATAAAAGGCTCAATCGGTTTAACAATGTAAGAAAGAAAATACGAAGAAAATAAAATCTGCAAAAAGCGAAGAAAGATAAAGGAATAAAATAACAAAAGCTGTATAATAATTAAAAGTGGAACCTCAGCAGAGAATGAAGAAAAAACAAATAGCTAAAAAAAAAAAAAATTCTAAAAAAATTAGAATACTGCCTAAAATAATTTCGTAAAATGGTTGGAATATATATATATATATATATATATATATATATATATCAAGGATGACTAAAACGAAAACATCAGCGACGATTTTTTCGAGAATGAATAATGAAAGATTTTCAAAAAGCAGAAGATAATAATATATATATATATATATATATATATATATATATATATATATATATAAAAACAGAAAGTAATGAAGGC
>CAHIKZ030005074.1:1455000-1457500 GCA_903632075.3 Acanthosepion pharaonis
CACACCAATGGCGATTACACTACACACACGCTCCAGGAATGATCCCTATTTTTAAAACGAAGACAAAAACAGGCGTATTTATGTCATGAGTAACCGATTCTAACAATAAAACAAGATTTTATTACATATCTAGTTAAATTTAACTGTGTTAGTGTATACGCCTCTTGGAGAAACTATCAACTGAGACTTATTGTCAATAAAAATGAACGTTGGAATGGTATATTACATCGGAAGTGCACAACTCTATTAAATAAAATTTGTTTCAGTCATAATAAAAATGTAGATACTATTTCTTTCATCTTAATTTTAGTTACTGGTCTTCGCAACAGATCCGACTGAATTCTCCCGATATCTGAAAACAGTTGTTGCTGAAAAGGTAAAGCTGTTTTCCCGGTGAAACAAGGTTCCATAAGGAAGGGATTCGGATCTTTAGTCTCGGGACCAGCTTAATTATTACCGACACGAGCTGTATAATGATATTCAGGAAATCACAGCTTATTTTTTTGCGAATAAAACAAGAAACAAAATTCAAAACAGAATTATTGACAATGCTTGATCTAATAAAAATTATGATTATCATACCATGGCCAATACTATATATACTATATATAATACTATATATACTATATATAATACATTTTTCTGAAGAAAGATCGAGGGCGATATTAAATATCAAATATAAATAAATACTTTCATAAAAATCATTATTACTTTTATTTTAATTTTCAGCTTTTTAGATGTTTTTTCTCTATATATAATATATATATATATATATATATATATATATATATATATATATATATATATATGTACATTCGTACAGAGGCGGACATGAGGAAAATAATACTGCGTTGCATCCAGCCCTGGTTTACACCTGCCTGAAGCTGCACCCTTTCATTACACTGTGAAGGCGGATTTTGTCCATGGTCGGATGTACACCGTCGGGTTCTCTCAATAAAGCCGACCTTGTGTCGCATTACGTCTCAGTGGGAAGAGCAGGTAAATATCTACTATTCCTTGATCTTAAAAAGAAATCCCATTAAATATGGTGATTGAGGTAAAATAAACTCTAAGTATAGATTTTAGTATATTATCAACAAGCGATGGTTTCTTTGGAACATTGGCAACAGAGAAGCTGCCACGAAAGTGACAGTCTTCCTTGGACAAATTGTATGCGCGTTCGAACCTTACAGATATTTTCTCCTTTTACTGCGATAATCGGTGATTATTAATAAAAGTAGACTGACGGCCTGAGTAGTTGTAATGTCTGGAGTAATTGGTCATAGTTAAATTCAGTCGATAAAATGCTCAAGAACCAAATTTGACCAAGTTTTCAATAAATAATAGCAAAAGGAAGAAAAAAGAACCGGACAAAATAATACAAAGCAATCAATGTATATGCAAGTCAAAACTCGGCAAAGCAGCAGTTACTATATAGAAAGTTCACATAGTAAGAATAGTGTTCACACGCAAAAGGGCTAAAGTCGATTGATTCGTTTTTCACGGCTTATCAACCCTTTCTCGATTATTTAAAGCCAGTAAATATTTTAAGATTGTGAAAATTCTTTTCAGATAATAATTTCTTTAAGCAATTCACCCCAAGCAAGGCAGGAGTACCACTAGCACGCAAGTGATTACAGTGAATTGAAAACAAGATACCTTTCCCAATTCATAGCTTTCCCTTAAGCTAATATAACGAACCCAACGGCAATTTAAAATCTGCTCTCAGATTAAAAATTCCAAGCCATTATGTATTACACCAGCCACACATCAGAGATTTCAGCCCGTATATATTCCCAAGCGGTCACCATTTTTGACGTTGCTTAAATTCGTTGATCGTATGGAAATCGCTCTTCTAACGTAATGTGGCCGTAATCAGTGATAGTAGTGTTGGGACAAAAAGACAAGAAAGAACAAAAAGATAGCGGCTGAGACCGAAAAATATGGTCTATTTTTCTTATTATGAAGAAATCACAGTCTGCATATAAATTTGGGGATGGGATTTTGTTTTCGATTATTCCATGCGTATTGAAACCAACAATGTAATGATATCGTTGAAATATATATGTAGATTAAATCTGACAAAATGATTAAATAAGGCCTTATTTAACTGGTAAACACAACAGGCTCACACGACGAAACCTCTCAAACGTTACATCATTGTTTGTTTTTTAATCGAATTCACCTCGTAGAAGGCAAGAAAACCAAAGAGCTATAAAGAGCTGCAAAGTGTGAGATAATAAGAAACGCAGAAGCCTTTTTGAGGATCGAGAACAATAGTAGTGCAATCAGAGAGACAGTGAATAAATATTGATACTGCATTTACATCTTTGAAGAACAAACTTATCTGGAAATCAAGAAGCTGGAAGAGATCTACAATCGAAAGAGAAAAAAATTAGCATAGTATCCACGGTTACATTTAGCCAATTCAACTGTAAACCTCTGGGACCTTGCTGCTATTTTATGACTGCGCTTTAAAAACCTTCTAGGCACCATAGCA
>CAHIKZ030005074.1:1462500-1475000 GCA_903632075.3 Acanthosepion pharaonis
ATGAAAACATTATGAAAGTGTAAAAATATATTTTAATACTAGAAATATATTTTTGTAAAAAAAAATATTATAACCAATGAATTTTTGAAGAAAGAATTTATTACAAATGATACATTATTACCAGCAATACATTTTGGAAAATCAATTTCGACAGCAATACATTGTTGGAAAAAGAAATTCACCAGCAATATATTTTTGAAGAAAAAATATAACCAGCAATATATATTTGTAAAAAATATTACCAGCAATAAAATCTTGTGGGCATTAAATAACCCATTGATGTTGAAAGGTCGTAAAACAAACCAAACCATCAGTATGGCTGATGCTAACCTCCAGGAGAGAAAATCTGCGAATTTTTGTACTCACGTTTTCCATTTTCATCGCTAGGTCTACTGCTAGGAAAGTTTGTTCGCTGTATCTTGCCAGACAATTTTCCCCGTCAGAATCCATCTTGAACATTTTTAAATCTACCATTCGATTGAACTTTGAATATTGTTATCACATCTGATCCGCTGCAATATATAACGAGATTCTTGACAATAATCTAAAGTGCCTGTAATCTAAATGACAGTGATGTGCCTTCCTTCTGTTTTTTCTACACATATTTTAATGGCAAATGTTCTGATGAGATTGCCTCCTTGGTACCTCAACTGCATAAATTTTAGAATAAAACTACATTGGTTTCACTGTTTTGAACAAGCCACGTGCTACCGTCTGGTATATGCCCATTGTATTTTTTCACACACTTCTCTCCTGTGGTACTCTTCCCGTTTTTTTTTTTTTTTTTTTTTTTGCTCCCCCGCAACATACAGTCTTCAAAAATTTAAATACAACGACAATAACCTTCATCTTCCTTCCGGAATCCTGTTTTTATATATTTCCTTTCTCCTCAGTAGACTTTTCTCATTCTCTTTCACTTCCAGTAACCCCTTGCATCTTAGAGGCATTATCGCCTTGCATGCGTTGAAGAGGTTTTTAAAAAATCATTGAGTCTCTCCACGACTAGATTGATTTTTATTTTGTATCTTCCTTTGACTTGCTTATGCAATCCACTGATGAGAGTAACATATTTAGTATTCTATTTCTAAGAGCTGTGGCATCCGATTATTATTATTATTATTATTATTATTAATAATAATAATAATAATAATAATAATAATAATAATGATAATATTTCTCTTTAATACATATACTTAATGAGTTATTACCCAAGATCTGGGGGAAAGCAAGTCGGTATATTCGCTCTTTTGTACTAATTCTGTTTGCTGTTTGTTTAACGGCACATCAATTCCTTATGGGTCATTTAATGCAGAAATTTAATTTTCTTGGGTGCTTTGAAGTAATAAAACTATGATATATGTAATGTTGCTTTCATAATTGAATACATGTTAGATGATATTCAGCTTTTGTGTATATAGAGGTTAGTGTGGATATAATTACTTGAGGCCTTGATAAGTGAGTTTTCTGTTGTAGTTTTGTTGAAGGTATATTTTGTAATACAGTTTGATTTCTTGTAGGATATTAAGTGGACTAATGTCATGAAAGACTTCTTTCATGCTGGTTGTTTGTTTGATTGATTTTGTTTGCCAGCATATCAACTTCGATTGTTTATTTAATGACGAAATTTAAATCATTTCAACGTAATTTTATGCTTTCATCTACAGATATTTTGTATATAATTTTATGCTTTTTTTAGGTATATATTTTGTAAATCATAAAATATATTATTGGGAATTTTACTGGACATGGGACCAACAGTAATTAAGAGGTGTCCCCACTCTCCCCACAACCTCCTATCTCCTGATCAGAAGCTTTGCTGCTGGATGTAATTTATCGTCATACCCAGGGCGAATTTTTTATTAATTATGATGTTATATAATACCCATCATGTACACTGTTTATATTTTCTTTACATTGATAATGTATCCCTGAATAGATTACCAGATCCACAGATGGTATTTCTATATTCTTTTGTCAAAATGTTTTACCAGAACTCTATTCCTTTCATGGAGTTAGATAGTTTTCAATCGATTGAGTATATCTCGTAACTTTCAACCCGACACCTTGTGATGGCGCTTGTCTATTCCGCTGAACTTGACCATAATGACATTTTGGTACTACGTGGTCGTGTACTTCAAAGAATTCATATAGATTCTGGATCATTCTAAGAAACAAGTGACATCGCTCCTGATGTCTGGATTTTTCCTGGTATAGATTCACCACACCCTATGAACCGGTACACTACTGGCGCCACTCATGGAAAAATACATACGTTCAACAACAAAAACCTGACGAAAATTTCTGGGGTCCCCTAGTTAAGATGCTGAAATCCACGTAAAATCTGCTGGAGGCAAATCATACACGTCGCAAAACAATTCCGGTAAAGATTCGTACGAAACCAGATAGCTTTACACAGAAGGCCCGTTCAATCCTGGAAATTCTAGACCCCACCTAGCTTTTACCTATCTATGTGTGGCCATAAGAGGCTCTTCCAAGGATCTTGCTAATGTATACCTATCTTCGTTTTTTTATTCCACTACGTTTCCAGTTGATAGATCTGTAACAGTTAGATGCAATATATTGTCAGTTTCAATTTCAACATCCTTATCAATTTTTTGTCATATTCTTTATTAGATATATTTTATTTGATGACAATAATGTCATCAAATAAAGTTCTTTTGCTTGCAGCATTTAATCATTGTTCCTGGTCAGTTAGCATTAATGTCTGTTACTGCAAATAATAAAGTCCATCAATAATATTCCACTGTCCTTCTAAGTGTGGTTCGGGGTGATGTTTGTACCATATTTCAGCATGTGGTGTACTGTGATTAAATCGTAACATTATTATCAATCTGTATTTATTTATATATTACCTGCACATTTATTTATATATTTCCTGTCCCCTCTGTACGGGGAAGAAATATATAAGTGATTACTTCCCTTGGTTGTTTTAATCTTATATATAAAATACACTGTTTGTGTATGTCTGTGTAGGCCCAAGCAACCCTTTCGCTCCCGCTAGTCCGATTTCAATGAGTCATAGCTCATTCAAGTCGCAGAAAGAATTTTCGTTGAGGTCAGATTCAGTGTTGCCAGATTATGCGAGGTTAAATATATATTAATACTTTTACTTTTGTATCCAAAATTTCAGTGCACGATTTTTCATGAACTAGCTTAAAATCCGCCATATCTGGCGGCATTTAAGCTAGTTCCTGTGGAGGACTCTTAGTTTGGCCATCAACACAGGAGCTAGAGAGGAGTCGATGCGATAGGCCTCAATAAGCTACAGAACTTAAAACTGATCGCTGCATTTGAGTAGTGAATTATGTTTAATTTTACCTTTTAAGAGTTCAACGACAATTCTTCTTTTGCCACTTAATTTAAAGAAAATTTAATGTACGTAGATCCTTATTTTCTCTACAAACAATTATTTTTATTTCATGGATGACAGAACAGGGGACAATTTAAAAGATACAATTAATATAGTGTAAAGATGGGAAAATTAAAACTAGAATTAGTTATATATTCAACATTTGAAGAGTTAGAAAAACAATGCCTAATTAAGTAAAACGTATGTTATTGAATCTATATGAATAAATGCGAAATTGGAGCTCACTTCTCCCACGAATTCTGAAAATAAAATCCTCAGCTCTACTTCATATTAATTTAGTATTGTCACCCACGGGGTCGCGTTGTAAGAGAAGGTCGGTTTAATGTGGGAAACCCGAAAGCGTGCATCCGGGTTAGGAACAAAAATTGTCCGACATCCACAACCGGCCTTGATGCAAGCATCCCCATCCCTCTTTAGCACGGACTCGGACAGCTGTTCCCCAGCTCCGGCATCTCTAAGTATAATTTTCCTCAGTTGCGACTTTATCCTTCGACAGAGCTGCCCTTTAGCGCAATCTGCCCAAGACTGGTTTCATTGCACTCACTATTAAAACTTTCTAACAATTGCCAGCATTTTTGAAGACATGTATACAATAGTAGTAATATATTTTACAAGGAATCTACTGCCCAATATTCTGTCAAATTTTGCATTCCTCCGGTGTCAGAATTAGACAACCAGACACTAAATGATCAATAATCCAAATATGTTTAGCACATAATGTACATATTGCATCTGCATCATTTTTTGTATTTTTGACTAGCAATTCATTATTATTATTATTATTATCATTATTATTATTATAAGCATTGTTGTAAAAACTTCCAAAGAAAAAATGACTAAAACGTAAATGCACGTAAAATAATAGAGTATATATATATATATATATATATATATATATATATATATATATATATATATGGTATATGTTAAAAAAATACATATCGGAAGTCATTAGTCAGGCTGCAGGTGTACGTTTAGCTGGATGTTTACGCGAAGCTGAGTATTTCAATGGAAATATTATCTGACAAAATGGCTTCTAAACTTGAAAGTGTTTTTTCTTACAAAATACTCTCCCCCACCTCAAAAATGTTCAGAGACAAAAATTTGAAAACCTCTTACAATATGTCGTAAAAATAGCAAGTGTATGAAAATGATGACTGAGAAAAACAGTGATTGATAATGAAGAAATATACAATTGCAGTCACCTAGATAATGTCTTGAGGATGATAAATTCTCGCCTTCTATGTAAACGCGAACATGTATCAAATAGAGACAGCCACAGATTATAAAAGACTTAGTGTTACATGAGACGAATCGAAAGATGATATCAAAAACAGTTAAAATTCTATAATGGTTACTATTATCTATACATTGTAAAAAGATTGAAACTACAATTCTAGAAAACCCATCAAATAACCTGTACTCTTTGGTTGATGTCAAGAAATGTCTTGAAATATAAACTGCGATCACAGAACTTAAGAGGGAAAATGCTACAGGACCCACGGATTATTATATTGGCACTGATTTATAATTGAAGCAAATAATGATTTATTAATATAATGTATGTGTATGTGTAGCTTAGATGTGGCACATGCCGAAAGTACGGGGCACCCAGTGAGGATCCAACTCACTATTCAGTCGTAATTGATCAAGTGAGGGAAGATGGTAAACGATCAAACCACATCGAAATGCCGTAAATATTTACTAAATGTAGACTAGTTGTGACAATTGACCGGAAGCATGGAACACCATGTGAGGATGAAACTCACTACTCAGCGGTAATTGATCTAGCTTTCTAAACATTACACTATGTCGAAGTACCTTAAAGATTTACT
The DNA here is from genome assembly GCA_903632075.3 of Acanthosepion pharaonis. NCBI lineage: Eukaryota > Metazoa > Mollusca > Cephalopoda > Sepiida > Sepiidae > Acanthosepion > Acanthosepion pharaonis. The sequence continues at coordinate 1,467,727 of CAHIKZ030005074.1, forward strand.
AAGCATAACTTAGTTGTGAAACCTGGTCAAACGTATGGAACACACAGTGAGGATCAAACTCAGTCGTAACTGATCAAATAAGACAGGCTAGATAATGCTATTATACCACATCGAAATGCCCCATAATGATTTATTAATATAGATTGCCAGGTTTACCTCAATATTCATTGCTAATATCATATCAATAATTGTTCCTTCGTCCAACAGTTCATTTTGAATTTAAACTCTTTGCCTTCATTTTGTCCTTTTTTTTTTCTGTAGGAGATAATATATTCCCTACAGTCATATTGCGGGACTTTTGATAGTTATATGCCAAATGATGTCTTCGGAATGCTCTTTGTCGTTCGTTAACGAGCGCCTAATGGTTCAGAGAATGTGTATTGCTTCAGCTATTTAATAATGCCGATAGCGTCGCACAACATTTAGTATCCAGAGAGTAAAGTATTTTTAGCTTTCCCTTTAAATCATTAAATACGAGTGAATGCTCATGCGTCACTGATCAATGCCTATCAACTTCCATTGAATGAAATTCTACCTATAAATTATTATTTTATTACTGTCATACAAGGACATAGGATTACAATGACTTTTTTCTGATACATCTATCAAAAAAATAGCACTATTCGTGTGCTAATATCTTGAACATAATTTGATTCATGTATTCTTTATAAATAATACCATTCTTTGCAAATCTCTCAAAAAGTTCCACATGAAACACTAAAATTGTATTTTAAACTTCTAATTTACACTATCGTAGAATATGTGAAGTAGGCGCAAGGCCAAGCGGTTAGACGAATAGTTTTTTTTTAACATGAGTCCCGAGTTCGAATCTTACAACGTCTTCTTGATAATATTTGATGGAATAAATGAGTGAGCGTCTATCTTTTTGAAAATTATACAATTTGTGGACATCTACGAGTAAACGGAACTGGTGGATATACCGTCACAAATCAGCGAAGCTTTGAGCATACTGGCGTGTGAGTGTCCCTCCTAGAATCAGTGTCAAAAGTCCTTTCAGTATAATTCGAATATAACCACAAATTGTCTCTGCGTGTGTTGAAGAAACACAAATGTGACTGAGCAGGCGTCTGCAACAGGAATGAACTAACAACTCTAGCGAACGGACATACACGTAAAACAAATAGCCCGAAATCAAATGCAATCACACATAGGCGAGTGCATATAAATTCTTACATTTCGGTATTCCAAATATATATTTTTCCATCGAATATATATTTGTTGGCTTTTTAATTTGGAGATAGAATTAGTAGAAAGAGAGGTAGGTAGAAAGAAAATAGGTAAAACGAAAGAGGTGGAATAAACGAACAACGGGAAGAAAATGAAGTGGAATGAAAGAATAGGGAAAGAAAGAGAGGTACGAAGTGATGAAAGAAAGAAAAGAAATGCAGAAAGAAAGAGAGGAACGGAATGAGGAAAGAAAGGGGGGAACGGAATGAGAAAAGAAAGAGGGGAACGAAATGAGAAAAGAAAGAGGGGGACGAAATGAGAAAAGAAAGAGGGGAACGATATGCGGAAAGATAGAGAGGAACAAAAGGAGGAAAGAAAAAGAGGAAAGAAACGCTGAAAGAAAGTGGGGGAAAGACATGCGACAAGAAAGAGCGGAAAGAAATGAAGAAAGAAAAAGAGGAACAAAATGAGAAATGAAAAAGAGGAAAGAAATAGAGAAAAAGATTCTTTCCGAGAGAATGCGTCGTTTGAAAAATACTATTTTCTTGCTTCATCAAACAAGATCAAGAAAACTTCTTAAAATACATTTCAATTTTGAGTACAGAGTCAAATGATCAAATTAACATTGTCTGTTAACATGCTTCAATGAACAAATTAAAATAAACTGCATTTTTATGCAACGTGCATAGCCAAGCAGAATATATTTATGTTCAATGTTTTACGAAAATATGATTTTCTTTTCTATTTGGCAAATATTTAGTTTTTCATTGATATACTTTATAAAATATGAACCTGAAGAGGATAACGTAAAACGAATAAAAAAGAATCTCAGGGGTATCATATATTAGACAAAATTTTAAATATTACTATAGCACACAGAAATAGATACTTTTGCTGACTTTGACGTTATATATCTTAAGAATACTGAAAAATATATAAATTCTGTTGACGCAAAGAACAATGCATGCAATTTCAACCTAGCAAGAAGAGTAACGTAAGAGTAGTAGAGGAATGGTACAGTTCGCTACGTATGCGCAAATGGAATCGAAAAATTAAGGCACTGCCTCGAGTGTTTAGCAACCAGAAATAAGGAAAGTATTTCCCTGAAGTATAAATTTTTAGCTTAGGGCACATTTTGTAAGATAGAAAATGAGAGAGGGTGTGTGTGCGTGTATGTCAGAAAGAGAGAGAGAGAGTGATGCAGAGTAAAATCAGCAGAAAAAATTCAAAGTAATTTGAAAAGAAAGATTCATTCTAGATACGAACACACACATATTTTTTATATATATATATATATATATATATATATATATATATATGTAAAGATGTACATGTATTTCGTGAATATATACTCACTGATTTAAACGTAAACATCTCCATGCATGACTACTCATGTAAATTCTTTTCATAGCGTTCTATGATAATGTTATTAAACTTATCATACGTTATGAAAAGAATTTATAAAAAAAAAAGACAACACTTGTCTATATTATTTAATGAAACGTGTATGAATATATATATATATATATATATACATATATATATATATGTATGTGTGTGTGTATATATATATATATATATATATATATGAATATATATATATATATATATGAATATAATATATATATATATATATATATATATATATATATATATATTTGTTTGTGTATTTAGGCAGCAATCCTTCTTTCATGCACATTTCATTGAATACGACAGACAAGGTGATTTTATTTAGCTTTTTATACAATTTCTCATGCGATCTAATAATTTTATTCTTTTCAGATGATAAATTATATAAAACTGTCCGAATGTTGTTTTAGCCGAGTGATTTCGGCTATATATTTAGCCATTTTCAAGGATTAATTATTTCAACGATTAAATAAGAAATAGTATGTTGTATGTTTCAATGTTTATTATCATTCGAATCCCACATAGAAAATTTAGAATTATGAATTATATAACCGGACATTTGACCGGACAGACAAATGTGAGGTCGGCTTAACCAATAGAAAAAAAAAAAAAAAACATAAAAATAAATTTACCAGAAATTTATTTTCTCCCGCAACATTTTTTTTTATCCCTTATGAAGCTTAAATAAAAGCGAAACATGTTATATTTATAAACGGTTCCAATTTGTTCCTTATCCTATCACACAAACACGCATATATATATTCAGACATGTTTCATTGAATAATATAGACGTATTTCATCAGTTTCTCAACGGAGACGCCGTAGATATTTTTTTTTAAACCTTATATTTCGACCTTTTCTCAGATCGTCTTTGGAGTAAATTACAATCAACGTCAAGAAACTGATTAGACAGCTGGAAACAATTGGTATAAAAATAAGTAGATACTATCTATCTATATTATTCAGTTACTCACACCATATAATATATTTATGCTTTCATACGTTATTTTTAAAGATATAGATTGTTCTGTTTATAATAAACAGTATTAACAACTTTTAATTTATAAACAATATATGAAGATAATTGTCGGAATTATTCCATTTCATAATTAATATATATATATATATATATATATATATATATATATATATATATATATATATGTGTGTGTGTGTGTGTGTGTGTGTGATTGTAGCAGGAATTCTTCGAGATTACAGTAATGTTTCCATGTTTTCATTCAAATTTTCCGGTTAACCACATTTGTGCTGAAGAAATATAAGCTCTAACTCGATTGCTTATTTCAGCGAATTTTTTTCCCGAATAGGCGATGTTTAAGACTTTCGAACGTTCTACTATCAGCCAATGAAACTCTCTCGCTTAAGCATATTATTTTCATGGGATTATTTGTACTGGTCTCTTGAGAGGTTATTTGACGCTATTCGTCTACGTATGTGTGGTTAGTTGTTTTTATCCCTTTCTTTCTTTATCCCGCCCACATTCTATTCCTTGTGTTAGTGGCTTTACTGCCTTGCTTGGGATGACATCGATTATATATATATATATATATATATATATATATATATATATATATATATATATATATATTGAAATTAATTGATTTAAAATGTTTTTATACACAGTTCTAACCATGTTTCCAAAATGAAAGCTAAATGCCACGAATTTAATTTTGAAAAATTAAATTAAAGACATTATTTCCATTTCATCCTCAAGCCAAAAAAAAATCATTTGAGGATGAAATGGAATGTCTTTAATTTAAATACAAAATTAAATTCGTGGCTTTTAGCTTCCATTTTGAAACATGGTTAGAACTGTTAAAAAACATATTTTAAATCAATTAATTTCTAATATTAATGCTCTGTAAATTTACATTGAACACTATTTTGTAAAAATAAAATATCTATAAGAACACCGGATTATATTTTTACTGTTCTTTCGTTTACATATATATATATATATATATATATATATATATATATATATATATATATATATATATATATATATATATGAATTTAATATTATGAATTTAAGCGCAATATTAGACTGACGGTGAGATCGCATCAATTTACAGTTGAGCTGGCTATATGTAGCCGTAAGTTCTATGCAGAGTTTCTTTTTTGCAATTCTCGCTTGTGGAACTCCCTTTTGGTTCCATGCTTTCAAGTCAACGATTTAAATGCAGTGTCAATTGCTATTTACTGTCCTGATTAATCTTTTTTGTCGGCCATTATTAATTTTTCTGTCTCTCATTCTCCAAAACACAGTAACTCCACGTGTCTTAGTGGTTTTACTGCTGCTTTACATCTAATGAACTCGATTAAACAATCATATGTATGTGTTTTCGTTTACTTTTCATCTGTATCGATAACATTTTTAAAAGCATTATAAAAGCTTATATGACTTCAAATTGGATCTAATCTTCATGCATTATAGTAATTTTTCGAATGCTTATGAATTAGTAAGTTTCGGCATATTTCACTTTTAATATATTATATGAGAATTTTATTCGATTTTCATATGGACATGCCAACATTCATTAATATTATTAGCCAAAATTAAAATCTGGCTTTTCAAAATTAGTAACTAAACTATCTTAACAATTCAGGGATTTTCAGACGTCGTTTGATTTGAACATTTCATGCAGTTATAGCGTGACTTAAATGTCGGTTTCTGAGTGCAAATCTCTATAAAATGCGTAAAGAGAAATACAGTAATACAAGCCCGCATCCTTGTGAGAGAACGAGAAAGAGTAGAAGAACTAAGATGGTTAGAGACGAAACACTGGAATACGGATTACTGGCATCTAATGCATATTCTTTCTTGATTTTCTAATCAAAATGCGTACGCTCAGTCTAAAACGAATTAATTTATATTGCACTAACATTTTGTTTACTTGATTGTCCCGATATTTCTACATATATTTTTTTATTTTAAACGCCTTGACTTTAGCGGCGCTCAAGTCCAGAAATATATTTTCCAGACCATCTTGAGACATATTTTGCGAAATGAGCATAGAAATATACTCGATAAGCAATAATTTAAAATACTTTCAATGAACATCTCAATTTCATATAATTTATGCTTATGTATGGGAATAACGATTCGATTCAATGTCGAGAGTTAGGAAGTACGTCAGACGTTTTTGCGAAAAACTGGATGCAAAATTACATTTGTTGTTTAGTGGGATCGGTAATCAAAGATGATATTTCCCGTTTTTCGAAAATAAAAAGTTTGTAAGATTTGATCAAGTTAAATTGAAGATCTGTTCATTATTTTTGATAAAATGATTCACAGAAATAAAAATAGGACTTAAACATATGTGATGTGACAATGTAATCTGCTCGAAGTGAGCAAACATAGTGTTACCATAAATACAGGATAATGCACAAACTATATATACATGTGGGGGGGGGTATGTGTGCGTCTGTGTATTGAGGTGAACTGGATCAAACATCGATCTAATAATGATGAGAATCAGACTGTATGATGGAACACGGAACAAATAGAAAACGTTTTTAAATATATCATGTTTCGCTTTTCTTTAAACTTCGTCATAAAATAATTGTTTTGCGCTATTTGTTGCTCACAGATTAAGCAGACCTCATGTGTGTCAGTTCTGTCAAGTAGCATTCCTCTGTAAAATTCATGTGTGATAGTGTATCAAAATTTTATTTTGGGAATGCAGGATTCGAATGAAAATGTGAATTTGTTTGTGTGCTTAGACCACACAAGTAGTAGGCATTTGCATCAATGTTTGACAGTTGCTTACTACCTACAACGACAACCTGTGTAACTTCCTCAAATAAACATAAGGACAGCCACCAAACATGAAAATACCTACTAAACGCTCAAATTCACATTATCATTCGTATCCCGCATAAACAAATTAGAATTAGTATTCACGCATAGACAGACATACACACATGAATTATACAGAAAAACACTGTTAAACAGAACAAACACACGTGAGGTCTGCTTAACCAATATGAACCAAACACAAAAATAAATATGCTCAACTTTTCTTTTCTCCACCATATTTGACTCTCTGATGAAGCGTAAATAAAAGCGAAACATTTAAATTTGTTATGAGAGAGACTGAGAGAAAGAGATAGAGAGAGATAAAGAGCGCGTTCGCGCGTGCGTGCGTGTCTGAATTTGATTTAGGGATAGATTGAATTATTTCCCAAGAAATTTCTTATTTATCATTAATATGAATAGCTGAAAATAACTAAACATTTTATGTCCAAAAAATCATCATCGGAAAAATTTAAAAAAAAAAAAAAAAATTCATGCCCTTAAAACAAATTTATTACTGGCGACAAGGTAATTGAAAATAGAATAGACTTGCGCTAAAGGTAGTTTTAGCTCAACACGGAAAATTAATACAAAAAAACTTTAAGCTGAAAACTCAAGTCATGTTGTGTAGTAATGTAAGAAAAGCGTCTGTTGAAGCTAGGAAAAAAAAAACCCTAAGCGATTGCTCTCCCAACAACTACATGAATAATAGGGCGAAAGAGAAAAAAGACAGAAGGTAACAAAAATAATACTGCATCGGAAAACACAGCAACTGCAGGAACAAACTACCCACGGGCAGTTTTTATTGGCATGAGGCATGATACAAAAACCCAGATTTTGAACAGTTGCAGAGATACCC
>CAHIKZ030005074.1:1480000-1497500 GCA_903632075.3 Acanthosepion pharaonis
AACGTTGTTCTTTTTCTCCACAAAAGTTATCTGGCTATACAGTAAATGGGGAATATGATGAAAGATAAATAGTAGACAGAAATTATCTGTTGCATTTAATGTAAATTGTCGTCTTATATATAGAAATAGATAGAGAGATAGAGAGAAATGGAGGATAGAGAGAGATAGAAGAATAGAGAAAGATAGAAGACTATATATAGAGTGAGTGAGGAAAAGCGAGAGGATAAGAGAGAGCGAGGGGTAAATATACAATGAGAAACAGAGAGAGAGGAAAACAGAGAGAGAGGAACAGGGAGAGAGGAATAGGGAGAGATGAAAGAGAGAGGAGCAGAAAGAGGAACAGAGAGAGCGAAGAATAGAGAGAGAGGAACAGAGAAATAGGACGAAAGACAGAACAAGATTTAATCTTCACGTTCTTCTCAAACCTCGCAATTTTTGCAATTAGAAAATTAGGGCTGTTATTTGTTTTTGACGCCATTTCTCTTCGGCCAATCAACACTCCTATGCTGTTGACGGAGATAACATGATATGTATGGAAATAGTCATTACGAAATTATCAAAATAAAGACGAAATCAATTTACTTTCTTCTAGTGATAACATAAAGGTGAAGCAGAATTTTGAAATGGTAAATAAAATCAGAAATTTATGCGAACCTATCTAATATTGATGATAATATTATCTAAATTGTTAATTTCAATACAAATACTTCTGTTAAGAAGTACTATTAATAATATTACCAATATATTAACGATGATCATGATGGACAAAAGTAACAATAAAACCCTGAATGAATAGATACACTTAAAAACGGCTATTACTTTTTCTTTCCGTTTTCAAAATGCTATTTTCATATGCGTTTCTCAACAGATTAAAGCTTTCGTTTTCTTCTGCACACGCTTCCAGATATTTTACCATCAATAGCGTGCTTTTCGTTCTATTTGGGTTTTCATTCAATCTTTTTCTCATTTTCACTCCCTCTGTGTTTGTGGCAAGCGTTTGTTTTGTCTATTCAAGTGTGCAGCGATTTTGATGACGTGCCGTTTTCAACATGGCGACCGATTATTTTTTTGTTGCTTCAATCTCTCACGTGAGTGCGTTAACTAACACTACACTTTTTCTATCTAGTTTAGAATATTCATTTTTTTTTATATTTGTATTCTATTTCGTTTTGTCGCATTTTATTTTGTTTTATTCTATTTATTTTTTAATTCGGAAATCTTTTTGTATGTCGCAATGAATATTCCACTTTTTGGCGATTATATGCATACGGTTAATGTTCGAATTTATATGTGCATGTGACGATATTCATGTGTACCTTTATGTATAAGGAGATCTGGACGAATGTTCATCTTTGTAAGAGCGTTTTATGCTGTGAAGTTAAAAAAAAAATTGAAAGAAAGCACAGAATAATAATAATAAAGAAATAACGGCTGCTTTATGATAGCTAAAATATAAGGTTACCCGCATAAATAATTCACGTTTTAGTGTCATATCAGTGATTCTTTTTCCATCGTCAATATCGATTATAAAAATGGAAGATTTACAAAACTTATATTCGTTAAGCATCTCACATCTCAGGGCCTTTTTTGCAAACAAGCGATACTGTTTTCGTTTCTCCAGGTCAACTGCTCTCATGTACTTGCAGAAAGATAATTGAAGATAATTGTACAAAGAGTCTGTGAAGCTTTAGATAAAAACGGTGAAGCCTGGGCTGTATATTTGAACATCTCGAAAAAATTCGACAGGGTTTAGCATACATGTATTCTTCCAAAACTGAATAGGTTACAGTATCTCCGGAAACATTTTTGAACTGATCCAGTCTTTATTGCCAAATCGTGAAAGCAATGTTATCCTGAACGGCTCCACTTCCAGATCCTTTCATACTAATGCTGGCGTTCGAGAAGACCCTAAACTTAGTCCTAATTTGTTTTTAATTTTCTTTAATGACCTTATTCATTGCAGTCGCTGTTAACTTGTTATCTCTGCTGATATTTACTTCTGTCCCAATAGTAAGTCTGATCCATCCGATGAGATCAAATTAGCAGCTAACGTCAAAAACGACCTTCAGTATGTTGTTAATTGGGGCAAAGGATAACGTGTTAATTTTAAAGCCACCAAAATTAACTAACATATGTGATACATCTTTATGCCTACCACCATCATGGCTAATGCTGACTTTTAGGAGAGGAACTCGTTACGCCTGCTCGGGCTAACGTTCTCGGCTAACAGTCAAAAGACTATATTGAATCCACTGCTAGGTCAGCTTGCTACGAAAGTTAGTTCATTGTTTTATATTGGATAATTTCTCTCTCCAGAATCTATCTTACATATCTATATGGCTAGCATTCACTCATATATGGTCCGGTGTTCCTGTTATATATCTAGAGATCCTTGATAAAATCCAAAGAAGAATCAGCAATATTTTTGTTCTTAATCTTGCGTCTCGGCTTCAGACATTTTACTACCACCGTAGGGTTGCTTCTATGTACCTTGTCTATAAATACTTTCATGGTATTGGTTCGGATGAGCTTAATGCTATGGTAACTAGATTGTTATGAATATAAGCACAATACTAGTAAGGTGACGAGTTCTCGTCTATATAGAGCTGAGTTGGCCAGATATAACCGTAAGTTCTATGTTAAGAGTTTCTTTACGTAAACGATTCTTTTGTGGAATACTTTTCCGGCTCTATGCTTTCCATTAAACTTTAATAATCAAAAATTTGAATTAAATGCCAAAGCGTTATCTACAGTCCTTCTGATTATTATTCTGTTGTTTTTGCTCCTTAATAATGTTTCTGTTTCCTAATTCTTCCACTCCACTTTGCGTCTTAGTGTCTTCCTTGGGATAACTCGATTTAAAAAAGAAAAGAAAATATTTTAAAAAAATATAATAATTGTTAAATAGTCCTCATATATGTAACCGTAATGTACACCCCGACAGAAAACAAACAAAAAAAAATTAAAGTGTGCACAGGTTCTAAAATAAGGTGTGTATCAATAATACTCAGACCCGATATTAATACTGTATGCGCTGTTTGCGTGTGTAGAAACACCTGACTTCTCGCATGCATACAACTGCACCGATGGCAGATCTCATTTTACCATTCCTTATTTCGTGCTTCTGGCACCTGTTGTCCTCTTGACGCAATTCAGCAAACATTAAAGGTGGATTAACAGATTGAGTCAAAGGTAGTGCCAAAAATTTGCAATACGTGAAAAACCGTTTCAGATATTGAAATTGTTCAATATTTTCGCTACGAAAAAAACTCTTAAATGAAAATCTCTGGGTCATTGGTAATGTCAATGATAAAGAGATGGGGGGTCCAAGTCTCCGAGGGAAAATTTACAAGATGGCCGGTGGATAAAAAGCTTCCCCCGTCCTTTTCACAGACATTGTTTTTAATCGTGCAGAGTGACTAAAAACCAACCTCACATATTTTGTGGGTATACCGGTTTAGTCGCGAATAATCCGATTATGAAACAGGTTGTACTAGTTTACATGGTACCAATAGCGATAGAAGCGACCTGGCCTCAACTAATAAATAACAAAAGACCATTCAAAAATGACCTATCACCACTATTACTATTACTGTATTCCTCATTGTTTTTTCTTTCTTCGAGAAGAGTATAAAAACAGTTAAATGCTCTGCCCAAATCAGTTCAAAAAAATTATTTTCGTCTAAAATTAATAAAACTACTAAGTTCCGATTGCATGTCAAGTGTAACAACAAATAATATAACTTAATAATGTGTCTCTAAAATTAAATTATATATTTTTTTTTATTTGAGGTTTTATATTACTCAATGTACGTATGTACACACACACATATATATATATATATATATATATATATATATATATATATATATATATATATATATATAAGTTATGAAGGTCTGTTTTCATTAACTCCTCCTACCCCAATATAAAGCTTATTTAAGAGAGATATAAATTTAACCCTCCTATACTCTGTATTGTCTCTTTAACCGCCACTTTAACCCTCCCTGTTTAATTACAAAATTACACTACCCATCAATTTCTAATCCCATTTATCCTCTCATTTCATTGTTGGAAGTGTTACCTGATGATCCGAAATCCTTTAAAAGGATTTTGGTGAAATAAATTATTGTAATGGTACCTTAAAGTGGTCTGTTTTTCATTAAATATATTATATATATATATATATATATATATATGTTTGTATGTGAATAGACATAGACGCAAAAATTTAATACTAGCAGTAGAGCCCGGCATTGCCCGGGAATGTAAGAGTAACAGATAGATCAAGTATCGACCAGCATAAAGACTGAAAAATAAAATTGACAAAGATTATTGTTTAAGGTTGACGGACACGCATGTCTTAATCAGTTTTTTTTTTTTTTTACGAATTGGTCAGACCCAAACTCAAACAAAAACATTATTTTCAATTGTTATGAGTTTACCGATTGAATAGAATTTTATTATAAACAACTGTAAATGAAATTTTTAAAGCATTCTGAATGTAAAAATAAAGAAAAAAGTGTGTAAGACAATAAGAAACACTACCTGCCAAAAAAAGTGAAGTTTTGTTTAAATCGGTTGAAAAAAAGGTAGGAAACCCGACCTAATATATAAAGAACACACGCACACACACAAAAACAACATGGGTTTTATAATAAGTATAACTCGATATGAGTTGTCCCCCTTTCATTCTCGCGATGCCTGTTAATCGTGTTTTCAAATTAATTTCGTGTAAAAACAATTGTGTTTTTCCAATTGTTGGTGCTGTCAGAACAACCGCTAGATTGTAGTCCTGCGAAGTGTTGTTGAAATCGGTTGAAAAATGTAGGAAATCCGATCCAATATATAAACGTACAGACGCACACACACACACACAACCTGAGTTTTATAATAAGTATGATAATTATCATTATTGAATTCTGCTTCATTTCTCCTCCCTGTCACTTTCAGCAATTTGTTTTAATGAGTGCTACTAGGAGACGCTTTTGTAATTCAAATGAAGACGGCGTTAAAAAAAATAGAAGGAAACAGAAGGCAAAAATCAAACAAATTAAGATTTGCGTTCGAAGAAATTTAAACAATAGCAATAACAATGCAATTATACCAGTAAATACCAATTACATAATATCCAAATCAATAACAAAACAATAGGAATAATGGAAACAGCAATAGCAATGACAATGATAACAATATCCCAATTGTCATTTTTGAAGTGTATAATAACAGGTCTTTAAAATTAAAATATTATTTTAAAATATTATTTGTGTTAATGAGCAAATCAATATATATATCAAGTACTTTTTTCTTTAAGAAATGCAATCCCTTTTACTACAGGTTTTTTTTTTAATAGTGGGAATTTAATTCAATAAGTTATCATTTATAGTCACATAGATTTAAATAAAAATCAGTTGAGTTATATTTACTTCGAAGTATATATTTCAGAAAATAATATAATGCATAAACAAAATAACGTAAGATTTCGTCGAGTTAAATTTACGTTGAAGCACGTATTTACATTAAATATTTTCATAATATCTGATATATATTTTAAGTTTCTGGAGCCTCGAAAAAAAAAAAAAAAAACACGTTATATCTCCTCGGATTCCAAAACACTATATTGTAGTATTGATACATATAATATAAAATGAACTGAAACAATAATACAATCTGAATATATATATATATATATATATATATATATATATATATATATATATATATATATATATATATATATATATATATATATAATTATAATGATAATATGAGGAAAATATACATACATATGCAAAATATATAAATACCCATACATGTTTATTTTCAGAAAAAAAATTCCAAGAGGAAGAATCCAGGTAGAACTCAATGTCTAGGACAGAGTAAGAGATATAATAAAAGGCTTAAAACTAATAGTCCATGGTCATAATTTATTCCATTGGAGATCGTAAATACTCCAATTCATCAGACCGACAAATTTTTTTGTATTTCTGATGAAGGTATTTACGATTCCAATGGAATAAATTATGACCATGGAATATTAGTGTTTAAGCCTTTTTTATATATATATATATATATATATATATATATATATATATATATGTGTGTGTGTGTGTGTGTGTGTGTTGGAGAGAAAGTCATAGCGATATTGCTTAATTACAGAGCTAAATAAAATAATATAAATCCATCTACATTTAATGACTGACTTCCAAGTGATTTGTCAGTATCTCCCCGAATTACAATGGCAGATATTGGTCAGTTGAATATAGGCAAAAATAACATGATCTGATGTTATTGCACTAACACATATACAAATACACGCACACAAAACACACATATGCGTGTATGTGTGTATTAGTTTGTGCGTATATATAACATGTGTGTGTGTTATATACATTATAAGACGTTTCTTGTGACGACATTCTCATTATCTCGTAATACTCGATTGTTGAACTCACTTCCGGCTTCTTGCTATCCAGTCAACTTTGATCCTCAAAAATTTAAATAGAATGTCAATCATTATCTTCTGTTTTCTTCACTTCTGTACTTTTATTGTTTTCTCTTTCATATTGTTTTTCTCATGTTCGTTCACACTCAGTAAACCCCGCTTGCATCTTAATGGCTTTATTGCCTTGTTTGTGGGTTGAAACACGACCTGATAATGCACCCACTCTATACTAACTTGTACAATGTAAAAAAGCAATGAAATACACATACACATGTAAGTAGAACAATTGCAGAAATTCATTGGTTTTACTTCTGTAAGCCTGAGATTGTTTTTGTTTTTTTTTGTTTTATTATTTGGGTGTACGTGTGCTGTGTACGAGGATGAAGCTGATAAATAATGCATGAGACGAAGAAAAGACAAACTAAAAAGGAATGAGGACATTTTAGAATATATGGCCAGCAATATCAAAAGCCGATCGCATGCAGAATGAATGGAAACGTTCCACAGGAAAGTAACGTCAATAATTTAGATCAGTTTCCCTACGCATATCAGATGTAAATAAGACTGTCCATGTCTTTTATGCTGAAGTCTTTAGGTTAGAACAGGAAAAAAAAAGGTAACTTACGCCCAACATTATATATATATATATATATATATATATATATATATATATAGAGAGAGAGAGAGAGAGAGATAATTAGAATAAATACGTTTGTTTCTAAGTGGGTGTTAATTTTTCTATATTTCCGTGACATTTTATGGTTTCCGGAGGGAATTTGAACATAAATTATCCAATGGCTTTGAGTGGAGTTGTAAGGCACTATAAAAGAAATCGTGCATTATATATACATATATATATATATATATATATATATATATATATATATATATATATATATATGGGGGGAGATAGAAAGGCAGGGAGTGATATATAGAGAAAATAGAGATATAGAAACAGTAAGACGTGTGCTTATATATATATATATATATATATATATATATATATATATATATATACTTACGAGCTAATTCACTTGGCAAAAGTTGGGATCGATCTCTTTCTCCCAGCTATGGATAAATAGCGTATAGACTATAGCCTTCGGTGACAAAACACCCTGCAGATGTTTGAGCAAGACACGCCACTTCTGTTGTGGATGCAGTATATGTGGTGCCACTCTAATTATAATCATTTACGGGTTTCGTTTTATATATATATATATATATAGATAGATATAGATAGATAGATAGATATAGATAGATAGATAGTTATATAGATAGATATAGATAGATAGATAGATATAGATATATAGATATAGATAGATAGAGAGAGAGAGATACCTCCATTTCAGGACATATTAACAAATTAAATTATTTTTTAAAATTTTTTCTTTCAGAAAATATATGTCTGTGTGTGTGTGTGTGACTTTACAAATGTTACAACCCACTTACTTAATTTCACGAAATTTCAAAAAAATTAAATTGTAATCCCAAAAATGTTATTAGTTTAATGCAATAATCCTTGGAAAATGTAAATCATTTTTTTTTGTAAGTCAGAATAGTCACTTACCGAATATCTGCTCTGAATAGAAAAATACAAAAATGCAATAAAATTATAACATGAATTAAAAAAGCTTTTAAGATAAGATTTATTAATATGAATTGTTTTCATTTTTTTTATTTTAATAATCATTTACATTAAAAATCGTTTATAATTCTGCATTATTTCAATCCGGTTAAGTGATATTATTAAGTGAAAACTATACTTATGAATCTAAAATTGAAAAGCTCATTAAAATTCGTTTACACCCAATATTTAATTTTTTTTTTTTTTTTATGCATACGTAACATGCCCATGTTTGAAAAGTATGGCGACCTTGCACGTCATAATCAGAAAATAAGCGATGACTATAGTAAATTTAAATTAAACATTCCTAAAATTAGATTACGGAGAACATTTTCCTATATTTTTAAGATTACTGTGTACTTAAAAATTACACAAAAAGCGTTCACCCGTCATTTTCTTAAATTACGTTTTAACAAATAAGGTCTCCTTAGGACAATAATCTCAGCACCTCGTCAAGCGATTTACGAGATGTGGACAAGCACTTAATGACGCTACAGTTATATCAAAAATCCATTTCTCTGTTATTTTAAACATGAAGTAAGTAATACGTGAATTTTCAAATTAGATTAAGTATTCGTTAAATCAACTAAAATTCCTCAAGTTTCAGGAAAGTATATTTTATTGTTGAAAGATTGTTAAAACCAAAAATTAACTTTTGCTTACAAATGTGTAAAAATGGCTGAATTTAACCAATTTCTGAAAGCGAACCAACATTTGAGATTCTAATGAATATAATTTCTATTTGAGATACACCAGAGTATTTTGCTTACAAGATATAGCAAATTTACTGATTTAGCTTTCAATTAAAACAAAAATGAATCCTTCAAGTATCATTTTTAATTTTTACAAAATCATTTTGATTCAAGTTAACGAAACTGAGTAGAGGTGTATATATATATATATATATATATATATATATATATATATATATGCACACACACATACCATATGTGAGAGTGTGTGTATTTGTGCTGGTTTTCCACATGTGGGGAAAATTGAAGAGTATGTCTGAATGGAATATAGTGCTCTATTTTTCCGCTAAAATTTGTGAGTGGCAATTTCTTACGTCAGGTTAAAAATAACCTTGTGATATTCACTTAGAATTTCAGTTTTAGGGTATGAAATAAAAGGTAGGTAGTATCAAGCAAATTTACTGCAATTTTACTAAGAATCCTTTCTCCCCGATATATATATATATATATATATATATATATATATATATATATATATATATATATATATATATATCAGAAAGCACACACACAGTTTTTATATATATATATATATATATATATATATATATATATATATATTCACATTTTATTCAATACGAGAGACAAGGTGCTTTTTTATATATATTTTTTATACAATTTCTCATACGATCATTTTTTTCTTTTCAGATGAAAAATTATATAAAACCAGTCCGAATTAAAAAATTAAATATGGCAAATATTATTTACGAATTCAAATGCCCATTAAAGAATTGTATTCCGGAAGAACCAAAATTCGTAAATAATTATATATATAATTCACACTGCAACATGTTTGACACGCAGCCTCATTCTACACATTTCTACACCATAGCTCAATTAGATTTCATTTAAAAATTCATGGAAACCTACCGGAGACTATTCGTAATATTACTTGTTGGCAACACTAATATAATAATTAAAGACTTATTAAAAAAATACAAAAAACCACGACTTAATAATATTAACTATGAACATATTCACAATATCTTAACCGTGCTTTGAAAAATGAAAACATTTTATAAAATATACATCCAACAAACTATTTCTTATTTAACAGTTAAAATATCTACTACTTGAAAATGGCTAAATGTATAGCCGAAAGCGCTCGGATAAAATGAACATTTAGACAGTTTTTATATAATTTATCTTCTGAAAATAAAAAAAACTATTAGGTTGTATAAAAATATAAATGAAACCACCTTGTCTGTCGTATTCATTGAAATGTGCCTGAAAGAAGGATTGCTGCTTAAATACATAATTATTTTATATATATATATATATATATATATATATATATATATATATATATATATATATATCAGAATACGAGTTTATGTGAAGCTGTGCTCACGTGCATGCGTATGCGTATCAAATCCCAGGGGCACTTCCGTTTGATTTACGGCTCAGACCTCAACATCTTCGACAGCAGTAAATTGCATCCATTATGCGTGTCTTTTTAAATCCAGGAAGCTTAAGTCTAGCAATGGGCATCATTCCCTGGCTTAGTCTTCTCATTTAAAATTGCATGCATCGGTTTGGTATTTAAGAGTTTACATAGCGCGTCAAAGAAATACACTTCTGAGCTGAAATACCAAGCATCCTTACGTTAAGTCGAACCTTTCTAGTGTGATTGCCCGTGCCAGTATAAATGTAAGATTGCACAAAAGTACGCCTTAATGTTTAAATTAGGACGAATTTAACCAGACTTTCGATACTAAAATCTGAAGATTGTAGTCTATCCATAGCATCATTTTGCACTGAAGAATCAGAATATATTACATTTGAAACTTATTTTAAAACAATTTAAATTTTTGTATCTGTCTATATTTCTGAGATGAGGTATTATATATATTTACATTGTTCGGACCAGTTTCCTCATCTTTTTTGCCATATTTATCAAAGTTTTGGCTGTTGTACGCTTTGTTCTTCTTCAGGTGGTGGGAATGTTGAACTGATCGATTTATTTCGCTCGCTGGGATAGACTGTTCTAGTTCCACGTGCCATGTCTAATGGATGTCAGTTATCAGTTTGTTTGTGTCTTGACACTGGATCTAACGTACGCCTTTATCCATTGTGCCATGTGTCCTTAAGTGTTGTGAGTTCAACAGTTGGTTGAAACAGTTGAGAACTTGGAGAGCTGAATTAACAGGAGATAAATGATAACTGACATGGCACGTGGAACTAGCACAGTCTACCCCAGCGAGCAAAATAAAAGCTTCTGTTCGACATTACAACCACCTAAAGAAGGCCGGAGTGTACAACGGCCGAAATGCTGTGTTAAATTCTTGTATCAAACGGTTTGCAGTGACCCGGTGGTCGTCGAGTGACTACTGTTGAGCACTTGAAGAGGTCTTTTTTATATGTCTCATGTGTTTATTTATAAGTATCGTGTTTTGGGAAAAGTAGAAAAAACTCGAGGAGGCTGAAGTATTGTTTTACAGAAGGATGCTGAAAATTTGATGGACAGAGCGAGCAAGCAAAAAGGAAGATTTTAAAAAATGGTAACAGATAGAACACATGTAGACAGAAACAGGAAATAAGAAAGAGCTGAGATCAATTGAATACATAATGAAGAAAGTGAGCCTGGAAAACTTAACCATCATGAGCATATTTGTAGCAAGAGAGAATAGGGAAGGCAGCGAGCCAATTACCTGAAGATCTTTCGTGAATATATGGTGGAACAGATTGGGGAGACTGTGCAAATGTAGGAAAATTGCTGTGAGCCACAAAGGATTTGTCGAAAACTGTGACCTCTATGCCCTGAAGGGAACATAGAAGACCTGGATAAAACCAACCCACTGCAGGTCAGTGACTCCAATGACATGAAGACTAGTCTTGATCAGAGACACTTCAACAATGAATCAAATATAAAATTTATTTAAAAAAAATATGTAATTTTCTTCTTTTTTTGTAAAGATTTAAGTAAGAGACTGTCTTTCCTGGTATATCTATATTATCGAAAAATATATACCGATCTTTGTAAGGACGTGGGTTAGCTATGGATGCCAAACGTTTCTTATCCCATTGACAACCACGTTATACAATCAAAATCTTACCTGCATAAAATCCACTCTCCACAATCTGTAGTAAGTTTTTAAACTTGTTTATATCTCCGAGCTATGTTGAAAACTTTCTAGAAACAGAAAGACACGAAATTTCCTTCCAGTTCATGGGAGAAGCCATAAGCGAAGGAATGTTAAGAATCTACACGAAGCACTAGAATATTCTAACATGAAAACCACCTGGAGCAAGATGAGGATTATAAATAATTCAATATTCCATTCTGACATCTAGAAATGTGATGGAATTTTAAAACACTTATCAATAAATTTAGTCGAAAACTGCAGGAAATTCATAATCAAAAAGACAGATCGCTTCGAAGAGAATCTGAACGAAATCACCCAGAATTCTTTTGGTTCAAAGTATTTCTCGATTTATTTTTATTTTAACGTGTCATTTAAGAATACGCACGAACACGGCACTCCACAACTTCATATTCTTCGTTGATCTTTGTAATGTATATCTTCTTATTACCCGTCCCACACTCTGTTCTGTCATCCATTAAAAGAAGCCCCTTTTTTAGCCATACGATTTATATCTTCTATTCCTTTCAATATAAAATGTGAGTGAGAGATTCTCAAAAATATCTTTGCTCGTCATGTGTTCTAGAAATTTCAAATATCACTTTCCGATTCTAAAATTCCTTAAGAGTAACGAAGGAACGCGTGTGTTATTCTCACCGTCCTACTGTAAACACATATGCATTGCCTCAATTCTCCTAATCTATGAAGAAGACACCTAATATTCGCAGACATATATGATGATTGGAATTACATAGAACTTCAAAATTAATTTCCGTTACTCGCAAACCCATTCAAGTTTCTTTATACATGGTTAGCTAATGCATTGCCTTCGAGTTTCTGTCACGTTTTTTTGCTGTCTTTTAAAATATTTATTGAATCTTTTTCCTTATTAAAAGGATAATTATACAAACATTTTAAATTTGCAAGTTTATTAATACTATTTGGATAGTTGCAAGGCAGACTGGATGCGCTAAACTTAATGGTGGAACATTTCTTGGGGAAGAACTAATCTGAATTCAGACAACGAGTAGATCAAAATGACCGGTCCATAAAACTTTGATCTCTTTCTCACTCTAATATATATATACACACAGATATATGCATATATCGTTTTCCGTAAAAAATACAGTGTATTTTACATTAATAATCCTTTTAAGTAATATATATGATTTGTAATTAAAATAAGCTGAAATATATAGATCCTATATTTGTAGTTTCCAGCTTCTAAAAATCGCCTCTCTGAGAAAAAATGAATCCTTAGGAAATTTTTATATATGCCATAAAATCCTCAGCTTCAACACTGCTCCGAACGACAAATGATATATATATATATATATATATATATATATATGTACACGCAGTTAATAATATTTTCTTTCTACATTACGCAGTAAAAATACTTGATGAAACAACACAGATTATATAAAGCAGGGATATTACCCCAGTAAATCAATAATACATTTTATTACTATATATATATAAGATGGTTTTAATGCATGCTATATTTATGGATGATAGGGCACAATATCAGGGATAGAGAAATTGTAAATATAAAAATGGATATTGAAGGCGACAATCTGGGTGATGACTTTTATGTCCACATATATCTTGCATATATAATATAATAAGTGTCGTGGCCTTATATGACAACGTTTGAGTTGCTGGGGTAATATTTTAGTTTTATAGAAGCATTTTTACTGCGTATTTTTGAAAAAAATAACTATTTTTTACATCCTTACATACATATGAAGAACAGCAAGTGATTAAACAACAAGTTAAACAAAAGCTACAGGATGAAAATGGTAAATCCAAGACACTGATAATGAAATTAAATCACCTGTGAGTGTCCAGATGACAGGAATTTGCCAAGCAATGACTTCAATGTTTAAATATTCATGATATAAATAAATAAAAATATGGCGGAGAGCTCCATCATGCTGTGGGGCTGCTTTAAAGCATCTGGTATTAGAAGACTTGACCGTATCACAGGATATATGAAATTTGATGATTAACAAGGAATTTTAGAGCAATACTTGCTACACAGTGTAAAATAACTGTGATTGTTTCGAAGATCATCGGTTCGTAAGATAACTACCTAAGGCACATATTTACATCAAGAGGAATAATTGAAAAAAAAAAAATAGACCGTACCAAACTGGTAAGCAATGGTCTTGATCTTATTTCGGCTGAAGATCTATGGAATTAGATGAAATTTGTTATACGGTACATTAATCCTTGCAAATTTTCTAAATCTTGAACAAATTACCAACGAAGAGTGAAAGAAAATACCAGCACGAAGTAACAAGTCATCGTGTCCGACGTTATTGAGCGTACTGGCCTTCTTCAAATAAATAGATGGCTACCAGAAACGTTTGTAGGCCATCATCGCTGTCAAATGGGGTAGGATAAAGTATTAAGTAGAGGATATTTTGATAATTTAAAGAACAATCAGGAAACGTTTATCAATCTAACGACTTTCCCTTTCATTTAAACTTCATCAGAGAATGACATATTGCGAAAAAGAAAAAAAAAGGGTATTTTTTTTTGCGTTTGATTTTTATTGGTTAATCAGGTTTTACATGTATTCGACTGTTAACGAAAATTGCTATAGAGGGCATTTTGTATTGTCCATGTTATTTTTTCCTTACTCCGCTTTTTAAAATTACAAGTGATTTGAAGAGAAAATAATCTTTTGGTTAAATTACGTTAGACAGACCATTAAAAATTCTGATGATATAAATTTGTTTCTTCTTGTAAAGTAGTCATTGTTAAACGTAAAACTAAATGACAGAACTGTCCATCAAAGTTGACAAAGTTTTGAATATGAAATGACAAGGAAAGAAAATGAAAAGAACATAGCAAAAATATATAAAGCAAGCAAAAGATATATGCAAGGAAAATTAACAGTAATAAGGCAAAACAAGAATAATAAGGCAAAAAGATGGAACTAGGAATTGGGGTTGACACATAAGAGCAAGTTCGGACAAGCTAACGTAGCGTTCTGACTTCAAGACAAAACAGACCGGGACTGAGTCAGATGAAACTGAGAATCGGCCTATTTTATTGGCTAGGAAAATATCCCAGCATGCATTTGTGTACTTCTGTCTATACATCGGGGAGAGGCTAGGGTTTTCAGTGATTCCAGCAAAGATTGCAATCAAGACTTTTCAACTTATTTCTGAAGATATAGCAAGCAATGAAAGGGTACCAATAATGGTGACAAAGACTAACCCTTACCCTGTACACCCAAAATTGACATTTAAAATATGAATATCTAACTAAATGTCTCAGGCAAACGAAATGAAACAGGTTTCATGTTAAACAATATAGTATTTATTTTTCAAAATTTGAAAAAAATGAATGAGGGTTTTATAACTGATTTCACAAAGCTTTACAAATGTTCAATGCGCGCACCACATGTGACCTGACACTTCAAGTCGGTAGTCCAGTTACTGCCAAAAACGCTGTAGCATGTCTTGCGTAACATTCTGTTCCTTGAGGCTTATAGGAAGAAAGAGATATATACCTGTCTTTTCACATAGCCCCATAGAAAAAAATCACAAAGTGTCATGTTAGGTGATCAATTCAAAAGCACATTGTCATTATCACTGGAACTCCCGATCCTTCTTTCTGATAGATTCTCATTGTTTGTCGCTAAAATTTACCTTATAGCTATTATTTTCAAGCTTCCTCTTTAAAATTACTAACTGGGTATAAAATGAAAAGAACGTAACGAAAGAAATTAGAATTGTAATTTGCGCAAATTTGGTGGCAAAAAGAAAAACATTGAAAATAAAGTAAGAACAAAATTTTCATCGATTACCAGATTACAGGAAATTTTGTGCGTTCATCTCACTTACCTGCAAAGAAAAGAAAAGACAAATTATTTTCTATGTAAACATTAATGAAAATCGAGTTAAATAGGCAAATGGTAATTTTAATGATGCCCACATCAAAATGAAAGTCTGTTTAATGCTTTGAACTAAAATTATAACACATAACATAACTATAAAAGAAGGAATAAATAATAGTGAAAGAAAAAAAATATTTAATAAAATAATATTTCTTTTTAAGAATTTCACTCCAAGTAAGGCGGGAGTGCCACTAACACGCAAGGGGTTACAAAGAGTGGGAGCAAGAGTAAAGACGCTTCATAGAGGAAAAGGATGAAAAAAAGGACGGGGAATTAAATCAAGGCATCTGAAGATGTCGATTGACATTGCATTTGAATAATTGAAGATTATAGCAAATAGTAAAGAAGGGAGTTCCACAGACGGGAAGTGCGAGACATGAAGCTATTGAAATAGAAGAAATGGCTATATTTAACAGTTTCGACAGTGAAAGAGTGGGATTTGAGATACCAACATAGTGGCACGTTTAAATTCATGCAGTTTGGGAACAAGCGAAAGTAGCTCGTCAGAGTAGTTACAATGAAAGTATTTGTAGAAAAAGACAGCAGGAAGTGACTGTAGAAGAGATTCCAGATCAGGACCAATTACATTGCAAATCCGTCTCTGGATTTAGTCGAGGACCTTGAGACGAACAACAGGGGAACCAAACCATATATAGCAGCAGTATTCCAATCCATGCAATGGCGAAATGTATATTATGATAACAATAATTCATAATTGACATTTAATGAGCAAGATGTTTTACCTCCTTCCCTGTCAGAGACATGTATATACGTTTATACGGAAAATGTCCTTTTCAGGCACAGACGAATAAACACAACATATAACGTTCAAAAAACCAGCTCCAAACGTATTTTTACGTCGATCTTAATTTTTTTATGTCCATCTGAAACGAGTGCAATTATAAGCTCAAACGTGTGATAGAGGTGTTAGCCAGTGCTAGGGTACTTCAAGGTACCTCAGTTCATTAGTTACTATATTAAAAACAAATAAAACATTTCGTCTGAAAATGCAACGTCTTTCCCAAAGTAACTGTCGGGGAATGGACTAACACTTAAACGTTTAGTATCATCAATTCAGTTTTAATTGGAGATTAACAGATATTATCAATTGTCATGCATATTTTAGACTGACTATATCCAGACAGTACACAAGCGAATCCATTAGAGTCTTACTACTGAAAAACCTATCCAAGAGAGAATTTCTATTCAGCCATTCTTAGTAGAGTCCATTTTCAGTGTTCGATATATTTCAAAGCTATGTAAACTGTATGATGTCTTCTGTGCTTACGTTTCTGTGCTTATAAAAATAAAGTCGTCTTCCATAATATAACTGATGTTATTTTTTGTTTTCATAGAACATAAAAAAGGTGTTATTTTTCTTTGTGTTTGGTTTCAGAATACAGGCTGACACAATGCTGGCATGTTTATACTCTTCTCCCGCCAACATTAATTTCCTTCTCCCTCCAGTTCAGCTCTAGGCTGGTATTTGTAGAACACTTCCAAACGGATGTTCCCCCACTCTTACTTTCCTATTATCTTGGAGGAAATATGTCGACTTGAAAGCGAATTTACTGTAGTAATTTTACATCAATGTCCTTAGGGCTCAGTCCCATCTGAGAGTTTCGATCTCTTTAATAATATGTAAGCAATTTCATTTCTCCACTTCTGGCCATACCCGGCAG
>CAHIKZ030005074.1:1502500-1527500 GCA_903632075.3 Acanthosepion pharaonis
TTAACTATTTCTCATACATACAATTTCTCTTGAATAAAATTAACTTTTAAAAATGAAACGCCAATGAAAAAAGCTCATTAGATTATTTGCCATAAGTAAGCCACGTCGAGACGTTGGTAATGTAACTGAAGTTGAGATGTCAGGTCAGAACTGATAACATTAGAGACCCTTATTTTCTTGGGAAACTCAAGATATATGGCTGGGCCCCCAGTCCAGATATGGCAGCAATATTCAAATCACATCGATTGGTAGATTTAGGAATGTGCAAAACTGATTCTAGCTACAAAAATTGTCTACGTAGACAGATGCGCCAACCTATGTTCATAAACTTATATGAAATATATTTAATAGATATATGTACTTCACAGATACACAAGCATAAGAGTGGGTTTCATCTGTATAAACAATTTATAACAGTATAAACACGCATAGACACACATGCACATGCACAGTGTTGATATTCGAATTGGTGTATACACATTTTTTCATAACTTCCCATGTGGTGGTTTTTCTTCTAATATTTGTAAATTTCAGTTTATTAATCTATTATTCACATCACTCTCCTTCCATATTTTTCGACATTTTCTGAAAATATTTGAACGGTTCGGTATAGTTGGTGATTTTCGCTTTTCTCATCCATTTTGATGTCATTTTTCTTGGAGACAGATCGTCGTCATAAAATCGGATTAAGAATCTAGATTTTTTTTTTTTTTTTCACAATTCTTCTTGTCAGCTTTTCTTTATTAACTTTGGACACGTTCCATAAATAGGAGGATGGATGGTACTTTTATTTTTATTCCTATTAGAATTCGCTTTAAATTTTTGCTTCCGATTTTAAGACGCCTTAATGTTTCGACTATTAAATAAATATACAAAAAGTTTTGTATTTTATCCCCGTATGCGTGAGGTACGCATCATTGTATGAACAGGTGAAATCGATGTGGAAGGGAGCCTTAAAACTTCTTGACTGAACAAAGATTCTAATGTTTGATCATTTGGTCAGATTTTAGAAGCAGCACGTGGAATTCTTATTTCTGTGATATCTGTATGTGTACCAATTTTAAAGTATTTAATTCTCTTTTATCGCCATTATATCTTATTGCTACAAACATTATACTTTGTTGTATTAATTTCATCTCAAGTGAGGCAAAAAATTAAGTAAAAACTATTAAGGAGAGAGAAAAATAAAAGAACAGGAATTAAGATTAATTGATCTGTTTGTTTAACAGTACATCAACACTTTATGGGTCATTTAATACCAGAAATTCAATTTTTCTTGGAGTTTTGAAGCAATAAAAATATTATATATGTCATTCTGCTTTCACATTTGAGTACATGGTAGATGATACTCAGCTTTTGTGCGTATACATGTTTGTGTGGATATGATTACTAGAGGCAGTGATATGTGTGTTTTATATTGTAGGATTCTTGAAGTTAGATTTTTGAAAACAGATTGATTGCTTTAAGAAATCTTAGGATATTATATAGATTAAGGTTATGAAAGAGTTTTTTCATATTCGTTGTTTGGATGATTTTGTCTAGCTGCATATCAACCTCTATCGGTTATTTAATGTCAAGATCTAAATATTTTGAACGCATTTGTCTGTCTGCCACTAAAATAGAATGTATTGTTTATAATTTTACTATCAGCAGGGACTGTTGGTATTTTTGTGCATATAAAGAAATGTTTGCTGGTAAATTTACCATAATTCTGTTTGGGTTGTTCACAATTTGCACTTACCTGGGACCATAACAGGTGTTACCACCCCGGGACAGTTTGGACTTTGGAATAGCAGCAATTAAAATGCAGTTCAACGCTACTCAAATAACTTCAATCTCCCAGTTGGAGGCCTTACTGTCGGATGTATTTATCATATCATATCCAGGACTCAGGAATTAAGAAGACCGAGAATAACGTTTTGGCATTACATTTACATTTCTTAAGATAAAAGTTGGCAGGAAAACAAGAAGTCACATGTGAGTCTCACAAGTATGACAGAAGAAACTGTTAGCATAGAACGTGCGGTTACATCTAGCCATAATAACTATAAAATTGTTGATAATCTAGTACTACGCTTAAATTCAGAAAGCCTAGGTACCATAGAGGAAAGTTAATCAGAACAATTACTATGAAAGTATTTATAGAACGGACACAGGGAAGCTACATTACTGTGGTTGGGAAATTGAATGAAGCCGAGATGCCAAGTGAGAACTAATAATATTTCAGATTATTGTATTTCAAGAATCTTTAAATACCTTGCAAAATCTCCAAAACTAGATGTGGCAGCAATATTCAAATCATGAACGAATGGTAGACTTATAAATATAAATTATGTTGGTGTAAGAATGTTTGGGTAAACGGAATTTTTAAAAAGTTAAAAAAATGCCTAATGGGAGAAAGTAAAGTCTACTACCTTTATTAACATCGAAAGTATTTGTCTATATTTCTGAGATGAGGTATTATGTACACTATTTACATTATTCGGACTATTGTCCTCATCTTTGTCGCCATATTTATTACAAGGTTTCGGTCGTTGTACGCTCCGGCCTTCTTCAGGTGGTTGGAATGTCGAACTGAGTCCTTTATTTCGCTCAGTGGGTCTTAACTAGTGGATAAGGTCGTTAGTTAGATCCAGTGACAGAATCCAAAGAGTGGGAGTTCAATACCCGGTCAAGACAGTGGAGAACTTGGAAAGGGGAATTAACAGGAGAACTGATAACTGACATCCATTAAACATGTTACGTGGAACTAGATCAGTCTACCTCAGGGAGCGAAATAAAGGGTTCAGTTCGACATTCCAACCACCTGAAGAAGGCCGGAGCGTACAAAAGCCGAAACCTTGTAATAAATATGGTGACAAAGATGAGGACAATAGTCTGAATAATGTAAATATTATATCGAAAGTATTACAAAATTTAAAAAAAAAAAATCCTTTCTAGAGGATTTGATATTATAATCGCTTTTAAATCATGGAAACCACTTTCAAGTCAGTTTGTTTAATACTTATTCAGTTTATAGGCTGGTAAACATTAATTTCCCTTATTCAAAACAGGAGCAGGTGGCAGCACAGAAATTTCGTAGTGTTCGCTTCATTTTAGTTGAATATAGATTCAATCTATTTATGTCTGCATATGTTCGGATGGTCTAGCTAATTTTTTAACCATTAGCCACAAGATTCCCTTTGGAACGCCGAAACAATGCGGCAGCCAAAAAAGTCTGCGTTATTTTTATAATGATTGTTCGCAAAAGAATGGCCGAAGATACGTACTATGAATTGGAGACGTTAAATTTAAGCAAGTGTTTTTAGAAAGGACGAAAACTGTGAACTGGAATAGTGGAATAGTGAATGATACCTTCCAAAAGCTAAGGAAAAAGGAAAAAGCAAAACAAAATTGAAACAGGAACATTTCATTTGAAACAAAAATAAATACTAAACTGTTATGTAATATCGGTTTTCCTCTATAGAAAGAATGCTGGAAAATCTCTCCACAAATGAAGAAATAATTGGAAACGATTGAAATGTGTTTCGACAGAAGAATGTAAAGAATCCCATAGAACATGAGAGTAATAAGGAAAGTTTCAGAATAAGGGAAACAAAATGTACTGTTATAATTAGTATCAGAATGAAACAGGTGAAATATCTCGGAAACAAAAGATGGTTAGGAGAATTTGACAGTCAAAAGACCGAATGCTACAAATCCAGAAGATAGCAGTGAATAAAATACGGATACGGTTTAAGTGTTCACATCTTACAAAATATTCGGTTCCTTCTTTCCGAATTTTCATTCTATGTTTCAAAATCATTAGGAACGTAGAATAAATAAGAAGGCCCCAGTCTGTCCTGCTGTTTAAACCGGTGGGTGAAGAGAAAAGGGATTCATGAATTTCTGGCCCTATTTGTGCGAGACAGAAAACAACGACTTCGTTTTGAATTATCCACGTGCTCTGGTGTTGCGATTTATTTTTTTATATATATATATATATATATATATATATATATATATATATATATATATATATATATATATATATATATATATATATAATCAAACATTATTCAATCAGATGCCTATATGAAGTCACGGATCCATATGTCGATGAAGTTTACATGAAAGAAAACGTACGCGTTTTGCTAACACGTTCGATCGCACATAGACGAACACAAATATCTAATAACCTGAAATAGGAAGCGCGCACTACTTTTACACGAGAATAAAAGGTAAAACTGATGTAAAAATATTCGCAGTCGTTCCACTTGGATCCAAATGAATGCCTCTGACCGTTGTCCAGCCGACAGCAAAAGGGGAGTATAAAATAGAGAGGGTAATAGAGAAAATGTGAGATAAATAGACAGGGGTTAAAATGTGTTTAAGGAAAGAAATATATTGAGGGAGGGAAATATAGAAAAGGAGAGAGAAAAAAAACACAGACATGAAAGATTTTTTGCACGAGAATGTTATAGATCTCTGGTCTGGAGAAGCAGGGATTTTGTTCCAAAAATGCAACTACAGAAGCCGAATTCGTCACTGGCTGGTGAACAGAACATATATAATGCATCCTTTTTTTATATTTTTTATATATATATATTTTTATATATATATATATATATATATATATATATATATATATATATATATATTTGCAAAAAAGTTACGTTTGAAAATGTACTGGTTTATCGCCTGACCGACAGAAAATTGAATGAAAAAAATTATCATTTATTTATTTCATCTCTCAGATAGAAATATCCATGTATTGACTTGCTTTTGATGTAACTTCAAATGTATACATGAAATTATTGATACCTGGTTACATATATGATGGATTTAATATGTATGTCATCATAAGTCTTGCCGTTCAAGGCAGTATCATATTGATTGTTAGTTCAATAGTCAAATGTTTAAACGGGTTTCAGATATGGACTGCTGCAAAGAAAAAAACATCTATACACACGCACAAGGCCATACATATGTACAGACTATGAAAGAAATTAAAAGTAGTCATTTCACGGAAAAGAGTCGACGTCATATATCGTGTGTGTATTTATTGATATATTGATAGAGAGAAAATGGTGTACATCAACATTACACCGTAACTTGCGAATTCCCGCCTAAAGCGATGTTCACATGCTAATATTCTCCGGGTGTGCCTAATGTATGTATATGATTTTTTTATTATTTCTATATAAACATTGTAACTACAGATGTTCTATTCATGATATTGAGCCTTCTCTTACAATAAAATAAATACTATAAATATATATATATATATATATATATATATATATATATATATATATATATATATATATAAGAATTGAATTATAATTTCCTGTTATGAACAACAAACTGATGTTTGCATATTTAGACAGGTTTTGATAAGTTAGTCGTGCCGAGGAAATTTCAGTATATATATATATATATATATATATATATATATATAAATTAATATGATTTAAAAATTGATTTAAAATTTTTTTTCATGACACAGTTCTAACCATATATATATATATATATATATATATATATATATATATATATATATATATAGGTTTTTATATATATATACGAGGTTTTGTATAAGTTATATATATATATATTTATATATATATATACAGAGAAAAGAGAGAGAGATCTTCCTTACACCTTTCTTATAAAGATTTTTATGGTAACTGTCCTGGTGAGCTTTCCTCTTTGGTAACTCGATTTTTCGAATTTAAACTCAGTAGTCGATTGGCAGCAAGGTCTCATGCTATCGTTGAATTGGCTAAATGTAACCGTAAGTTCTATGCTAACAGTTTATTCTATCGCGCATCTTGCTTGTGGAATGTTTTCCGCCTCTTGATTTAAATTTAAACGCATTTCAATCCTTATGTTTTGCTTTCTAAATTTCTATTCATTTAATGTTCTCTCTGCAAGATATTTTTTCTCTTCTCATTCATTGACAATCAGTAACCTTCTACGTTTTAGTGGCTTTATTGCGTTGCTTGGGGTGAAGTGATTAAAAAGAAAGAAATATTCGGGTATTTTGGCAGTGACACTCTAGTGACGTCTCTAATACGGCTTTCATTAAAATGGCTGACAAGTGACTTCTGTTACATTTTTCATTGTTTCTTGCATTCAGATTATTTTTGGTGAACATAGTATATATACAAATTGGCTAACTCTCTGTTCGTTCCAAGTTCTTTCGTCTAGTTTATTAAAACTTTTCAAAGATGTTTCTTGTGCTGTTCAAAATAGTGTGTGATTATTTCTTGGTGTTCAATATATTTTCTATTTCCCGAATTTGGTAAAACTATTAATAATTCTGATTCAATCGTGATGAAAAGAATAATATAAAGTGTTGGATAGAAAAACTACTGACCTTCTCTACACTTATTGTTGAACATAGTATTGTCCATTCATTATGAGTTGGGCTGCAAAGTGGTTCGTAAGGCATAACGTTGTGTCGTATGCATTGCCACACTGAACTACGGTATACGGTATTGTATTATTAAATCAACGTCCTTCAGGTGAGTAAATCTTTTCTTCATTATTTTTTTTCCAGTATTTCCTTATAATATTAACCAGAAACTACGAGCTTACACGAGTATTATAACAACATAAAAGTTAAAAATAAAAAAAAACACCGTGATAGTTAAAACTCTAGACACTCCCGACTTCAAAATGCATATAAAGAAGCTGAGCTTTTCTGTAAACTTATCGTTTCAGCACAAAATATAAGTGGCGTTCTTTGTATTTTCTTTCACATCCCCGACTATATACAAGTCTAATTCAATCAGTAAATCCTTTAGTCTAACGAAGATTATTTTAAAAAGGAAAGGCGTCGTTTAACCATAATAATCTTTCCCCAATTTTCATATCCGAATACGCAATATCAAACACCTTGCTCTTTTTTAAAACATGCATTAAATAAAACTGATTCACAGAGAAAGCAAACGGATTTTACTTTACCTCATTTAAAGATCAAAACCCACACAGATAGAGTTTAACATTCTATTCAGGAAAGCCATTCCTTTGAATTCAGCTGAAATTTGGGAAAAGCGTAAAGAAAATAAAAAGCCCACAAAATGAACGCTTAGAACGCAGCTCTTTTATTCGGAGGAAAAAAAATTACGAAAAAAATATTTGAATAATAATTTAAAAGATGTCGGATAATTTCCCTAATAATCATTTCAAAGACAATATATTCCAATTTTTATATTATTTGCGCTATCCACTTCAAGACAAAGAGTTTCAGAATTTTCAAACCTGTTTCAAATGTCTCTACCTTGTGCTTTTGAACATTTTTCTGAAACTGATATGACGTCAGCTGTCGATAAAATTTTGTTTTGTTAATCATTTCACTTCAAAGCCAGTAATAAGCAAGGTGTTACCGAGAATATGAGAAAATAAAAAAAGCACAATTAAGGAAAGAGAACAATTAAAGCACAAGAATTAAGAGAGAAGTAACGATATATTGAGGAAGAGGACAGAAGCTATTTGCTAACATCTACTCTGCTTTACTTCCGACAGTTTCCATAAACATAAAGTATTTTAATTTAATCAAGTTTCACGCCTTCATTAAACGTCATATTTGAGATTCATTTGAATATTATCCTAAATGATCCGATTAAAGAAAAAAAGAATAAACTTCGTAAAAGTTAACGTCACAGAACATATTTGAATTTCCACTTTATGATCTTCAGTTTTCAATTATTATTTCAGTTTATAATTAGTAACTATTAGAAAACAATGACATTCTTACAAAAAATAATTTCTTTAATGTGCGCAAAATTTACTACATACAAGGCTAATGGAATAATATTGAGTATATATATATATATATATATATATGATGAAAATATAGGTTTAAGTTATGTTATATTAATGAGTAAAACACCGAGCAGCGACAGAGTTCCATACTTGAACGTAATCTTCATGGCCTGAAGATTGTCTTCAAACATTTTATATATATATATATATATATATATATACAAACACACACTCTTTGAAAAATGACGAAATTACTGTTTGCGTTCTGAGTAAATAGTTTCGTCAAACCTTGCTCTGTCTCCGTGGCCGAACTGGATGTGGCACGCTTTCTCTGATGAATAAGTGTGGCAGGTTCCATTCCTGTATGACAGCATCTCAAACTCGTCCGATTTTTATTACCTTCAATGTTTTAATTGGGGTATTAAACCCTAACACATGTATCCAATAAAAATAACTTTTATAGTAATAAGAAATAATATCATGGAAAATACAATGTGTATATATGTGTGAAAGGGAGAAAAGCATAAGGAGAAAGAAAAAGAGAGGGATAGGGAGAATAGAGAGGGATAGGGAGAATAGAGAGGGATAGGGAGAATAGAGAGGGATAGGGAGAAAACAGGAGGATGAGGAACAAAGAGAGGGATAAGGAGATAAGAGGAGGATAAGGAGAAAAGAGGAGGATAAGGAGAAAAGAGGAGGATAAGGAGAAAAGAGAGGGATAGGGAGAAAAGAGAGGGATAGGGAGAAAAGAGAGGGATAGGGAGAAAGAAAAAGAGTAAAGCGAAAATTTCTGTATGTTTACTTCGTTTAGATATGTAATTGACTTGTATTTAATAACCAATAGAGAAAGAAAGAACGAAAGAGAAAAAGAGAACGAAAGAAAGAGAAAAGAGAAAGAAAGAGAAAAGAGAAAGAAGGAAAGATAGGAAGAAAGAAAGAAAGATAGGAAGAAAGAAAGAGAAATGAGAAAAGAAGAGAAATGAGAAAAGAAGAGAAATGAGAAAAGAAGAGAAATGAGAAAAGAAAAGAAATGAGAAAGAAAGAAAGAAAGAAAGAAAGAATGAGAAAAAGCGAAACGATGAAATGTGTAAATTGTTTTTCGGGATGAGATTCTGGCTCAAATATTTTATTTGTTCGCTGGTGAATTAATATTTTCCCGTAAATAGATTAACATTAGTTTCATACTTGTTTTTCCTCTTCTCAAAGTTAATAATTATATATGCTATATTAGTTCCCAAGTAATATCTTTAATTATCAAAAGAATATAACCGGTCTATAATAGATTCATGCCAATCAATCTATTGCGTTGCGTATCGCAATGGATTGAGTGGCATGAATCTATTATTACTTCGTAATAAATATATTATTACTTGCATAAGCAACAAATTAGATTTAATGAAATTGAAAAGCGGTCTGAAAGATACTCTTTGCTTCGCACATTGCATTTCTGAAAGTTTTACGTCGATTATCATAATGAATCCAAACTATTTTTGACTCAATGTAAAATTCATGCACTAGAGAACATTGATTTCGGTGTATACTTATATTCTCATCTATGTCACCTCTGTTGACCGCTACTAGAAGCATATAACAAAATAAGGAGACATTTCGTGAGACGTTCTTTAGATATTCGTCTCCATAATTACGTTTTGAAAATTTGTCAACGTCAGACATTCGCTGAAGGACGATTGTATTAATTGACTCCCTCATCAAAACAAATCCAAATAGTGTTCGTGTTTCTTCATTCCCTATTTGCATATAGTGTATTCAGGCAGGCAATCGAGAATGCCATGCTTAGGAATTATTAATTTGTCTTTTTTTATATCACTTGAGTAGCCATAATAACTAAACGTTGTAATATAGCGTTCTTTCTCTTCACAACACTAACACGAAACAATTGACTGGGAAAGAAATCATTGTGAATTTGTAGACAGGAGAAATGATGCAGATTTATGTAATCGAAATGGAAACCTTTCCAAAGCGGATAACGGTTTAATACGAAACTTCCGTCAGTAAACATTGAAACAATACACTAGTTTTTATTTTTAGTCACGATATAACAAAATACTTCCCTATTTCTCTATACTCTATTGCATCGGAAAAAGGACAATATTAATTACATACTTTCAATATCAGATTAATTAAAAGATATATCTTATTATTTCAAAACTATGATTTTTTTTATTTACATTCTCATTTTTGTCCTAATCTTTGTTGTTGCTATCACAATGTTTCGATCCTTATGCCCTGAAGGGGACATTTTATTTAATCTACGAGGTTAAATTATTCGAGTTTTACGGCTTATGTCCACTTCTTAATTTTAGAACTGCTCGGTTATTGTTCGCCCGTTTCCACTGAGACCAACGACCGGCCCAGGATTGAGCTCACAATTACTATAACACTAAATTCACGAAACAACGTTTTAAATCACTAGGCTATCGTCTCGTAGAACATTTCCTTGGAGTGACTTGCTTGCATTTCTTTCTTTATATTATTATTATTATTATTATCATTATTATTATTAATGTCTCCAATTTTGAATTTTTTTCTAGGCTCGGCCTACTAAGAGGGTGTTCATAGTCGAGCATATACGCTGATTTTTGGAAACTGGCAAGCAATAAATGAGCAGTGCTAAATATAAGAATTATCCTTACACATGAGCAAAGGAACGAGAACAATCAATCTGTGCATATTATAATAAAGTACAGTTCAGGATTACTTGTAGTTTACCCAGAACGATATACACATAATGAAGGCCGGAGAGAAAAACAACCGAAACGTAGTGATAACAACAAAAAAATGACAATTGTCCGAATATGTTCATATTATATATTAATATATAATTTATATTAATATATAAATTTGGAGATTCGTCTGCAGTTGTGCTGGTCAAACTCTCTGCCTGCGAGCAGAGAGGATCCACAGATGAGGCTATTTTGAAGGGCAGAATTTCGTCTCGCGAAACTGCTACCCGACCCCGTTTTATATGGTGTCCCCGGGTAATGATTGGCCGAGCCTACGAACTCGGATACCTCACATTAAATTCGGCCTTGTGCCACATCTGAACACATGGGGCGATTGGTAGATGTCCTAGTCAGAATATAGTGTATGTAATAACTCTTCATTCCAGTAATTCAGAAGAAACAGGTAATGTATTATCCTAATTACCGATTTATGACGGTTCAATTTTTAAAATGAATTTAGTATTTATATATTCAACCTGACGAAGTGTGTAGTAATAATAGAAATCTAAGAAAGCTTTCATCGATTTTAAGTTGCCGATGTAGTGAGAGTTCAGTTACTCTGTAAAACAAAAGAACTATGATGAAAATATGTAAGCGCCTTCCTGATACTATGCAAAGTAAATATTTCTTTGGATATATTATTGACTTATATTTACTAATCAACAAAAACTTCAGTCAAGTGTTTCGAAACAAAACTACAGCTATTAAAATGTTAGATATTTAAAACCAGTAGTGATGAAAATATAACCAAAGATCGAGAGAAAGCAGAATGAAAGTTTATACAGCTAAACCCTGTCTGAAATTTTAAGCAAATCATATAAGCTACAATAATCCAAATTAGGTTAAAAAAATGTCTCATTTTGAACAATAAATTTAAATGTCAAAACAAATCCTGAGTTAAAGTTTTAGGTAGTATCAATATGTTTTATTGACGTTATGTTATGTATTCTAAAAAAACTGCCGTCTGATGATATTACGCAAAACAAAATAATCACTTTTTACTTTTTTTCAAAAGGTAATAAAATCATTAAAAATTTACCAGCAAATAACAAACACATGTAGATTTTGAATCCTTTATATTTTAATATAGTGACCCTTCTCAATAACAGCCACTAATCTAGTAACCATTGAATTTATCTCTTTACTTCACATTATGCAATTTCTAACATAGTAGCTTTAATTGCTTCCTATGGCTATGTCTTTCTGTTATATTGTTTGCTACCTTCATATAATTTCATCTTCACAGCTGACCATAGATTTTTGATAGGATTCAGATCAGGACTTGATGCTGGCCATTCCATTATCTTCTCTCTGTAAATCTTTTATGCTCAAGGAATTCACGGGTAAGCTTAGATACATGTGAAAGAGCATTGTCGTAGATAAATATACACTTCACTTTGATATCTAAGACTGGAACATGTGCCATGCAAAACTACTATGTTCCTAAAATCGCAATAATTACCACTGTTCAATTTAACGGCTTCAACGATTTGAATTGTCCAATAATGGTTTGATTGACAATTACAGTCCATATCATAACACTACTGCCTCTCAGTTGCCTTCTTTTAGCTACTGGCACGTCTGAATTTGATAAAATCCATTATTTGGTCCATCCATCGGGTCCATTAAATGTCACACGAGATTCATCCGTGAAATTACTTTATAAAAGTCAAATTTCATGTATTTATTGGCCCAATTTTGAAGGAGAAGAGGTTGACCAAGAGATTTTTTTAAAGATCTCAATTCACAATGTATTTTACAACTTTTGTCCTTCTTGACTCCCTCAATTCCAGCCCTGTAAAAGATTTGAGCGCTGATAAAAAGTCGCTGTTTTGCTATAACGCGCTTTAGTTTACGTTCATCTCAAGGCAGCAAGTCTCCTTCATCGGACGTTCTCAAATAGGACGAATGTTATTAATTTCATTATTTCAGGAAAAAAAAACAGCAGTAGCAACTGAAATGGATGTACTGACAAAAAAAATAAAATTTATACTACGAAGAAAAAATGGCGGATAAAATATCAATTCAAAATTACTCTACATCCCGGATACGATACAGAAGAAAATTACTGGAAATTATAATATACCCACATTTCAAGACTACTCATGATTCTTCCTTGAAATATTTCCGCAGTCAGTCAACAGATATGGATTCTCTGATTGGGAACATTTCACACTTATTGGCCATGTTATGACATTACTAAGGACAAGGAGATGGGTTTACAGCCTGAAGTATCGAACTGTTGATGTATTAACAGTAGCATCAGCGAAAGAAGTAATTCAGTTATGTTTATGAGAACTTGATTGCTAATAACTGTCGATCTTCCAGAATAATGAGGAACATTAAAGTAATATTCTTCGACCGAAGCTGAGTAATATTTTTTGACATTCTAGACGTTCTTTCCATAGATAGAATAAATATTTGTCAGCGCTTATGAAACTAATGGACATTTTTCGAACACGGAAAGCATTCAGTCTTAAATCATTCATATTTATTTTCTGAGTTAAAATGAACTGTAAAAATAGTATTTATTTGGACATTATGCTTCGGAAAAGAAATCGGATGGATTCGAAAACAGATTATAGATATAGCACTAAATTATGTATAAATATATATTTTTAAAAGTTTTAACAGAACATGAGGCAGGACTTCCTTCGCAATCAGGCCAGAATCACCAGGAAAATTAAGAAATATATGTTACCTGTTATTTTGACAGCTTTATGAAATGAATTAAACTCTGGATATACTATAACTAGAAATATTTACCAGCAGTTTCAGGAGCTGTTTTAGAACACATTATAAAATGGTGACAGAAAATGACTTTTTTCTTTGTAAGAAAACTTTCTATATGTGAAAGGTCTCCATAACACAGTCTCCCTACACCCACCCTCATTCTGATTGTCTAATGAGCACAACGGGAATGCGGTTACCCTTTGAGTTACACCGTGCTAAATTAAATCGGTGGGCTGATTTCAAATTTCGGTCTAATCTGTTATTAAGTCCACTTGGTAAAGGGCAAGAATCTATCTATTCTCCTCAATCAGCCATGGGGAAAACAGCAGGGTAGACACGACTCTCTGCCCTTAGTAGTAGAGTTTAAGAGACACCTGAATTAAAACTCGTGGAGAATGCAACGCATGAAGTGATGCCAATGTACGAATAATAAAGTAGTCTGTGGAGAGCCATGACTGCCTACTGTCTGAAGGCATATGGCATTAAGAAAATTTCTACTAATCTAATATTAAAATCCTCCATAAATATAATGACAGCACATACATTTTTATTGTGATTTTGATTGTTTTAATGAAAAGAAATTCGGTCTGTATATCTGAAAACTGGCATATGGTTGTACGTAGACTAAATTGTTTATCAGATTCACATCATAGCGCGCAGGTTTAAAATTCTGAAAAAGATCCGTACAGCGAATAAAACACCAGTTATCACGTTTAATAATAGAACCTATTTAAAGGGAGAAACATGACAAATCTAATGACTGACCCAGAGACCTTGCTAAATATCGATTATAACTATAAAAAGTTGTCTATACCTTCCCATCACCTAATTTCAGTAAAGTACCCTTTGGAACCAAATGTTTAACACTTCTGTCTTTCAATCACTTAGTGGTATAAAAAAATCACAACCATCGATTTTATTCCACCTACTATATCGGTTTTTTTGTCATTTTCCAATTTTCTACAGATGAAAATCAGTGACTTAGCCTTTCAACACTTATTCTTTAGTAGCCGATTTCGTCCTTACTCAGAATTTACGCGACTGTTACATTTTCTACACATTTCCACCACTGGCTGACCCAGTAGCCTAATCCAATCTACATGTCGATCAGACATGAAAGGGAGGGGCACGGGAATAGAAAGGTGTGAATTGAAAGGAGTGAGGTTTAGAAATGATGGTAGAGATTACAATAGCTATTTGACTAGTGGTTTATTCAAATGAAATTCAAAGATGCCGGCAGGCATTGCGTGTCTGAACAGATCAGCTCAGGACTTGTAAGTGTGATAGACAATAGGGAAGTAAGTACTAAAGTGCATTGGTAATGTGGGAAGGTGGATAATGGGACACGAGCCAGCAATCGGTGTGAAGGAAGGAAAATTGTTCAGTGGTAAAATTAAGAAAAGAAACATGTGATAATTGTAAGCTGATTCAGGCTCTGCGCCATGAAGCAGTTTTTGGAAAGCTTGTATAACAGAACATTGTCCATGCTGTGAGCTGAATCATTACACATTTGGCCTTGTGTCAGCCTATATTAACGCGAGTAAATACTGTATATTACTTGTACGATTAACTGCAAATCTAGCACCAATGTTGTTTGCTTTCGTTTGTTTTTTTTTTACAGCATTTTTGTTTGGTTTCGTTTGTTTTTTTTACGGCATATCCACCTCAGTGTGTTATTTAATGGCGACAATTACTATTGCTGCTATATTTTTTTCAAAAATGTATTGCTAGTAATATTTTTTCCTTCAAAATATCTATTTCTGGTAATATTTTTCCTTAAAAAAAATTATTCCTGGTAAAATTTTTTGGAAAATTGTATTGCTTTTAATAATTTTTTCCTCAAAGATTTATTACTGGTAATATTTTTACAAAGTATTTCTGGCATTTAAACCTATTTTTACACTTTCATAGTGTTTCGACCCCAGTTTGGGTGTCAACTATTTGCCCATAGCTGGAACCCTAACATGTGATACCACCCCGGGTCAGAGTGGATATGGGAACACGAGCAATTAAGAGATGATTTCATGCAAAACCTTCTGATCAGAGGCCTTGCTGTTGGACGTAGTTTATCTTCTTACCCAGGACAGGAGAGCACCAAAGGTTGAGGTTGAGCTCTAATTTGAATCCTGTTTTTTCAAGATAGGATATCATCGCATCAAAGATTGGGTCCATGGAATATTTCTATGGTTATTTTTATATCAGACGAAGATTAAATAGGGATTTCTTTCTTTTTGGGGTGGGGTGGGGGAAGAAGGATGAATGACTTCTTGGTGATAACATTCTGTAGATTTTCCTTAAGCCACGACATTTTCATGTTTTTTTTCTGGGATGAAGTGTTAACATATTCACATGCAAACTATTTTCCTCATCTTCAGTTGTTGCGCCCTCTGTCCTTCATCAGATGAACAACGATTTCTTCCCGATTACAAGAATCAATATGCTTCGCATTTTTGTCGCTGTTATCACAACGTTTCGGTTGAACCCCCATTCTTCGTCAGATGTGTGTATATGCCTTGTAGTTTACATGGATAGACACCACCTGATGAATACCGGTGGGTACAACGGCCGAACCTTTGTGATAACAAAAAAGAGGAGGACAATGTTCTGAATGTAAAAAGTGAATATGGTTTTCTTCATTTTTTCAGGGCAAATACTGTTTATAATATAAAACCAGTGCCTTATCTGTCCCTTACTTAATATTTTCTTTTTTTTTTATTCACAAATTTTAAGTTTTAATGTGCTTACATCATAGAAAACTGCGTACGACTGATATTACTCCGGTCATCAATTGTTAATAATAATCAGTTATCAATCTTATAAACATCGTTTCAAAATTGCCACTTGAAAAGTAAAAACAACAGCTTAAAATAAATTGAATGTTGTCTTTCTGTAAAGGTTTCTATTCGCTTATTGAATGGATCTGCGCTAAATATATTTAATATGATGGATAGATTCGGGGTTTTTTACGGCTTAATATTTTGCAGGTTATTTAAAGCCAGAAAATATTTTTAGATTGTCATCTTTTTTTATAATAATTTAGTGATACAGATCTTACTAATTAACCCTTAGCTGGGGGAGAAGAGGTGCATTCATACATTTTCCAATGGTATTTGAGCGTAAGTGAAAATAACGGATAACAAAACTCTTCTCCCCGCCAAAAAATTCGAATCGTTATCCATTACACCACCCTTACATCCAAGCTTACAGCACTTGGTACGTTTAGCCATCTAGGTACGGATCAGCGTTGTTTAACTTTGCTCATTGTACAGGAAGAGTTGTTTCAACGTAATATGGCCGGAAGCCAGTACTGAATAAAACTATACACAAATAACAATTGTATGGCATCTATGCACATTGTACCATATTCTTAAAGGGTACGCCAACACAATCGTGTAGGATGAAAAGATACGCATGAAGTGAGAGGTTTTGTGAAATCTTTGTTAGAATATTTTTAAAAAATCATTCATTACAACGTCCTATTGATTTGGTTTTAAATTATTTTTTAACCATAAATGTTTTCTTGTTCGCACTGCGAACCTATTCTGGCCCATTGAGATAAATTTATAAATGTTCGGAAAATGTTCCTGTAATTAATTGAACTGTATACCAAAGGAGGATATCAAAGTTTTTCATCAGCTAAGTGTATATCTCCTAATTAAATTGGCTAATCAATTACATTTTCCCCGATATTGACCTACTTCAGTTTTATCACTGCAGTGCGACATTATATCGTCATGTCATCCGATTGCTTCAGTTCAGTTCCGAGACAGATTTAACAGCAATTTTCGTCCTCTGTAATAACCTGCGGCAGAAGGCAGACAGTCACAGTGTTTGTCTCTTGCTAATGAAGATGACCTCATCTGAATTACTTAAAACTGATTTTTTTTTATTGTTTAATTTAATCTGAAACACTTATTTACTCCTATAAAACACTTTAGATATAATACTATCATTGACAATTTGGGAATGATGTTTTTCCTTGGCTGATAATCATTGATTATATCTGAATGAACGTAAATAAATGAAATTAACCCAATCATTTCAAGATCTGTTAAGCGTATCTAATTTAGGGTTATGCATTTAGTGTTTTGACGCAGAAAAGAATGGCATAAAGCGGATAGATGTTTGATGTGCTAAGTCCTTTCAAGTTGAAGGCTATCATGTTTTTATACAAATTCCCGTCTTTTTAGTGCTATACGTAATTATTTAATCCTTTATCACACCCCTTGTCCTTGTTCTGGCACCTATTCACAAATGAATGTTGGTTATATTCTCTGTTTAGTGGTCCACCCCTTTTTGATACAAGTGTACTCGCCCAGTGTGTACTTATACTGCGAATTCCGCCCTGTTTTGACAATATTTGTATCGTTTCTCGGCCTTTGGTTGAGATTCGATCACGGCTACGACTAGTTATGACCGGCTTCGGCCTGGACTAGCTAAGACAAGCCATGACCAGCTTTGACTAAGCTCTGACCAGCTTGGACATGCTATAACCAGTTTTTGACCAGTGGCCCTACAGTGGAAACACTCGGGTCTCCCACGTTAAATGACCTTGTGTCACATCCTGACCCCGTGGGAGTCAACTAAATAGCACTTGTACTGCTGCCAGTGAATACCCGGCAGATATAGTGAGTAACACAGATACACTGATACAGTGAACAGTGAGAGAGTAAGAGTTTGAGGTAACCGCTTTGTAGGAGTCACAATTGCGAGCACGTAGACTCAGAAGGAAGTCCTACTTCGATACTGAATTTCACAGACTGTATATATGTTATTATTGCTACTAACCGCATTTCTGGGTCTACTAGCCGTATTACCAATTGTATTATTACGTCAATACATTTATTTGCTATATTTCATTCCTGCGTTTGTCATTCATTTGAGACCGGATTTCATCCCGGAATCCACAACATTCTCCAAGATGTCTTTCCATATTACATATGTTCTAGGACATTTGGATTCATTCTTATTACAGTTATAAGTTTCTTCTTTTATTTTTGTGAAAATAACCAAACTTTTTCTACCAATACTAGAGAACTTTCTTTCTTTTTTTTTTAATCGGTTTCACTCCCACGCAAGGCAGTAAATCCACTAAGACAGAAGGGTTTACTGAGCGTAGAAGGATTAGGAACAGAAACATTACTAATGAGCGGAAAGAGAAAAGAGAAAAAAGAAATCAGGAACACAATAGATAGCGATTGCCATTGCATTGAAATTTCAGACGTTTAAATTTGGCTGGAAAGTACGGAGCCGGCAGTTGGTTCCACATGCGAGAAGTGCAAGAAAGGTAACTTCTATCATAGAATGTACGGCTATATCTAGCCGGCTTAAGTGTAAATTGATGAAATATCGACGCCAGTCTAGTACTGCGCGTAAATTTTTTAAAAAGTCCATGTAGCGAAGAGATCATCCAAACAATTCTCATGAAAGTATTTATAGAAAAGACACAGAAACAACCTTACGGTGGGGGGGGAAGTAACTGAAGCCTAGCTGCCAGATCAAAACCGATAATATTGCTGATTCTCTTTTTGGATTTTATTAAGGAAACCAAAGTAAAAAGCAGGGGTACCGGATCATATATAACAGCAATAAGCATAGACGAATGGTAGCTTTACAGTTATGTATGATAGATTATGGAGAGAAATATTCTATTGCAAGACACAGTGAACCGACATTCGGAGCAGCTAAGCTAGCAATTGACTGAACATAGTCTTTCCACTTCCTATCAGGTGAGTACGTTCGACCGAGAAGGCCCAACTAGTTACGTTCCTGGAGGTTATCGGCAGCCATGCTAATGGAAGGAAGCGAGCTGTTTCTCACATGATCAATGGAGCAAAGTTTATTTTGGGCAGCTATAAAATTAACAAGCAATCATTTTTCTTTTATCCCAGTTAACAACGAAATTTAGGTTGTTTTGAAATCGGCTGCCATTTTGAACTTGTGG
This sequence comes from Acanthosepion pharaonis, assembly GCA_903632075.3. Lineage (NCBI taxonomy): Eukaryota > Metazoa > Mollusca > Cephalopoda > Sepiida > Sepiidae > Acanthosepion > Acanthosepion pharaonis. The sequence continues at coordinate 1,521,674 of CAHIKZ030005074.1, forward strand.
AACTGATCAGCCTTAATATCCACGTAGGTGTAAATGCTTGTGTTAAATGATTTTTCCAGGCCGAATAGACAAGTGTTGGCCACTTTTATGAAAACAATATTAGCATTCTTATTGTTTCAATTGATATTGCGTCATACTAAACAGATCTGTAGATCGTGTTTTTTTTTTGTTGTTTTTTTTACCATTTCGCCCAAAGGAAGGACATAATGCCGCAAAGGGTTACTGAGAGTCAAACAGAATGCGAAACTTAAATATGAGCAGAAAAACCAATAGAGGTACAGAAACAGAAAATTGCGATTGACGTTTCAAATACATATTTGAATATTTTAGGTAGCAGGGATGCAAGAAATATGAATAGAGTTCCACAAGCAAGAGAAGAAACTTTCAGGATATTACTTGCGGTCATATCTAGATATTTCAATAATAGAACGAATGAGACCTCGTAGTCAATCTACTCGTACGCATAAATACATCCAGTTGGAGTTTCAAGGAGGAATGTTTGTTAAAACAAGAGCCATGAAAGTATTTAGACAAAACAAAGAAGCCACTTTACGGCAGTAGGAGAGACTCTGAAGTAGAGATATCATGTCAGAACTGATAACATTAAATACCCGTCTTTGGATTTTGTCAGGAATCTCGATATATAGCAGGAGAAGCAATATTCAATGCACGTAAGATTGATTCGGATGTGGAAAATTGTCTGGCACGACTGAGTGAATAAACTTTCCTAACAGAAAGACCTAGCAATTGATTTAATATAATCACTCCATTTATTGTCAGTGAATAACTGAAGAATGTGCAGTGAGTTGGAGGTTAGCCTCAGTTATACAGATGGAGTTAAAAATGACTATATGGTAATTAAAACATGGAGTTAATATTTAAAACCATTTCTTGCTTCGATTAACAACTGATTTGAAATCATTTTCGAGAACAACTGCTAATTTTACTTTTTGTCGGAAATATCTGTTTTGGTTTGTTTCGTTTGTTTTACGACATATCAACCTTAATGTGTTATTTAATGCAGACAAGATGTTTATTGCTGGTAATATTTTTTTCCAAATGTATCGCTGTTAATATTTTTTCCAAAAATGTATTGCTGGTAATATTTTTTCCAAATTTGTATTGGTGATAATAATGTATTTCTGATAATAATTTTTTCTTCAAGAAAATATTGCTGGTAGTATTTTTACAAAAATATATTGCTGGTAATAAAACCTATTTGTAAACGTTTTGACCCCAGTTTTAGGGGTTAACTATTTGTCCATAGCTGCAACACTAACAGGTGTTACCACCCCGAGTCAGGGTGAACCTGGGAACATCAGCAATTAAAAGGTGGTTCCACGTTCCTCAAAACCTCCTTATCAGAGGCCTTGCTGTCAGATGTAGTCTATCGTCATAGCCAAGACGGGAACTATCGGAATTACTAATAAGACAGTGGTAAATGGTAGTGTTATCAGCATATATTCGGTGCTATTTGGAACTGATGACATTCATAATGTCGTGTACGAACATAAACCACGTAGGTCCACGTATAAAACCCTGGGGAAGACTCGCATTGGAGCAAAATTGTCACGGATCGTGGTCGTTCAACACTAACTTTATTAGACGATTTGTTAAGAACGTTTGGATTAAATCAAATATTCGACAAGAGAGCCCATAGCCGTTGAGCTTGTGGAGAAGGCTAAACCTAGTCAAACGCATTCGTGATATCTGAAACCACAGAACGAGTCTCGGCGTCTTTATCTGATAGACAAATTGAGTAATAACCTTAAAAATAAAGCCGTTTGATATGAGAAACCAAAGCCATATTGTTTATCCGAAAGAAGGCTGTATGAAGTCAGACACTTAATCAGTTACAAGTTGATCAGAGCCTCTAGGTATATCCAATATTAGAGCCTCTAGGTATATTCCAATATTATTCAAGGGATTAGTGTTCTTAAAGACAGTGTAGGAAGACCACAGTTGTTTTCCCTTGGGTTGAGCTCATGAGAGTTTTGATCCGTTCTAGAGAGTAGAACTCTTCTGTCCTTTTTGTCTTTACTTCCGTTCTAGGAGGAATGGCCTCTTTACCTTCCTGACCACCAGGGTGTCCACACGTGGAAACTGGTCGACATGCGTACGGCCTAGCGAAAGAAAAACGTACTTTCCATTCAATTATCTGCGGACGATCGAAGGCTATAAAGTCGGTATGTTATTTCTTTGTTCTCGTTCTGTAAACCTCCTCGTTCCTTTGGGACAATATGGACAATCATTTGTTTTGGGACATATGCGAATCTTTTGAATATATGTACGTAAGTTGTTTGCCTTATTAAATGTTTTGTTTTTTACGCTCGCGTATTTCGTCTTTCTATATTCGTATTCAATGTTAGTGTGTCAATGGCTACACTAATGGTAATATTAGTATCGGTGTGCTACTGAAAGGCTAAAACACGTTATTCTTCCAAACGCAGAATAGTCAGTAAAGTCTGTGTGGCAGATACCACCATATTAATAGCAGAAACCACAGAATAAAATTTCCAACAACCTGGACAGCTCGACGTCATTACCAAACCAATATTACCCTAAGTCAAAATTATTAAGTCGTCAGTTAGTAGAGAATTGATTTATAAAGGATTGCAAGGTTAGTATTGGTATTTTTTCTATTGATAATTCAATCTAGTTATTTGGTTTGCTCAAACTTGAATTAGTCTGTAAAGAGTTAAAACTGTTATAAACTCTTGAATTCTGTTCGAGATGTTTTTTCTCGGAAGGTATTTATTCATATACTTATTTTCAGGACGAATGACATTAATATGCGCATCACGGGTGACAAGAGTGCTGCTAGAAATTCAGCCGTCTAATGCGACATGCCAGTAGTTTGCAAATCTTTGTACGTTATATGCCAGCAGGTATTTAAAAGGAGGAACGAAAATCAAAGTGGAATAAGCAGTGATGGACATTTAAAAGCCTAGAGATATGTCCCATTATGGAAGAGAAAAAAATGAAAATAAACACTATTCGAAGCCCTTTCAACAGGATTTGAAAACAAAGGAGGGGGTGGGTGCTGAAAATTTCTCGGATATTCTACTTCTCTATGCCGAAGTATGTTTGATCAGCTTCGTAGCCATGTAAGTTCATATATTCTTACAAGGTGGGAGCCTTTGATGTGTCCATAATTTTAAAAAAATGCATTATGGTGTCAAAATAATTATAAAATGTAATTACAGCAATTATAATTAGCTCACTCTAAACCAATGAAAATCGAACACACTTTTCACCTCTAAACACACAAAACGTGACATTCTCACGTTCAGAAAAGCAGTCAACACGGACAGGACATTAACACGTACGTCAACGAAACTTTCATCTCATTTTCCTATTTCAGACCTTAATAGTAACATTTGTCTTTTAGCACTAAAAGAAAAAACTCTAGTTAAGAAAACTTCAAACACTTCTTGTATTTTTCCAACTAAATTATCTTGACACTCATTTCACACAACTATAAAAAAAACGCGTGACAAAGACTATACTTATGCTTATTCTTTATCGTATCCTTCATTTTTTTTCACTATTTCTGTCTCTCATGTCTCCAACACCACATAAGAAGCAGATAATAAATAATACACGTTTTGTTGTTTCCGCGTCTTGCTGTTTCCATTTTTACAAGTAGTTATATATAAATAAATGTTAGGGGTTTTCTAATTATTTAATTAGATATATTGTAGGGATGTTATAACTGTGTGTGTGAATAGAGACAAATGTGTGTGTGTTTGTGTGTGAATAGAGACAAATGTGCGTGTGTGTGCGTGTGTGCGTGAATAGAGACAAAACTTATCTTAGTCAACGTGTTATGTCCCCTGAAGGATTTATACACATTATGTATGAGAGAGAGAGAGAGTGGCACTGTGGAGCGGAATTTGAGAGTTGAGTTCATTATAATCACATACATGATAGGTATAAATAAATATTTTCTCCCCTCAGCTATGGTTAAAATAGCAGAACAGACTAGTTCCTATAACCTTGGATGATAACCAGTCTAGAAGAATGAATTTGAATTCAAACAGGATCGCACTATTCTAAAATTGTGTATACATGCAGCTGAAGACCGCTTGTGAATCAAAAATAACACATTCCTACTATTATTACGTCCTCGGCGTTAAAAGGAGCCAAATGCTCCCTATAGAACGAGAAGAACTATATATATATATATATATATATATATATATATATATATATATGGTAAATTAATATGACAAATTGGAAAAAAGTTTTGTGATTAGTTTCAGCCATTAGAATTTCATCGGACTCTGCTATGTTGATCTTGCCACGTCAACACATGCACACGAAACGAGAGACGCTGGTAGTTTCAAAATGTTTGAAAGAATATGTTTTCAATCTAACTAAATTCTTCTGCATCATTTTTCGTTTTCTCTCCATCACCTCGCTCCCTGATTATCATACATTGTGACAAAATAAAATCTACCAAGAATGGTGATATATTGTAAGTGCCTGAACGAAAATTTACCGTGGCAGGACTAGTGATCATGGCACTTTCCAAGGATTTTCCTTTCTCTTTTAATCAAATTAGCATTCCATATGTCAAAAATGTCAATTTTGTTACGGTGAGCAACAAAAATGTTTTGCGTGTTGTTTTTTAAAATGCTCCTTTTGTGTTCATATAGTCTTCTTTAAACTACTTGAAGTTTCTCTCTCTCTCTCTCTCTCTATATATATATATATATATATATATATATATATATATATCTATATATATATATATATATATATATAATGTGAATGTTGATTCACAAGGAATATTTATGTGTTATTTTTTATACATATTTCTACTGTCCTTTTCTATTTTTTTACGTCTAAACGTCTAGATTTTTTTCGCAGTTTTATTGTCTCGAGCACATTCGGCTAATTTTTGGTAATTTTCATGGAATATTTTTATACTATTTACATTATTCGAACTATTGTCCTCATCTTTGTCGCCATATTTATTACAGCGTTTCAGCCTTTGTACGCTCCGAACTTCTTCAGGTGGTTGGAATGTCGAGGCAGGCAGGCTGCTTGTTTTATATGAAGGGGTTATCAGAGAAAATACAAAGGATCAGCGGTCCATATAACATCAGGACAAACTTCAAAAGCTGGAAGACACTTCGCAGATATCTCTCCCGAGTAGGATCACTCATAGAGGAGAATATGACTAAAGGCTGTGTGTACGCTATCTCGTACAGCTGCGGAAAGAAATATAAAGGGGAGACAGGCCGCCCCGTTAAGGTAAGGCTTCAAGAACACCAGAAAGCTGTAACACGAGGGGAAGTGTAACAATCAGGCGTGGCTGAGCACATATGGAGAGAAAAGGGGGATCACCGCCCTCTGTGACATCTGGTTGAGATCACAAACAAATAGCATCATTGGAAAACTAAACTTAAGGAATCAGCACATATGCTAGGCCACAAAAATCTCCTGAGCCGATCAAGCACAGAAATGAATACAATATGGGAACCAGTAATAATGAGTGCCAGAGAAAAGCAATAACAAAAAAATTGCAATATGAGCTCTGTTAAAAACATGAAATAATAACAGCAGAAATTGCAATATGAGCACTGGTAACAAATGATTGCTGAAGACATTAGTTTTATAATACCCAGAAAGACCTCAAGGACACATGGCACAGTGGATAAAGGTGTTAATTAGATCCAGTGACAGGACCCAAAGAGCGAGAGTTCAATACCGGGTTAAGGTGGTGGAGAACTTGGAGAGGGGAATTAACAGGAGATAACTGATATCCATTAAACATGGCACGTGTAACTAAAACAGTCTCCACCATTGAGCGAAATAA
>CAHIKZ030005074.1:1532500-1565000 GCA_903632075.3 Acanthosepion pharaonis
TTTGGTCTTGTGCCACATTTTTGTATTATTCAAAATATGTATTGCTTACCTCATTTGTACATCTGTCGCATGAATTTAAACGTACTCCTTGATTGTCAACTAGGTCTCGTATTTTTTAATAACAATTTACAAACGTAATTTCTTCTCGCCCTTCACTCCTGAGAAACTCTCTTCCAGTTTCATGATTCCCTGCTACATACTATCTTCAAAAAAGTACAGGACATCACCAACCACAATCTACTCCCTTTCTGCAACCTTTTCTTTTATTGTCTTTTTTCTCACGAAATATTCTCTTCCTCTTGCAATAATAACCCCTTGCGTCATCGTCTTGCTTAGGGTGAAATGGGCTAAAAATATATATGAATGGCAGTAGAGAGATTGAGATGAATAGTAAAACTATACACATTGCTTATAGCTACAACAAATAGGAAATAGTGGACAGCCATTAGCACCCATATCCTGAAGTGATAGGTCACAGGGAGATTCGAACCATATGCAAAAACACGTATAATATAAATATATTCATATCTATAAAATAATTTAATCTTAAGCTAATAACAGTCGCCAGTCTTAAGAGCAAAAGTCAGGCTATTTGAGTAACTCCAATATATATCGATATCAGTGGTCATTTCCGAAGACGTGACCTGCAGATATAATTACAGCTTTGAAGTACCTTGCCTTGTAGAGCGATTTCTGAGGTGGATTTATTTTAATGAGGGATATTATTGTATCCTATCGGTAGGTTTCGTTTTGATATTCCTTTGGAACAGCCAGGTACTGAAAAGGATTAATGTTGCAAATTTATGAATGAAAATTCAAAGGGAACAGAAATATATAGAGATATGGAAAGGTGGAGAGCTATAGATATGTGGTGAAAAAAGTGCCAGATATATAGATAGGTAGAGAGAGATGCCGCCATAAAGAAGTAATCAAACAGAATGAAAAGAATATAAATGAATATATTAATAAAAACAAATTCCAAAGAAGCTCCATAATGAACGAAAGGCTGGAATGTTGCAGAATATTAAGTAAAAGTGAAGAGAAATAAAGGAAAAAAAAGAATAAAAACGAGGGAAATATATGAACGAAAGAAATCAATGAAACCACAAAAAAGAAAAAAAAAAGATAAAATGTAAAAATAAAATCGATACATTAATAAAAATAAAAGAAATTGAAGAAAAATAAGAAAAAGATTAATAGACAAAGAGGAAAAAGAGAGAAAAAGAGGAAAACAGTGGGTGTAATATATAGAGAGAAAATAGGGGTGGGTACGAGAAAGTGAGAGAGAGAGAGAGGCAGACAAGAGAGAGAGAGAGAGAGAGAGAGAGAGAGACAGACAGTGGATAAAGGGAGGTAGGGGGAGAAAGAGACAGCCGAGTTGGATGTGTGACAAAGAAAGAGAGAGAGAATCGCAGTGGGTGCGAGGTAGAGCCAACTGGGGAGGTTGAGAGAGAGAGAGAGAGAGAGAGTGAATGAGACTACAAAAGGAGAATTAGCCACTGTCAGAGAGAGAGAGAGAGAGAAGTGGAGAAAAAGAGAGGCGGGATGGAGACACAAAATCAAAGACTTCTGTTCGTTGTTTTTGTTTCGCGGCATATCAATCTCTATTATTTTTAATGCTAAAATCTCAATATTTTGTGCACAATTTTATTTGATTTTTCATTGTTTTGGAGATAATAATGATCTTAGTGATATGTGTCTTACTAATTAACCTGTAGCTCGGGAAAAAAGAGGTGGATTCATACCTTCCCCAAGGGCAGTTGTGCGTAAATGAACATAACCGGAATTAGAACTCCGATTAACTATTCAGAATCATTATCCACTACGACACCAGAAAATCCAAAATTGCACCACCTGGTATTCCCAAACGGTCACCCGTACTGACCAGGTTCGATGTTGCTTAACTTCGGTGATCGTACAGGAACCGGTGTTTCAATGTGATGTGAACGTAAGCAGAGAGTGAGAGAGGCGAGGCAAAGGGAAGATGACGAAAGAAAGAGAGAGAAAGACGAAAGAGAGAAGAAAAGAAAAGAGAGAGAGAAGAAAAGAAAAGAGAGAGAGAAGAAAAGAGAGAGAAAAGAAAGAGAGAGAGAGAGACGAAAAGAAAGAGAGAGAGAGACGAAAAGAAAGAGAGAGACGAAAAGAAAGAGAGAGAGAGAGAACGAGCGAGACAAAAGAAAGAAAGAAAGAACGAACGAGACAAAAGAAAGAAAGAAAGAACGAACGAGACAAAAGAAAGAAAGAAAGAACGAACGAGACAAAAGAAAGAAAGAAAGAACGAACGAGACAAAAGAAAGAAAGAAAAAGAACGAACGAACGAGACAAAAAGAAAAAAAGAAAGAATGAACGAACGAGACAAAAAGAAAGAAAGAAAGAAGAACGAACGAGACGAAAGAAAGAAAGAAAGAACGAACGAACGAGACAAAAGAAAGAAAGAAAGAACGAACGAGACGAAAGAAAGAAAGAAAGAACGAACGAGACGAAAGAAAGAAAGAAAGAACGAACGAGACGAAAGAAAGAAAGAAAGAAAGAAAGAACGAGACGAAAGAAAGAAAGAAAGAAAGAACGAACGAGACGAAAGAAAGAAAGAACGAACGAGACGAAAGAAAAGAAAGAAAGAACGAAAGAACGAAAGAAAGAAAAAGAAAGAAAGAAAGACGAAGAACGAAAGAAAGAAAGAAAGAAAGAAAGAAACGAACGAGACGAAAAAAAAAAAGAAAGAAACGAAAGAGAGAAAAAAGAAAGAAAGAAAGAACGAACGAGACAAAAGAAAGAAAGAACGAAAGAGACAAAAGAAAGAAAGAAAGAACGAAAGAGACAAAAGAAAGAAAGAAAGAAAGAACGAAAGAGACAAAAGAAAGAAAGAACGAAAGAGACAAAAGAAAGAAAGAACGAAAGTGACAAAAGAAAGAACGAACGAAAGTGACAAAAGAAAGAAAGAACGAAAGTGACAAAAGAAAGAACGAACGAAAGAGACAAAAGAAAGAAAGAACGAACGAAAGAGACAAAAGAAAGAAAGAACGAACGAAAGAGACAAAAGAAAGAAAGAACGAAAGAGACAAAAGAAAGAACGAACGAAAGAGACAAAAGAAAGAAAGAACGAAAGAGACAAAAGAAAGAAAGAGAGAGACAAAAGAAAGAAAAAGACGAAAGAAAGACAGATTGCCAGTAAAAGAGAATTATCAGTGTTCAAAAAGGAATAAAAAAGAATGAATGGATTCTTAGCAATTTTGTTCTTTTCCTCCCTGGACAGAAGCCGCGGTAGAATTGATCAATTTCTTTCATTTAGAAGTCACCCGCCTTGATTGCTGAGAACAGCTGTTCAAATTATTGTGCTTTCTTATCAATAAATATATTCTACATAATGGGTGTTTATACGCCTTTCTCACGATGTCTTTCTTTCATAATCCCACACACAGAGATACACAATAGATTTTTCTCATATTTTATCTCTTGAAGTTAGTAAATGAGTATGCACTCTCTTCTGAATAAGATTATGCATGTGTATATTTAATTCAGCATAAAGGTCTCGAAGGAAAGAAAGGGATATGACGTTAGTCATGTCGAGCAAAAAGACCTATTCTTTACTATTTACGTTTCTGGACAACAAGCGGGCAACTTGCCACGCTTTCCCGTTATAGTCACTCCTCAGCTACATGATTGGGTTTGGAAACGAGCCAAGAAGTCGGTCTATTTGACTCTATCGCGCCAATACCCCGTGATTATATGGAGTCAGATATCACGTCTGCTGTCGTTATCATTATATATTTGTTAATTCATTTTTGATATAAGACGTGCAACCGAAATTCTTCGCCAATCACGGTTATGCATGCTGCAAGAAAGTAAAACTTGTCTGCACCTAATAATTGCTTCCAAGAATAAGATAATAGCAACTGGTCTGTTGCGCATATCACCAAGGATTAGTTAGCGCTTGGCCATTTTCCCTACTTTTGTATCAGTTACTGCTTCAATAAAAGCAGAAACGCTGAATAAAATTTACTAAATCTAAATATTTCTAAGAGAAAATAAGGCTTCGTATTTATGTTGAATCGAATTTAAACCTTTCGTTTGCACTGTTTCCTAAGAGTTGCCATCCAAGCCACTTCATTTTCTCATTGGGCTGCAGTCTCTGCTTCGTGGCATTTAAAACAACATATGTCAAAGTAGTTTGTTATTAAAATTACAGGCAAAGTTAAATAAAATCCAACTTCCATATTCATCTACCGAAGATAGAAAGTCGCATCGGTCGAAAAGAGACTATGATAATTAAGATAAATCCAATCATTCGAATAAACCTGTGTACAATGATAATTGCTCGTCGCATATACAGGCATTTCACGCGTTTTTACTCGTTATATAAGTTCCATGACGACGACATGGTCAGGAGAATGTTATCAATGAACTGTAACAATTTTCAAAACAGCTTGCATTCTGTTTGATCTGTCTACCATGCAAATTGTTCAAGATTCAATGTCGATGTACAGATTTATACAAGTTGACATGGACAAGTCCTTCTAAGTGAAACTTTACCCAACATCACTTCTGAGACAATACAGTGTTGAAGAGACAATCTGCACGAATCCGATTTACACGTGAATCCTTACGACGCCAAACGGAAAGAAAAGCATTTCTGCAGATTTCATGCCAATATGTTTAATAATATATGCTTCGAATTAAATGCTTATATAATTATGCTTCTTAGAATTGTGGCATGTACCTCGTAGAGATATTCTGGAGGTTAGGATCGAATATTACGACTACTTAAGTTCAAGCTCAACCAAATTTATAGCCATATCTGATGAGCCGTAGCCAGATTTGATGCCGTTTCGTAAATAATAATATGTATCTTTATAATATTTCTAAAATAGACAGTCGTACATGTAAGTATATGCATGTGAGAATATTTATAGTGGCACGCGTTATTGCTATTTTTACTAAGCTTTTCTCGAAAGGGACAATATGGAATAATTAATTATTTCTTTCATAAATCTTAAACTAGGCCTATTACGTAATTATCTTCCCAGATAACTGAAGAAAATATTGGCACTCAAACTATAACCCAAATTCATAATACTTTATTCACCGATTAGTGGAATTGGAATAAAAATAAGTGTATTTAATTTTCATTGCAAGGCGTAAAATATAAAGTTTAAGTTGTTAGATAAATTGATCGATGGAGTAGTATACTTCTGAAATTACAATAATTATTCAATAAAGTAAATTAGCTGACTCGAATATATTACCAAAAATGTAATACAGGCAAATAAAAATTGAAAATATATTAAATATAGTTTGTAAAATATATTTTAACATATAAGAATCAATTTTACAACAAACAAATTTGCAATATATTCCAGTTTAACTTGTTTCAATGTAATCGCGTAAGGGAAAATACCTAAAAACAATGACTTTCGACACTATTTATTTCCATACTACGAATGAAATAATGCATTCACACATAAGGCAACATATCTTAAACATTCTAAAACCATTTAGGTCTATTGGCTTACATTAATAACCGAAGCTATATTAATGTCTCAAGGTAACCAACAAAATTTGCTGTATGCAATGTCTAATATTCTTTATCTTTTTCTAATAAAAATGTTAGAATATAAATGGATCGCTAGTCTACTAGGCTAGGTTTTGTTTTAATTACGACAGAAAATTATGATTTTGTTGTCATAAATTGCATACAAGATTAAAGAACTGTTATTCTATATTTTGTTTTAGCCAGAGCCTGGCAGAAAAGTTAATAACAATAATAAAATGAAATCCTATTCCTAAACTTAATTTTGGGGGATGTTTCTGAAAATAAAAATAATGAAGCTACTTTTTTATCAAGCATATTTGTAAATGGCTAATATGAAAATACAGGAGTTCTTTCTTGTAAAAGCCTTAAACTCTGTCTATATATTTTATATATATTTCCCTAGACAAGAAAACTGCACTGCGCTCAGAATATAATGCTAAATACATAATGCTTCAACATTCACTGTTTAATGACATTGGGATAAAATACGACAATTTAAATTTCATTGCAGGGCTTAAAATATTAAGTGTATGATGTTAGATAAAGTGATCGATGGAAAAGTAAAATCTTGAAATTGCAGTAATTAATTAATAAAGTATATCAGCTGACTTATATTTTTAAATTCAATTTTGGGTGGATATTTGAACAATTGTATAACAGACAAGAATAAAGAATTCATTAAGGAGTTAACGAAGAAACACTTTTGAACTTGGTATGTAATGTTGGTTGTTTTTGTTTAGCGGCATATCACCCTCTATTTGGTATGTAATGTGAAAGCTTTTCGATTGCAATTGCTGTAAGTAATAAATTATTTAGAAACAAGTTCCTTATTTTGATAGATGAGTGTATTGCGAAAGAAACCAGTTCGGCTTATCGAGGCACGCAACTGACTTTCCATATTAGAAATTTACATTACAGATTCTTTTTAACAGAATAAATTCCCTTAAAAGGAATGATCAATATTAATTTTGCATAACGTTTTAAACTAATATTCAAGAAATATTTTCACCGGTTGCATGTGAAGCGATAATATGGAATAAATAAATACAGAATAACGATCACATAATGCATTGGAAGGACGTTAATTGTACATTTTCAATTTACACATTTATCCCAAAATCAGACGAATATGGATTGAGTGTAGCCCCTGAAACATTGGAAATGGTAACGAAGGAAATAAAAATATCTATTCATACCAACGTATTTACTCAAAGTAAGTTACATAAAGTAGAACAATTGACATTCATTGACAATTGTTCTTTATTACGTGCGTTATTAATGCATGTAAAAAACATTAAAAATCATTTGTCAGACTGATAATTTGTAAAGCAATGTATTAGTGATTAAGAGAAAGCAATACATTTACATTTTTGTCTGATGTGAGAATTTCTTCTCACACAGTTTAACCCTTGGCAGAGACAAGAAAAGACATACAATTAACAAAGCCTACCTTAAAATTCAATACAAATTTTATTGCGTCTTTGCAAAAAAAGATTATGCCGTTTTCTGCCCCTGTGAATAGGGTGGGGTAGTTACTTCAAAGAAGTGGTAGTAATTATTCTTCCCTGTAGGACTCGACTGGTCTCTATGCAGATTCGAAGAAGCAGGAACTTGACAGTCGTCGCAGGAGCATTACCAACTCAGCTATTTGTCGAGAGCATGCAGAAAAGTTCTTCATGTAAAAAGTACATATTAGACGACAGTCAATAAACCGACTGAATTATTCAGCCTTGAAAAGTCTCTAGAATATGACAAGAAGAATAAATGCCTAGTCATTTAGGCTTAAATTTAGGCGCTAAATTCCCTGCCAAGTGATTGAAATATGAGTCCTGTCATTTTGCAGCAACTGATAAAAAGGCACGGGCCGTTGAAAATGCCTTCGAAAAGCAAAGTCAAATTCAACCAATGAGATTGGTCGGTACAAAATACGGTGTGGCATAAATTAGCCAATAGGAGCTTAATTGCAGAATTTATGATATAATGAAGTAGCAGATTTCTACAATGATTTCTTACATATTGTGTCCCCGTCTTCATTTCAGCTATTCTATACTCCGAACTACTTCATGTGCTGTTATATGTTAACATTCTCTAAGTCCCTAATATAAACATTTATTCAATTCAAAAAAGTTGTTTATGCCACATTAAGTTGTCTATACGGAGGCATATTTCATAATATTTAACTTTTCTTAGTTGTAATGTAATCTTCTTTCTACTAATACAGAAATGATGAATGACCCAAGAAATGACAGTTAAGACCACGTGATAAAAAAATAGCCCATAGACATCTGAGAAGGTCAGCGCTCACATAGGCAAGGATTACAAAGTAGGAAATGTTATAAATGTCAGAAAGAAACAAAACACGTCTAAATAAAACAATGTCTAATAAAAAGAAGTGTGTTTCCTAATTCAGTTTACAACGTGTTTCCACCAAAAATGTTACGGAGTGTAGCTTAGATGTGACACAAGGCTGAAAGCATGGGACAAACAGTGAGGATCGAAATCACTAATCTGTCGTAATTGTTCTAGTGAGAAAAGCTAGCTAACCATTACACCGCCTAGAGGTGCCCCACTAACAATGTTACGTACATAGTCTATGAATGTATTAAATGAAACGTGATAAATTGTTTATTAAATCATTTAATATTATTACGATACAAAATGAAATTAAAGGTCTTGGAGGAAAGATATGTTTAAGACATATTATTTAATTTAGATACGCATGCCGGTAAAGTTCTCGACGCCAAAATGTAACAGTGCAATCACGAAAAAAGTTACTTTCTTGAATAAGAGTTTATGGTTCAAATTTTGCGCTGATTATACACACACACATATATATATATATATATATATATATATATATATATATATATATATATATATATACACACACACATACATACATACATACATATATATATATATATATACACACACACATATATATATATATTTTGTTCACAATCAAGTATTAACAAGATTGTTCCTTAACTTTTTTGTCCAGTAGCTTATTTTCTTTCTTCCATTTAATCTTTATTAAAAAAAAAAAAAAAAGAACTATTATGTAAATTTTTGTAATTTTGTATAATATTTATGCATTGCACCCTAATCTTAATTCAGTAAAAATTTCATTGCTAATCATGCATTACTTTTTAAGTAATACACATATTTATGTCTTTGTTGTTTCCGTTCCTTATATTATGGCCTACTATATATATATATATATATATATATATATATATATATATATATAAACAAAAATAGTTGTTGGAACCATCGGACAATTTTCCAAATCTTAAATGTTTTCTCTAGAGGCTGTCACGAATAAAACCGCCAAAACTGAAAAAAGAAAGAGATAAATAAGGTCTAAAAACAAACTTACCTACTCAGTACGCAAAAGTGTTCGAAGTCCAGATTGCCAAGACCGAGCAAAAAACGCTTACCAACGTTAAACCTATGAAATGATGACTCTTCCTAACTCGAGTTTCACGCTCACGTTATCATCAGACGATTATTTCTATCGATTACGATCTGATTGATTAAAAATGATTTGAAATAAATGTTAAGGAAATTTAGAAACAGCAACGTTAGATCGGTTGTTTCGTCATTAAATTCACATCTCAGAATCAACCAGTAAACTCCACATTCCAACAACACGAGTTGTTGTAAGATTTCTTTAATATTCATTCAAAATTAATTTCTGGTAGAACCTCCCACCACCACCATTAAAATCCTTAACGTATAAAGAGCAAGTACGTAAACAAGGAATCAATACAAACAACAATTAGATTGCTTTAAAAACGAATGCCTTATGCGAGAAAAGGAATTTGAAAAAAATATGGTCGAAAGTACAGAGAGCTCAGAAAATAAATGCTAGAGTTGAAAAAAACAACATTGCGGTGATATTACTAAAATTAATATATCCACATTGGCAAATATTACAAATATTGAAGGGAGATAATTAATTAATGACGACATTTTTTAGAAGAAAGAATACATTTTACAGCTCGATAGAATTGATAATAAATGTCAAACTTCTATATTTCCGATGATCTCAGTTATATATAACGGCTTAATTTCCCAGATGACTTATTAACATAGGCTTTGAAAATTCCTCTGTTCCTATTTAATGTTCTTTGTTTTTGTCAGCTTTTGCATTGAAATTTTCGGCTGAATTGATTAAGAGATGACATCTTGACATTCTTAATAGATTTACATCGATCAAATAAACATGTGTCACGTCTTCAGGTTCGTGTTCAGAACAAATAAGAAAAGAAAGCAAATATTTTACATCGTCATTTAAAGACTAATTAAGCAAAGATTTGAATCCCAAAATTGCGTCTTAATTTTTCTTGTCTTTTGTGAAGAGACATTCATATACTTATATCTATGCATGTACACAAATTTACTGAAGTAGACATGGCGATTAAAGGATTAAAAAAAATCGAACTGAAGAACACCAGACGTAAAACACCATTAATTAACATTTTAGTTACTCGAATCTTTCGTAAATTACTTTCTGCTTTCACGCCAACAATTCACCAGTTACTTTTTTATATATTCACATTCGAAAATTTTATTAAACTGTGCATTTTTCGATTCTTCAAACATCTTTATTTTACGAGGGTAAGTCAAAAATTATTCGCACATTCGCCATAATATAACTTTTAGGTACGTCACACTGCATTCTGCCGATCTGTGCTTATAGGTGAAGTACTGTGGTTACGTGATCAATGTTTGCATGACGATGAATAGTGGAAACATCCTGGTTCGCCAGCGAAAAACAAATCCAAAACTCAATCTTTGGCAGGAAAGGTTATGTTCATTTTTTTGCGTAACTTAGACAATTTGTCCATCAAACCCTATATAAAGATTCTGATATTTCTGATTCTCCGTCCGTCCCTCCTTTAAACCCGCCAAAATAGCCATTAGCCATATATTGACCGATCGAAACAAAATTTTGGAGAGAAGTGCAAACAGATAAGGGGACATCGCTGTGACATCCGGGTGTTCGCAGACTCATGCCTCTGCTATCGGTGAACATCTATTAAATTCTGGTGTTTGTAGGACTGAGTATTCTCCCCATTTCTTTTCGGTATTGCAGAGGGCTAGGAACAGACTCCACCTCGACATTTTGGAGTCTGTTATTATCAACATACCTAGGCCGGCCCTCTACGTACAACGGGAGATGAAGTTTAAGTTGGCCTTATTTGGGGGAACGGTTACATGATTTGAGGTAAAACAATTTCCCCTCCCAATACCATCCTGTTTTATTATGGTATTAATAAAAAATTTTCTTGTTAGTACTCCGTTTTAGATTACCGACGATTGTCTTTGAAAATGTGCCGGTCGAAAGGTACCTTACATTTTATGTTTTAAACGTGGTTATTGTTGTATCTTATGTTTAATATGATCCCATATTATTTATTCCTCAAATATCTGATTAGACTTGGCAGTACTAGAAATATGTATATATATATTATATATATATATATATATATATATATATATATGTAAAATATCTCCCTCCAAAAACTCAGTAATGTAATAAATCTTGGTTAATGGATTCCGTATGACCTACCCGATTCTCAATTTAAATACAGTTAACATTGCTTTGTCATTTTTTGGGAAAGACCGTTACTAATGAATGAAAGTGTGTTATTGATAAAGTTATTCATCGAGACAATGAAATAAGGCTTATGGTATGCAAAAATCAAGAAAACGAAATCTAATGGTTTGCGTTTCGTTGCGTATGAAGAGTGCAGTTTGTCATGGAATCTTTAAATATAATGTCATAAGCAATTCTCAGAGTCAATGCAATCGACTGGAAGCACATTGATGCAAAACCTTTTTTCCTTGATCTATAAAAAAAAAGTTTATTAGATTTGCTTAAAAGCCCATGACTATGTGATGCAAGGACACAGAAAAAAATTCTTCACATAATACAAGGTCCAAGAAACATTCAAGGTAAAAGTTTATTGAATGAAGTTGTTATATGGGCATTAGACTTGGAAGTATTTGCAGATTATGAAAATATGTGGGATATAGTACTGTTGAAACCAGACTTAAAGAAATTAAGATTGTAGTGTTTGGTAAATCATTCTCTCTTGTATCTGTTCCAGAAAGAATTGTTTCTCGTTGAAAATCTGTCAGTTATTTATCTTCTTCGAACGAAAGAAATACGAAGTGAATGACGATCATTCGATCCAGTATCTCTGGCAAAACTCTGAACCAGTTTTGGGGAAACTGTTGACCGTTTGGCCTTCTGAATGGCACCCATACTTTATTGCGGAATATAATGTTTATTAAAATTGTGTTTGGTTTCATTCTCATTTGTTCACTTACAGTGTCTTTTCCACAAAGAGGTTGAGAAAAGCTCTTATATAAGGGAAATAACTATTAAATTCCTGACTAATATTCCTTACTTATTAATGACTGTTGCTTTGTGGGTATCTTTCACGAAAACACATGGGTTAGACGATAAAATACATATGACAGCAAGGCCTCTTATCGGTAGATTGAGTGTTTTGGGGAGTGTGAAACCATCTCCTAATTTTTTATATTTCCAGGTTCCCCCCTGAGTCGAGTGGTAGCACCAATTAGGGTCCAAGTTACGGGGAAATGGTGACCCCATAAACAAAAATAAAATAATATTAAAGTTTAAAAATACATTTTTATAGTTAAAATACCAGCAATATATTTTTATATAAAAAAAAACATTATCAACAATACATATTTGCAGTAAAATTACCAGCAATACATTTTTTAAGCAGAATTACTAATAATATATTTAATAGAAAAATATCCAGCAATATATTTTATCCGTTGCTGGTGCCATAAAATTGTGTTCAGAATAGTTAGATTTTGATATTAAATAACTTATAGAGTTTGATATTCCGCTACAGAATGTAACAACCAAAAGGAAAAAAGTCTGTTTCATCACATTAATCCATATAATAATCTACGATTTCTTAAAGATATCAAATTTATTCCAAAATATAACTCCGGTGGAACTGAACTGAAACATTTAATTTTATCAGTAGAGGTTTATTGTTCTCACTCCGGTGGTCATCTTCATTTTAATGTCTTATTGTTCGCTCTATTTCCAATAAGTTTAAGTCTCTACTGCAAGGCCTCAGGATTGCAGTCACAATTATTACGACAGCAAAATCTCAAATCAGCGATTTAGGATTTTGTCCTCTGGAACAACCCTGAAATTAGAACGCTACTGATATAAGAAATGACAGCTGTGACCGCCATTTGTCCTTTTTTTACACCGCTTCACTTTCTTTATTGAATAATGTCTTCCATAAGCTAATATAGGAGATGTTATAAAGCAAGTATTCCTCTTGTCTGAGACTATTACGTTCTCTTTAGTATATCTCCAAATCTTTTACACATGCTATCAGTTAAATAACACCATAGACTTCCCTGGCCTCTTCTTAATACAAATGTTAACCCAATGCAAAGCCCAAGATACAATCAAGTTAGTGAGATCCTATGTGGTGTTATATGAGCGTAAGAGAACGCAAGAAATTCAGTTCATTACGTTATATAGGGAAGATAACGGTTAACTCTAGATTTGAAGAGATGAAATGGTAGTGTTTCGGAAAACATCCTTCTGGGTGTTTGTTCCTCATAGTATAAATACGGATATGACGATATTACTGACGCGTTCAGCCAAATGTGGATATTCTTAAAGGTCTGGATGAAAGAACAGCAAGTAAATGAAGAAAGTTTCAGTTCTTTAGAGCTTTACTATATTTGACTACTACGATTCATCGAATACAAAGCTTAAATCCCACTCAAGACAGAGGGTAACTTTTAGAATAATAACTATGAATGTTTTGCGCGATATGAATGAAAAGGTAGATGGTAGGAGTGAAGATTATGTGGACAGATAAAGACTGAGCTTTGAGTTGAAGACGTTAAAATTTTAGGATTCAGCATAGCAACCACTATGGTATATATTCCAAAATTTCCATATCTAGGGACTATGTTTGAGTGGCCCTTTCTTCTTAAGTTTAGGGCTGGGGGAAATGAGGATGATTCGACTCTGTGGAAGAATTATAGCGTGTCTAAACTGCAATATATTAAATTGCTGTAAAATGAAGAAAGTAGCTCCCATTGAACATTTGCCATGGAAATAGCACTCGAGTAGGAATAGGCTTGAAATGTTACTTGGTTAGGGAAGAGGCAGCATAGTGGATAATGAGTTTTGTCCCTCAAGATTGCAGAAAACAATGTTAGACGTTTTTAAAGCTGGGCAGTGAGAATTGAGCTGTAGGGATTTGAGTTTGGTTTAATTTTGTTTTACGCCATATCAACCTCAGTGGGTTATTTATTACCGACAAGATTTTCAAAATAGATTCGTAGGAATAGAATATGTATTTTTCGTAATAAATCAGTTTGTATGAGATCAGGTTTCAACGCTTTATTTTTGTAAAGAGAATACTTGTCAAGAGTCAAATATATTGCTTGTAATATTAATTTAAAAAATGAATTACTGTTTTTTTTTTCTATAAAATATATATATTGTTACCAATTTGTTCCTCTTCTAGAACATCCTAGTATTTCTATGAGCACCAAGGCAAATCTCATCAAGGCCTACCAACGCTTACATACTAGTACCAGACATGGCACCTAACAAAAACCCTTGAGAGGAATTTGATCACTTGTGAGTTGAAATGCTTGAGAAAAGCAGTGAACGAGACAAGGCCAAACAAGATCAGGATTGAAGCAATCAGAGATATGGAGCAATACCAATCATACAACACATCGAACGACAGAGGATCAAGTGGTTGGGGCACCTGCCTATAAACCAACCAGCCCTACGAACATACACCTTCAGATGGCTGGAAAGCGAGAGGCAGACGAAGACCACACTGGAGCAACACAGTGGCAGACACACTCAGAGCCTTCGAGATAGCTCTCCTCCAGACCAATCGCCTTGCCGCTGCAGACGACTGTGTCTCCACGCGACGCCTAACAACAAAAGCGGAAGAAAAAACAAAACATAATGTTTTGAACGCAGTTTGGGAGTTAACTATTTACCCATAGCAGGGACCCTTCTACCGCCCCCGTATGGATTTAAATAACTACGGTGGTATGGACTTGAAGAACTACTATGCTTTCTAAGGATATTAAATGTAACAAAATTTCTGGAAATGAAGTGAAAAAAGGAAGATTCGTTGAAATCGGGACAGCAGAAAGATATTTGTAGAAAGATGATGGTTGTGTTTTTGTCGGCAGACTGATCACACTATAAAAAAGGACACGATTGCTTGCACACTGTAAATATATATGAACCTTAATATTTGGGTTTTGGATGATATCGTTGAAAACCCAATGTTCCACGGAACAATTCCGTTGAAGCGAATTCGCTTCTTTGATCAAGAAGAGTTTTTTCCGCGTTTTTTCGTTGCTTCGAAAAATAGATTGTCTAGATCTCTCTGTATTTACTTATACAAAAGGCTACACTCTATATTAATCACATCTATCTATATATATATCTATATATATATATATATATATATATATATATGTGTGTGTGTATGTATGTATGTATAGATATGTATATACATATATATGTTTATATACATATATATACATGTGTATATATTTAATTATTCTCTCTCTCTCTCTCTCTCTCTATATATATATATATATATATATATATATATATAAATAAAATACACACACGCATGCATAAATATATATGCGGAACTCTCACACAAACGCATAAACGTGCATGCATATGCGTAAATATATACAATCAAAACAGTTACGAATATACCTACGCAAAAACACACAGACATACATATATACAGAAAAGAAACATACATATATACATACGCACAACACGAACACGCGCATATATATATATATATATATATATATATATATATATATATATATTGAGCACACTGGAAGCAAAGGAATTTCTCGGCTGCTACTAATTAATGCTGAACGCGCTTCGCTATGAATTGAGCACTGCGGTATACAGCCTCGTATACGTGTTAAAAATTCCCTTTCTCATCTGCGTGTGCGGATATCACAGCTCATCAGTGTGGCTAGTCATGCGATTGCTTCAAGCCGGGATCGAAAGCCGACTGATTTGATATCAATCGACTTTCGTCCCTGGCTTGAAGCAATGTCTAATCTTGAAGCATGTCTAATCACACTGATGAACTGTGATACAGCACATATATATATATATATATATGTTTACTGAAACTTGGAGGGTAGATATACCAACTATATTTTTTATATGTTCATATTTGTTTAGTACTTTTTCATAGTTAAAGACCACAAATACATTAACAAAAACACATACATTTCTCCTTTCCTTTATTTCTTTTGAGTTTGGATAGATAGATAGATAGATAGATAGATAGATATTATATTTACTGTTCGTAGTGTTTAAAAACGGTTGACATATTAGAGTTTTTGCATATGTTCGTTTATATCTCTATTTCTATGTTTGTCGATGTCCATGTTGTCAGTATGTGTGTGTTTCATGTCTACCTCTTTTTTATGCATTCGATAACATGTATGCTAAATAGACAACTCCTACAGTCATAAATTTCTACACAATCAGCATTTTATCGCTAGCTTTCCATTTATCGCCCTTCGCATCTATTTACATGTATAATTCATAAAATACTTCTTTTCATGTTTTTATCTCTCGATATTTTGATATTCCAATAACTCTGAACACAATATCGATAATCATAATGTTTATTTTATGCAAGTGAATAAAGCCAGCTTTGTTTATATTCGGTCTATTTGGTGTTGAACTGAAAAAAATCTCGCCTTCTTTTCAGTTTGTAAGTTTTCAGTATCCCTTTGGTAATTTCAATCTTCATAGATAAGTATTATATTCCTGATAAGAAGATATAACAGTATATTTTCCAGTAAACCTTGTGTAGCGTTACATTAGTTAGAATGATAAAATCTCAAGTCTAAATCTCTCATACGTTAATATTTTCTTATATGGAATGATAATGTGTTCAAAACTACACCTTCTTTCTCACAGGCGTATCATGTCGAACATTAATATATCGTAATGACCATGGTTAATATTAAGACGAGATATTTTTCTTAGTGCCACCAGTTCAGACCTTTACAGCTAGGAATATAAGCCACTTACACAGGGTTGAATCATCCTCATTTTCTTCTCATGCCATTAGTAAGGTGTACTCACTGAGACAACTTCTCTCCATGAAGTACGATTTTCTGGATCATTCTCCCGGCATGATGCTACTTCGATTAATACTATGTTAATTTATTGAAGTCTAGGCTGCGTTATTTATCCTATATATCATCATAGTCCCTTACTTATATCCTCCTCTTAAATCCCCAAACCAATCTCATTCATTAACCTATAACTGGAGTTGTACTTGGGCCTTGTATAGGTTGAATATTTAGAAAAATATTTTCGGAAAGTAGGTCCTTATTTATGGTGTATTTTTATTAGACGAATAAATATTGAAGTGAATATATTTTAAATGAAAGCATGACAATCGGACACATTGTTATCACGTATCTTCTAGGTTTTGCCGAAAAGATTTTTGATCAGCACGCGAGATATATCCAAGCATATATTTACCACTTCATGCGATTATTGTGGCTTTATTTATTCACGAAGAAAAATTTACCCATTACTTATTCGAAGCCGTGTACAAGCTAGACCTGATTGAGTGTTCTTTAATCAACTTTTATTTGGCAGATGTTTAGAATACATTACGAGCTTACTTTGGTCAAGTATTTCTGGAGACACTTTGAAAAAACGTTTTGAAAGTGGCTTTTTGAACACGCCTAAAATAAAATATAGCAGCATTCTCAACAATATATCTTGCGGAAGATGACAGATAGTTTTAGTAATGACGTAATGACACTTATATTGGTTTTCTAAGCGTAGCTTATATGTGACACAAAACCAAAATTATGGGACCCCATTTAAAGATCGAATTCACTAGTCAGTTGTAATATTTGTAGAAAAGGTGTCTGTCTTTTCTACATATATTTTCATGGCAATTGTTCTGATGAGCTTTCTTCCTTGATGTTTTGACTGCATGGATTTAAGCGTACCACGAAGGTGACAACTGTATCTCATCGTTTTACTGTTGGACTATTTTAATAGTTTTTTATTCACACGTCTAACCTGCGGAATACATTTCCGGTTTCTTTCTTCCCTGCTATTTACTATATTAACAAATTTAAATGCAAAGCCAGTCGCCATTGTTTGTTAACATGAAACCTGTTCTTTTATTATCCTTTCTTCTTTCTAAAGTCTCCTCATTCTCTTCCAATCCCAGTAATCTCTTGCGTCTTATTGGCAATATCACCTTGCTTGGGGTGAAATAATTTTTAAAAAAATTGAAAACAAACAAATTTTAGACTCCGCTTTCTCGTATTTTCTTTGAATTTCTTTTAAAAAATAATAAGATGTAGATCTGGTGTGGTTTATTTATTTATTTAATATACGCCATTTAAATTCGTAATTCGATTTTTGAAAATTTTGCCGTGTTACTTTCTTTTCTACGCATGATAAAATTACAGCTGTAATATATTTTTCTTCTGGTAAAAGAAAATAGATTTTCAGTTGAGCATAATTCAAAGAATCTACGTTTGTTATTTTTTAGCTTCTATGTAAAAATTTTTTTTTTTCTTTGCGACATGATAAATGCTTTTAGGTAAGCATTTAGTCAAGATGGCGCATATTTGCCCTTTGCGCCTCTTAAAACGCTTTCATTCGGAAAAGAAAGACATTCAGATACGAAAGGATACACATTATCTTCAGATATAGACAATAATAAATGCTATAAACTTGGAGATTCTATGCTGTTGTTTTTACCAGAGAAATATATATCGTATTTCTGTCTAACACGATCACTGTTGAATGTGTTACGTTTAACTCGTAATACAACACCCGGGCGATTATTATTAAATGATTAAGTACTCGATAAAATTTTACATTTCCAGTTGTATAATGGTAATAGATTTCTGCTGCATTATGTATACTATATAACTAAAAAATCATTTCTTCTATTATGCGTTAGTTTTCCAGGAGAGTATATAAAATTAATGGCCTCGCTAAGGTTAGATATTTGCAAAATTTTGATGAGGTTAAGCTTTCTTGAGTATCGCATACGAGAAGTACTACCTGTCAATAAAACATGTACAATAACCAATGCAAATCAAGTGCCGGCATATTTTTTACTAAAGTAAAGGGGGGAAGGCTAAAGCAATGATAAATAAACAATTACGAAAAATGGTTAAAATAGAGCGAGAGAGATAAAAGAAAAGAGAAAATGGGAAAACATATTGTCTTTTTCCTTCCTGGAATAAAGTATAATATATTTAAAGCAGCTAATTGTCTTATGCGAGCATGCGCCTAACTTCACAAGATCTAAACTGTGCATTAAAACATTCAACCTTGTGGTTTAGAAATCGATTCATTGTATTTTCGTATAAACACTATTACTAGTAATTTTGCACCAAGCAGACAGTAAGCCATTTTAGTTTCTTTATAATATAAATTAATAATATTTGACCTAATAAAAAATATTTTCGTGGATAATTCAAGTGTCTATCGACCTACCTTTATTGAATTTAATTTTCCATTACTTTACTGTCATGAAATATCTGGTCTCTTGCTGGACGTAATAATGTGATTAATCGACACCGAAAAGGAAGTATATATTTGGACGTCGGAAGGATTATTTAAAAGTCAAAGCCACTTGCAAAGAAAGAAGACGCTAGGTTTTATAATACAAATGCTTACAGACATATAGACAATCGCTTATCATTTTGTCAGATCATGAACTATAATATTTTCGATATTTTTTGTAAGCAAACTCTAATTTTGATTTATAAATATTAATTGCATAGAAAGGACGAGGAATATGTGCATATATATGGTTACTTAATAATTTCGTCATACTTAGAGTGGCGGGATAATTTGGTCATAGATTTTTTTTATTTATATTTATTTTTTATTTGTTATGCTTACTCTATAATTTGGTCACAATTATGGTGTTTTCTAAGCTTAACCTATATGTGGCACAAGGCCGAAAGTATGGAGCACACAATTACCCCACGTCGAGGTACCCTAGTGATTTGCTAATCATAACTTAGATGAGACACAAGACCAAAAATAGGAAGCATTCTTTGAGAACATAACTAAGTCAGTTGTGTGCCATGGGTAATACACGCTTAAGCGATCATGTATCTTTCGATACATGACTGACGAGACAGATTTTATTTCCTGGAGTAGGTTGCCATTCCTTTTTGCTGTAGAGCAGTGGCAGTTGCCATCCATGTCTATAGAACCAGGTCTGCTCTGCTATTTACCCATAGCTGAAGAAAATTCTTACCTTTGCCAAGTGTATTTTCACATAAGTGAATGTAATGGATTCGACATGAATTCGAACTCGGATCTCCAATTCCTCAATCCGAGACGCTATCCATTATTCTACCATGCCTCCCTTGAACTTACTACTCAGTCGTTTTTGTTCAAACAAAGCAACTTTACTAATCATTACATCACGCCATAGTTACGAAATTTGGTCACAGATATGATGGCCTTATAATTTGAATATTCTCATGGCTACTCTCTGATTTGGTTATAAATAAGGTTTCGGTCAAATTTAGCTATAATTAGGTTACATTATAATTTGATTGTAGCCTTTGTTCTCTGGTTCGTCAAGAAATGGTTACTAGATGATTTGACTATAGCTATGATTACTCGATTATTTGGTCAGAGACTTAGCTTCCCAAAGATTTGGTCATAAGTAAAGTTATTTCATAATTTGATCATAATACGTAACTCTATAATATGGTCACATATATGATTGCTCTATAATTCTGTTATAATTACAGTTGCGCTATAATTTGGCCAGTGATACTTTTATTCTTGATGTATGTTTGGCTTATTGTTACTCTATAATTTCGTTCCAGATTTGATTTCTACATAATATAACCTTAAATAGTGTTACTGTATAATTTAGTTCCAGTTATTTAATCAGTTCACCCCAAGAAAAGCGGAAAAAAACGCAGCGGATTACAGGGAGTATAGGGAGCATTGAGAAAAGGACAAAAAGTGGACGGGATTCAAGCAGATGGATGAAGATTGACATTGCATTTAAATTTTCGCAAGACTGTAGTTAACTGCGACGCAAGTAAATGGAAGCGAGTTCAACGGGTGGGATGCGCGTGAAAAGAGACTGCTTGAACAGAAGAGACGGTTTTATTCAGCTATTTCAACGGTAAACTGGTGGGACCTGGATGCCAGTCTTGTAGCACGCTTAAATACCTGTAGTCGGGGTACCAGGGGAAAAAGATCGTCCGCGAAGTTCCAATGAAATGTGTGTAACTAACAGAGACAGAAGGAAGCTACGCCAGATCTGCGAGAAAGTGACTGAAACTGAGATACTAAATCGGGGGCGGGGAGGTTACATTACAGATGCCTCCTGGTATTTTGTCGAGAATCTCGATATGAATAATAGGATCAGCAAACCAGATATGGCAGCAGTGTTCAATGCACGGACGAATGGTAGATTTGTAAATGTGCAAGATGGAGTCTGACGAGAACAAAATTCTGGCATGACACAGTGACCCAACTTTGCTTGCAGTAGATGCATTTACTGATTCTTAGTAGTCACTTCACTTCAAGTCAGGGGAAAACATGAAGTCAAAAAAGCACAATGTGTTGCTCTCGTTAATAATGCTGATGGCAGGCAACTTTACTCTTTCTTTATATGTGCCATATCCTTTCAGGACGTAGGCGATCATAGCTCTCCGACTCCCTCTATCCCTAGTAGCTCTCAACAAGTTCTTTCCCTGTGCTAACTCCCCCAGATCACGTTCTGTCATCAACCTGCTCAAACCCGCCAGGAATGTCACGCGCTTTTTTCCCTAATGCCTCTTTCTCTATATTCGACACGAGAGTATCAGATTCTCAAGTCTCTTCTTCTTCATTATGTGTCCCAGAAACTTCAGCTTCCTCTTCTTGATGTTAAGCATGAGCCCCCTCCTTGTCTGCATCCTCTCCAAGACATCATCACATGCTCGACCCACGAATTCCTCAGCATCATTCCGGAGAAGCACATCTCCGTCGACCCCAGTCTCTTTTGCATCGTTGAGGTAATCGTCCAGCATTCGCTGCCGTAAAGAAGAACAGATGTCACCTAACAGCTCTGTATTCTTTTCTTTGCTACCAAAGAAATCCTCCTGTCTCACAATACTCTGCCCAGCTTTTGGAATGTATCCTTTGTTATCCCAGCACTTTTACGGATCTTAGGGTCGCAGTTACCGTCCTCTGTCAAAACGCTTCTCAGGTATTTAAACTTCCGAGTTTGCTTGATTCTAGAGTTCTCGACCTGCAAATCGGATTTTGAGCTCGTCCTCTTACTGATGACCATGCATTCTGTCTTCTCGTAGTTTATGCTTTGTTTTGGAGGTGTTCAAATTTACTAGCTATATTCTGAGCCAGTTAACCATTGATTGGGGGTCACTTTGAAGAGAGCAGCGACATTTATTTGTCGGCTCTGATAGATTTTCTATTGAGACAGAGGGAAATGTTAGTTTCAACTGAATAAATTCCAGAAGAAGGCGCATCGTGTGAATTTTTCACTGTAGTTTGATATATATATATATATATATATATATATATATATATTGTAAGATTTGTAAGATTTTTTTTTATCTTCAACATCATCACTTGATAAGACACCGAGTGTGTTGAAACAAAATGGCTATTTTTGTAGTGATTTTATAAATAATAATTATATATATATATATATATAAAGGGTGTTTTATTGAGGGATCAAAGTCAGCAGGAAATAAATCAATGTTATTGGTGAAAATTTATTTCCCAATTGGATCATGTTATTTAACTTATGGCAGTTATGTGTGAAAAATAATATCGCCCAAATGTTTGACAAGGCTTCCGCAGCACACCTCCACGCGATGGTCAAAATTTTTGATGACGTCTCTGTATAGTTGCTTCTCGATCTCACCAATATGCCTTATTATCTCATCCTTCAGCTGTTGAACTGCTGACTTGTCGGCATAGACCTTACTTTTGTGAGAAGGAAGAAATCTAAAGGCGTTATGTCGCACGATCGTGATGGCCAATTAACTTCGCTATCATGAGTGATAATACGACCTGGGAAATTTTCATTCAAATTCTTTTTGAACGTCTATTTTCGTAATAGGCTTCGGTGACTTTAACACTTTGTTTGATTGTTAATCTTTCCATGGCTGAAATTGTCAAATACTTAAGTTTTCATATGTGAAAGAAAAAGAAAAAATCATTGGACGCTTAAACTTAATTCACATTTAAAATCGATCCAAGTTATTGGAACACCCTTTATATATATATATATATATATATATATATATATATATTTGTGTGCATCTGTGTAGTTCCTCTTTAATTTGGTCACAATTATGATTACAATATATTTGACACATAAGTTTGTCACGCTGTAATTTCATCATAGGTCGCTCTATAATGTTGATATTGTTATGTATATTTATAATTTCTTCATTGTTGTTGTTACTCTATGAATTTTATATAATCTTGAATACACTATTATTTGGCCATAGTCATGAACACTCTAATGTTCTCGCAGTTAACCGAATTCTATAAAACGTTTTCATACTATCGCATTTACAATTTGATAAGCGATTTTTTTCATAGATATTTACTTGATTATATTGAATTCTATACAACATGATTCATTAAGTGAGGAACGAAATCATTGTTATTGTATCTGATGTGAAACAACTCTTTAATGAACTGCGATAAGCATCTCTTATTTACGTTTGAATCTATTCATTCCCGAGAATGCTCTAAATTGAATAGATATATATATATATATTTAACTTCATCATTAGCAAAATGATTTCAAGTACTTTCAACGTTTATATCTTTATTACGGGTCCTTGAAAAATACGTTCCGCCTTTTATAGACGTCTCGAATAGAATGTATTGAAAAAGTATTTTGAATACTTTACACGAAGGTAGATCATGCGTACACGTTTATAGACTCATTGTTGAACAACCTTGAGTTAGTTGCACAGAATTGGAATTGCAATGGTCTGGCGGCATTTATTCGCTACGCCAAGACATTTCTATAGCGACGTGTCAGGTGCCAGAACGAATGAAAGGAATTGCTTCTTTGACATTAACAAGACTAAGTAGATTTCATTTATAACTAAATCAGACCCAATCCTTGAGTGCTTCCTTTTCATTCTTCCGATTTATCTATACTGTGTTTCCTTAATTTTCTTCCTCGCCTCTTTATTTCTATCGCTTTTTGAATTGGCTAGAATATTTCCTTTCGCCCTACCATCTTTTTCTTTCTTTCTTTCTTCATCTTTAGCATCCATTCTGCATTGCTGTTTCCTTCCGACCCGGTTTTCATTGCACATTTCTCTTTTATTTATTCTTATTTTGATGTAGGTTGATATGCAATTTCCTGTCTCGTTATAACATTCTGCAATTCTTCATTTATCCTTTCATTGTTTTCTTTCTTTCGTTCGTCTTTAAACATCATTCAATTCTGCTTTTTAGTCTTATTCTTCTTTATTCGGCCATGTTTCTTTTCTTTTTCTTATTTTACTTAATTTCCTGTCTTTTCTTGTGTCCCTGTATAAATATATTATTTTGTTTCTTACTTTCAAAGATTCAGTTAAAAAGGATCATTTCGAAAAGCATTATTTTGTTTTTTATTGTAATTTTATTTTTATACCGTAAACTATTACTAATATTTTCTTCTTTGTTTCCTTAATGTGAAAATGTTATTTACTAAGACCAAACTCACGACGATGATAAGCCGACAGTAAATTAAACTGAATTCACGAAGTCAATTGCTCATCATTAGCCAGAGACTCATTTAACATTATCTATACTATATTTAGAGGTCACGGTACTAAACTTGTCAATAAGGGATCAGAATTGTTTTGGGATATAATATCATATTTGATGATACAGTTTATGTTATACGGTGCCTGACACTGATTTAGGCTGAATCTTGTCAGAAGCACAAATACATAACTAAATAGAAAGTTTTTTTCTGCAAAGGGTAGATGCGTATATGAATAGTTATTTGAAATGATTCAAGAGCAGACCCATACATAAATAGAACGTTATTTACAAAAGGGAATATCAATGCATAAATATAATTTTTCAACAAAGTATAAAGAGCACACCTAAAGTTATCAAAAAAAAATAAATAAATAAAAATAGACATACATAGCTAGAATCGAACTGACGACTAGTAATGATTTATACCGATTGCATATGTTGGGAATTTAAATGTGGCGCAGTGGTTAGCAATCTTGTCTCGCTAGATCAATTTTTTTTTCTTTTTTTTTAAAATCATTTAACCCCAAGCAAGGCGGGAATGCCATTAGTACGCAGTTGATTACAAGGAATGAAAGTGAAAGAGAAGATTGAGAATAGGTAGGATTGTGAAATGGGCAAAGATGAGCGGTATTCAAAAAGACAGAAGATGGTGACTGACGTTGGATTTAGAGTTTTTAAGGTAGAGAAGCAAGAAAACGGAAAAGAGTTCCATATGTGGGAAATGCAAGAAAGAAATGTTGAAGTAGAAGTTGCGGCTTCCTTTAGCTATTTCAACAGTAAACGGGTTGAACTTAGATGTCAATCTAGTAGCATGCTTAAAATTTTTGTAGTCCGAGCACCAAAGCTCGTCACAGCAGTTGCCATTAAATATTTGGGGAAAATTCGACGCCACATCGGTGACAAAGTGACTGAAAACGAGATGTCTGATGAGGATCGATTACATTAAAGATCTTTCTTTGAATGTTGTCAAGAATATCAAGATATACAGCAGTACCACCAAACCAAATATGGTATCATATATTAAATGCACGCATGAATGACTGATTTGTAAGTGTGAAGATGGATTCTGAAAAATTTCTGGCACGACACAGATATGCATATTGCCTTGCAGAAGATGCAGCTATTAATTCGATATAGTCACTGAAAAACATGAAGAGAAGTAGGTGCAGTGTGTTGATCTCCCGGGGTCTAGCATTAGCTATGCTGACGGCAGGAAGAAAATGTTCTCTATGGTGTTTAAATGAAAGCAGTTTTGTTTTAGAGGCGTTAACATTTACAAACCATTTCTTGTCCCAGTTAATCACTGATTGGAAATCATTTTCAGGAGCAGCTGCCAAGTTTACTTCGTCAGCCATGATTGATTTGCTGTTGAGACAGGATTAAATGGTAATGCCATCTAAATAAATACCTAATTGGGAACTCATGACATCGGGGAGTTCATTCATGGAGATTGGAAACAGCGTAGAAATCAAGATAGACCCTTGAGAGACTCTCGCCTTTGTGTGAAATAATTTGGAAGCCCTTCCAAAACGAGCTTCATTTCACAATTCGATAGAAACAATTGGATTAAATGAAGCTCTGGATCATGCGTAGAAGGCCAGCATGCAAAGCCATGTTGAACGCTTTCGAGATATCTAGAGATACACAGCCCGAACTTTGTAGTATTTGATATACTAATTCCGTGATAGTCGCTGACACATCAGCGATAGACCTGGCGAAACGGAAGCCATATTTTGTTCGAGATGAGATTGTGAGAAGCAAGATGCTTAAACACATAGCCACTTATTAGAAATCCAAAAATCGGTAAGAGACTAATAGGGCGATAATTTGAGGGTTCGGGTGGTTCTCCAGATTTCTTAAAAACAGGAACTACAGAGGAGGACTTCCAACAAACCGAAATTCATTTTGATTTGCCTTTGGGCCAAAATGGTGTGTGAAAGAATGCTCAATCGAAAGCTATTATTTGCAAACTTTATCTTTGTAATGGCTATATATATATATATATATATATATATATATATATATATATATATATATTTGTGGGAATACTTTCAAATTATACGTTGTATTTAGATGCAAATGTATATGTCTTTTTTGTATTAGAAACCCGTAGATTAATGTTTAACTTACAAGTCACGTATGTTGAATAAATATCAACTTTTAAATCTCTTCAGACACCAAAATATACTTATATAATTTGCATATTGTGAAATATATCACCAACATCATTATTTACGTAACATGATTCTTTAGTAGTTAAGAAATTATGGCTTTCCTCATAATGTCTTTAACAATTTTAACTCTCTCTTTCTGATAGCAATCATGTCTTCTAGTTCGTAGTTGATCGATGCTACTTTACTATTTATATATTTTAGTCATGTATCCTAAACATGATCGTATGGAACTATTTACATGCGTTCATATCTATAGAATTCCATAAAGTCATCCACATAAACGTAAATGTCTAAATCTCTTTGGTATACGCTCAACGTCAAATGTCTTCACTTATTCAGAATCAAACGTTCAGTTCATGGCATTTGTTTACGATATTTGACGAAGTGCCAAGTAAAGATGATTGGCTACTCAGGGTAAAACAAGTGACACATGCGCACAACGAATGGCAGCAAACAGCAAACAAAAGAAAATGTGAAGACAAAGAAGACAGACGGAGAATCTAGCAAAATAACATGATTTGCCTTAACCAGATATGCATGCTGATACGTCATGTCCGGTGTTTTTCTTGTAAATTATATTTTCTTTCCTGCGTATCGGAGTGACCTCAGACGATGAGAGTTTCTAAATGAGTTATGGAATACGTTTGATGTCACTGCCAGATTTTCAGAAAAAAAAGAAACGAAAACTAAAGAGAAATTGGTGAAGATGTAAATAAAGAGAATTGATAGAAATGGCAGAAAGCGATTGGAATCAACAAATTGTAACCTTAAAAAATAGCAGTTGGCGTGAAATGTAAAATAAATTCATTTGAATGGTAACGACGAAAGAAAACGAGACAGAAGAACGTACAGAAGGAATTGGGAAAGGTCTAATAATTGGAGTCTTTTAGTTATAAAATAGATTAAGTATTAGGAATGAAAGGACAGAAGGAATGCGGATTAGAAGGAGGGATCAAAAAGAGAAAAGCAGCCAATGAGAATAAGAATAGGCTAAAAAGCTACAAAAGGTAAATGAAAATGAATATCAATGAAAAAAATATATTTATTTATATTTTTACTTATCTCTTGATATCATGGGCAGCATTGATTAAAAAATACACACACATATATATATATATATATATATATATATATATATATATATATATAGGTAAAAATCCGTGAGTAAGTAATCCAAGTGAATCCTATTAAGATAAAATATTAATACTGATCTACAAAAAAAAGAGAGCTCAATATATTTATTATAGAGCATAGAGATGAATTATATAAAATGAAACTCAATTATACGCCATTTTCATTTTTATGCACACATGGTACAATTGACTTTCATTTTTATGCAATTCATATATATATATATATATATATATATATATTATAATGATGTCGACCCTGTGCAAAGACCTTTCTCCATTGGAGTAATACGATAACAGATTAAGATTCACAGAATATGCATATATGTATGGAAAGTAACGGTTATAAATATATTCGAAAAATATAATATAAACATATTATAAAATCACTACAAAAAATAGCCATTTTGTTTCAAGAGAGATGTTTAACAATAGATGATGTATATCATATAATTTTCGAATAAATTATATTTTAAGAATAGTATTTATGATTATAGGAATGTATTCCGTACAAACCGATCCTATAACTGGGCATGCATATATCGCTTGAAAAAGTATTTCAATTGAGCGCTGTTGAGTGATAAGCAGATTCTATAAAAAAAAAAAAAAAACAGCCTCCTGCGTTAATGCAATTCAGTATAATGAATTGCAACACTACGGGCTGATTGTCAGTTGTTTACATCCGAAAAAGCAATACACTAGATTTAGCTGTTTCTCTCTGTCGAATTAAGATAGCTGTGTTTCGATCTGGGCTTGACGTATTTGGATGTGTAGTTGATACAGCGAATATATATTAACCGATTTAAAACATGGTTTTTTCGCTATACAGTAATAACCATGTTTCAAAAATGGAATCTAAAATCTTTAAATTTAATTTTGTAATTAAATTAAAAACATTAGTTCCATTTCATCCTTAAGCGAATTTTGTAAAAAATAAAAAATGCCAATAAGAACACTGGATTACATATCTTACTGTTCTTTCTTTATATATATATATATATATATATATATATATGTGTGTAAGCAAATATATGGATATAGATCCGACAGTATGAAGAAAAAAATAAGGAAAAACAAAACAATCGAGCTTATCTAATGTTTTGAAATCATCTTCGAATACGTTTTCACAACATCGACGTGATCATACTAAAACGCAACGTTGATCTTATAAAAAATGTCAGTTATCTGTTTGGATCAGTCTTACTCTTATGTCCATCCTCTTTTTCATGTTGAATTGAATATAGTCTAATGTTAATTATGTTTTATGAATATGTCCTGAAGATGGTCTATTAGACCGAAACGTCCGACGTTGACATTATATTAACATTAAAACAGCATAATTGCATATTAGGATTTTTTGTTTTGTTTTTCCGTATATTTTTTTCTTGAATATATATATATATATATATATATATATATATATATATATATAATATGTATGTGTGTGTGTGTGTGTAAAATTTAATTCATATAATATTGAAGTTTCCGGCTCTTGTTTTGAAACATGAGAACTCTTATGTAGCGATGGAATCATT
Organism: Acanthosepion pharaonis; assembly: GCA_903632075.3. Taxonomy (NCBI): domain Eukaryota; kingdom Metazoa; phylum Mollusca; class Cephalopoda; order Sepiida; family Sepiidae; genus Acanthosepion; species Acanthosepion pharaonis. The sequence goes on from CAHIKZ030005074.1 coordinate 1,561,747, forward strand.
TTTAAAATAAATAATTATATATATATATATATATATATATATATATATATATATATATATTTGGTTGGGCGCTTTTCTAATAAGTACCGCATATAATATATAAATAATTATACATATATATATTTTTTTATATTTATATACACTTTTCACACACATATATATATATATATATATATGAAATGGACGAGCTCTGAAAATTATTTTAATATATTTTCTGTTTATACGTTATTTTTACAGATACATTGATTTAAATAAATTGTATCTTTACAATAAACAGTATTAGTTAAATTTACCGGCTTGAAGAGCCGAGAAAACAGTAATTTGACTTCGCTAACCGGATTATTCCTCTGTAGCTAAATGTTATAAGACGTCAGTTCAAATGACGGTTCCGTAGATGATATTGGTTCGGTTCCTGTTGAAGGACAGAATTGTTTTATGAAATTTTTCGGGCATTCATTAACACAGGTTATTATAAACAGAGCATTTAATTAAATGATTTTATCTAGAAAAATATCGTATAAACATGAAATATATTAAAAACTATATATTCCAATTTGTTGATTTCAATCAATTTCTTCTATTACTCTCTACTCTTGCTTTTTTTTAAACCTCATCATTTCCCATTCAGTTTTCGTGATATATATATATATATATATATATATATATATATATATATATATATATATATATATATATAATTAGTGAAGTATTATTTCAAAATCAAGAATAGAAGTTACACGATGTTTCATATTAAAGATGTGAGAGGATAGATAGATAGATAGATAGATAAGGAATAAAGTAAGATAGAATAGTATAGGTTAAGAATGAGAAGTAGCGCGTGGAACGTCCGCCTCATTATAACGAAAATATAATTTTAAACTTTACTTTAAGATAATCAATAATAGATTACTAAACACAATTGAAATCGTACGCTGACTTCTACTTCGCTCATTATACTGACGGACATATTGATACATATGCCATAAATTTGTTTGTATATGTGACGGGTGTTCTGAGTGTATTTCACTCACGCACACAAATGAGTGGATGCCGAAATAATACAAGATCACAAAAGTAAGTCTAATGTTGAATATTTTTGTTATGTCTTTAGGAGTAGATCGGGCTACCAACATTTCAGCAACCCTAATGTACTGAAATAACTCTTAAAAGAACATATACATAGTTTCTGCGGATATAACATTAATTTTATGTTATGTTAAATATATACACTCTGTGTGTTTTAAATCCAAATGGAAATGACAATCTTTCTTCATTGTCTGTAGCAAAGAAGAGCACATTTTCCTGTCGAAAACGTATCGATATAAAATTGTTATAATTATGAATTGAAATTACTTGAGTCTTTTTACTTTAAAAATCGGAAGTTGTAATAAATATCGACTAAGGCATCTTTTAATTTTGCAATATTCTTTAATTGAAAACACAGCACCAAAAATATAAATAGCTTGTTAGCTGAACACCTTGCAAGACAATTTCTTCTGTATATTTTTCATTCTTCGAATATCCGTCATTTAATTTTTTTTTTAGTTTGTTCTATTTTATTAAAAAGAAACTTTCAGCTGATAAGCGTATCTGCTATTAAAGAAAAAAAAGTGTGTGTACATCTTAAGATAAGCACTATTTATATAAATCACAAATAAAATCAAGAAAATATAACACGCAAAGATAATGGCTGTCATGAGAATGAGTCAAAGGCTGAGGGTATAATTTGAAATGTTAGGAAAAAAATCAATATTTTTTGAATGCAGTAGAAAAGCTATTTAATGATACGAAGAAATTTAGTATAGGAGAAAAGGAAATACAACAATGAATAGGATGCGCTTGAGGCAGTTTCGCCCACGACCAGCAGTTTGCACAAAACCAAAACATTAATTTGAAAATACGACTCAGTTTCTTAAATAACCTCGTCAGATCCAAACTTATATGTGCATGTCACGAATTGCACCAGAACGGTTCAGAAATATCTAAACTCTCAGCTGCATAAACTACTTTCTAAGATCAATGGTTAAAACTAGTTTTGAGTGATTGAAGCCTGTGGTTCATCCATCTCTGGACGTTATGGACTGGCTCTTCTTTTATGTGTCTTGTTCTTTCAGGACGTAGGTGACAATGGCTCTCCATTTAACCCTTTCTCTTGTTGTTTTCAATATGTTTTGTGCTTTTGCTACTTTTCCCAAACACTGTTCTGTCATCAACTTGCTTAAGTTCTCTAGATATGTCACGCGCTGCTTTCCCTTCTCCTTATCCTCTCTTGCACTGTGAATATAAGATTCTCCAAGCCGTCCTTTCTCATTATTCGTCGCAGAAATTTCAGCTGCCTCTTCCCGATGTTACGTATAAGCTTCCTCTTTGTTTGCATCCTCTCCAAAACATCGTTGCTCACATGTTCGGTCCATAGTATCCTTAGCATCATTCGGTAGAACCATACCTCCATGCCTCGAGGCTCGTCTTCATCTTTCAGGAGACCGTCCTTCGCTACCGTAAAGGAGGATAGATATCAGTTCAGTTACTAACGAAATTCTCCTGGTTCGTAATACTCTGCCTAGATTTTGGAAAGCGTCTTTGGCTATCCCAATACGTCTTGGGATATCAGCGTATCACTTTCCGTCCTCTGTCAAAGCATTTCCCAGATATTTAAATTTCCGCAACTGCTTCGTTTTAATGACCCCCGACCTTAAACCGCATTCCGGTCTCATCTTTTTACTGATAACCATGCATTCTGTTTATGCTTAGTCCCTTCTTCTCGCTCTCCTTTGGTACCTTCTGCGGGAGATTTTGTAATTTCTCTGCTCTCAGCATTGTTTCATCTACGTATCTTATGTTGTTAAGATTGTTCCTGTCAATGATGAATCCTGGTAGGATTTCCAGTTCTCTCAGAATTTCCTCGCTGTATAGGTTGAATAATCCGGTGAGAAGACGCCTCCTTGCCGTACGCCTCTTTCTATTTTTTATATGCGCTGAACTCATTCTGTATCCGCATGCAAAACATATTCTCCTGAAAAATTGATTTGAGAGAAAGATTTTATAAATTTCAACCGACAGTAGCACTGACAGTTCGATTATTGAATGCTATTTCCTTGTTGGAAAACGGTTAATGTTACAATTACTATTCAGTGCAGTTATGGGCCATGCGTGATACATGATTCCTTAAGCGTGTATCTTTCAGCGGTAGACGAGTTGCCATACAAGGTTATAGAACCCGGACTGTCCTGACTATATATATATATATATATATA
>CAHIKZ030005074.1:1570000-1572500 GCA_903632075.3 Acanthosepion pharaonis
ATAAATCTGTTTGAGTTGCAAACATTGGCTAATAACGTGGTTTCCTTGATGGAAAAACTGGTGTCGTATTGTTTTCTGACGGATATAGAATGTTCTTTATTAGAACTCCTCAATTTCCGCTGGTTATTATTAATTTCATTGTTTAATCAAACTCCAAAACTCGCTTACAATAATGTTTATATTTATAAGAAATAATTTCCTTTCATATAAAATAAATATAAATATAATATAAATATACTATACTATAATATAACATCATATAATATAATATAATATTATATAATATATTATATTATATACTATAATAATATAATATAATATAATAATAATATAATATTATATATAATAATATAATATTATATAATATAATATATTATATAATAATATAATATAATATTATATAATAATATAATATTATATTATATAATATAATATTATATTATATAATAATATAATATAGTATAATATATAAATATAAAATATAATAATATAATATAATATGATATAAATATGAAATATGAATATAAAATAATATCCTTTAATAAAATAATTTCTTCTGGACAATTTCTTTGATGAAATAAGGAATAAATGTAAGGAAGACTTCCCTGGTTGTTACAAAAGTGGAATTTCTGATAAATAGCATATTGGATGTCCTAAATATTTATTTGATCGTCTTTGGTTTTTACATTTTTTACGTATTTATGGATATTTTTAAGTTTTATCAAAAACGACTTTCTTGTACATGTAGTTATCAATAATATTATACATTAATTACTAGTTTTTTTTTTTTAATTAATAACTATTCATGCTCAGTTGCTGCCATTAATATATATTTTCTGATGTGTTAAATTTTTGGAATATTGTAATAATACAAATTTCATCTCTCCGATAAATGTCGCGATGTGTAAACGAAAAATTGATTCCATAGAAAACTCAACATGTAGGCTTATTACCTCAAATTTTATTATAAAGTATACTTCCTATTTGAAATAGATTGTTATTTAATAAAATGTGTGTATTATATGTCTCGTTATGTCCGTTTTGGACATATTAGCAATGAAAATGAGTTCTCCGGGACCGAACCCGCGTAATCTTTTGTGGGGAAGACCTCATTCACCTGTGTTTTGTGTACACTACGGACACATATATTAATACAAGTAAATGCGAAAATATTAAACAACAACAAATAGTCAAATGATTACTTTTTTACTTTATCCAAATCCCGCTTTAATTTCGCCCAATTAACTGATACTTCTCCCACGTATATGGGTAGTGTGTGTTTTCTTTAATACTAACACAATTTTGTTTAGTCTCTTGTACATATAATATAATTTACATTGTAAATATTCATTGGGTATCCCTTACACCCACAGACAAATTGTACATATGGTGACCAGTCAGGACTTTATAGAGTCTTTGAGGTATTATAGTTTTTTGTAGCAAGAATGGTAAGCAATATTGTATAGTTTGTTTGGTCTGTGATTGCAGCTAGATAAGATTAATATAAGGCAGGTGATGACTAGTCATCCCCACTCCTCACTTTTGGTATTGTGTCATATTTTTGTATTCATACAAAAAAATATCCTGTCCTGGCTAAGACGATAAACTACATCCGCGTCCTGTGTATGACGATTACCTACATCCGCGTCCTGGGCATGACGATAAACTACATCCGCGTCCTGGGTATGACGATTACCTACATCGGCGTCCTGGGTATGACGATTACGTACATCCACGTCGTGGGCATGACGATAAACTATATCCGCGTCCTGGGTATGACGATTACCTACATCCGCGTCCTGGGTATGACGATTACCTACATCCGCGTCCTGGGTATGACGATAAACTACGCCCAACAGCAAGGACTTTGATCATGAGGTTTTGAGGAGCGTGGAACCACCTCTTAATTACTGGTGTTCCCAGGTCCACTCTGACCTGGGGTGGTAGCACTTGTTAAGGTCCCAGCTATGGGCAACTATTTAACAACCAAACTTGTGTAAAAATAAGTTTTAATACCAGAAATAAAATAAAAAAATATTAGTAGCTATAATTTTTGAAGGAAAAATTTTTATCAGCAATCCTGAAAAAAAAATATACCAGTAATACAAACAGCTATACATTCTTGGAGTGTACTCAAAAATATGAGTAATTGAAAAAAAGTTTCAAATATATATGTATACATACACACCTATTTTTCCAAACTATCGCTATTAATCTATTTCAAAAATTTTGTAGGCATTGAATGACACACAGAGGTTGATATGCATAAAACAAAACAACAAATCAACCAACAAAGATATCATTAGGTTGTCTTTCTGCTGAACAGGGATTAGAAATCGATTTTTTCTTCGTAATTGTACATATTTCAGTTGCCAATAATTAAATTTACCCGTAAAACATAAGCGACAGTTTATGCCTGCCATGTGAAGTAAATATTTCAGATTACGTGGGTCAATCGGAAGAAGGAGCTAGCAGGAATATTAAAACCTTTCGAAGAGGA
>CAHIKZ030005074.1:1577500-1585000 GCA_903632075.3 Acanthosepion pharaonis
ATTTGTATATGAAAATATGCATATATACCGGTGTGTATCGATACATGTGTGTTTGCTTACGTGTGTAATTGCACATGTACATGAACGTATGTATATATGATTTTTACATAAATATGTATGTGGTATATATATGAAAAAACATTTTTTTTTACTATTACGTTAAAATCTTACTCCATCTTGATTTGAAACCTAAATTTAAGTAAGAAATATTACCCATCTAAAAATAGCTACAAATTACATTCATGAATTAGACTCAAACAGAATATTAAAAGATTACTATCAGTAAACGTTTATATTTTTTGTTGTTGTTGTTTTTTATTAATATAGTATTCAACTTATATGAAAGCCCTAATTTATTTTTAGGGAAGTTGAAGTTTTTAATTGCTAGCAAGCATTAAATTAATTTTTTTGTGGAGTTTTTAAAACATTAAATTTACTATCAAACGTTAAAATCTGTTTTTATCTAAATTGCTAACTCTATACCACCCCACTTCTTCCTCCGAAAAACCTTATATATGAAAACAAATTTTATAATATCTTATTTCATATGTTTAAATTTCACTCATAATTAAGACAACGATAACTCAAAATTATATTAATATGGAGGACTACATCCATTCTTATTATTGGGGAACCAAAAATTGTTCAGAACTAGTCAGACGCGATAAACGGATGTCCTTTAGAGAAGGCGCCGTCGTTTGAAAGAATATTGGACCTCAATCGTATACCCGATAGCAGGTGGAACTCCGATATACGATCCATCGCTAAAGATGCAGGTAAAATGATCGGCTTCCTGTACCGCTCCAGAAATACCTGACACATGAAAACTTCTACCTTTATATGAGACAGATCAGGCCGGAAATGGCGTACTGTTGATATATTTTGGCAGCAGCTGCCCAGATCTGAGTTTTTAGTATTCATAAAGTTCATAGAGTTCAAAAGCATCTGCTTATCTTTGTGGTAGTAGAATTATATCCCACCCTCCAGCAGCTCTCACACAGGTGGGATTTGGTGATTCTCTCACTGCTCTATCACGAATATCATGGAAAGTGCGCGTATAAACTACATTCCTTGGGTCCTCCAAGTCTGACCTTCATGGCCAGGACACGCCATGACATATACATCGTAGCAAACTACATATAAATCCTCTGCGTATTCCATCGGCAAGAAGTAAATTCCACTGAAACAGCTTCTTTCCGCGAACCACTGACCTGTGGAACAGACTCCCAAGAGAATGTTCCCCGATCAGTAGAACCTTAACCTGTTCAAGTCTATAGTTAACAAATATCTTCCTCTCCTATCGATTTAAATTACCTCTTAACATAACTCTCTACCTCATGAATCTTACAGTAAAATAATAATAAAAACCTACTGTTTTATTTGCAGACGTGAGGTTCTTATCGCATGTAACTCTCTGTTATAGAAATGGAGTGGTGATGTACGGGGTGAGAATCAACAACAACAACATTGCATGCTTCATTTAATCCATTCCGTTATGCACGAAATCTTTCAAAGTATGACTGTCTTTAAATACATAAGAAAGTTTGCTTAACATCGGATGGAGTATTGTGAAAAATATGTCAGCAGAACGCAAACTGTAGACCGATTTTTGATAAGCATTAGAGAAAGGAAATAGAATTTAAGGAAGTTTCATGAGGTTTAAACACTTGTATTCGTGTTTTAGCCTTCTGATAAAGAAGTGATAGAAGTAAAGTTCTTAATCAGCCTTTCATAATGACACGAACTATCAAATGTGCGTGTAAGATTCGACAAAATTCGTCCTGGGGTCAAAGCCAATGTAAAAGAAGGATTTGTGTTCGCGTGTGTCTACTTTACATAATCGTCGTGATGGACTTTAAAAGAGAAAAGCTCAGAATATAAATACTGATGCAAGACGGGGCTTTTAGTCAAGCCGTGTAAACAACAGAACTTCATATCAATAAATAGGAAAATCTGTCGAATGCATAACATTCGTAAACACGCAAATTTACTCTTCATATAGTCATTAGATTTTTGTGTGTATTTGTGCCCGTATATATATATATATATATATATATATGTGTGTGAGCCAGACAAACCTACCCAGGTTTCACCTAAGCGGATCGTCTGGCATCAGGGGAAAGCTTTCCCTGACGATCCGCTTAGGTGAACCTAGTTAGGTTTGTCTGGCTCACTAGGTTTATCTATATCTGCTCTACGGTTGTATTGAACTCTTTTGTTAGTTGTTTACTCGTGTCGGTTTTTTTTCTTTGGGCTTTGAACCTGTATATGTGCGATTTTTTTCGACAGACTTTCATGTTTCTAGCTCTTTCTTTTTTTAAAACCTTTTTTTTCCCCTCGGGATTTATTTGATTATTGGCAAATCAAAAATTCGAACGTTTTTCGAAGCGAGTATAGTTACCTATATATATATATATATATATATATATATATATATATATATATATTTCATTGAATAAGATAGATATAAGTATGTCTGTTTATTCTTATAATAATATTAGTAGTTCTATAATCAGTTTATTGATGTTAAAATGAAATTAATCAAGAAAAGCGCCGTAGTATTTTCTTACACAAGGACTTTCGTTCTCCACAGAGATGATTTACAAAGACAAACTTATTGTAACTATGTTCGTTGATAGTGAATTTTAAAGACAAGCATGATAATATTTAAATATTAATCTTATCCGTTGCAGCTATGAGATTATTGAATTGATGTTTGAATGAAGTTATATATATATATATATATATATATATATATATATATATATGATTAAAAAAATTGCTTGAAGATGGAACAGAGTACTTAGTACTTTAATTCATTTTATTTAAAATAATTATATTGAATTTTTCGGTTCTTGTTTTGAAACATGAGAACTCTTATGTAGCGTTGGAATCATTTTAAATAAATAATTATATATATATATATATATATATATATATATATATATATATACAAAAGTTTCATTTACAAATATTGAGCTCCGTTCTTATTTTGACTGATGCTCTTATTATTTTTAATAAATACTTATATATATAAATCTCTATAAAGACAAAACTGCATTTTAATGAATCTTTCTTTGTGTCATAGTTTGGCTGATGTTTTAAAATTTTGGAATAATGAAATAATAAAAAGTTAAATTTCATCTCTCTGATAGATGTCGAGATCTGTAAACAATGTCATGTATAGCCAGCTTGACAGTGGACAAAGGAATTTTGAATGACGGTGGTTTCGCTATAAAGACAAGATAAAGAGTAACCTCTTAGCTGTCAATACTTGTCATACTAACTTCGAGTCCATTATATATATATATATATATATATATATATATAAAGAGAAAGAACAGTAAGCTTTATAATCTGGTGTTCTTATTAATTATTTTTATTAAAAAAAAGCAGTACTCAATACATTTCTGCAGAGCATAAATATTCCAAAATTAGCTTGAAAATGAAACAGTACTAAGGATTTTACTTTAATTCTCGAATTAAATTTGAAGTTTTTCGTTTCTATACTTGAAACATGGTAATTTCTGTGTAGCGATGGAGCCATATTTTTAAATAAATAAATTTATAATATATATATATATATATATATATATATATATATATATATATAGAGAGAGAGAGAGAGAGAGATGTATGTCAGTATGTAAGTATGCGTCTGTGTATATATGTGTATGGTGTACGTAATATTGGGCATATTTCTTGTCTTTTTTTTTTTCATTCATAAGGTTCAATTGATTAATTTAAAAAAAATGATCTTCTCTGGGAATATTTCTCCAGGTCGATATTATCAGGAAGTCAATGATTTGGAAATAGTGAGATTCCAACACGATTTGCGACGCCCAAAACATAAGCAACCTGTTCCGCTGCCAGTATGTTAAAAAAATAATGTTTCTATCAAAACTATAACATTAGTGACGATCCATCGATTATGGAATATGCAAATTCTTATAATGAGTAACATTACCACTCCGTCATTATCAGTTTTACAATTCTATTCATCACAATCATACATTTTAATGTTGATATTAACGCTTACTATCAATTTCACTTTAGCATTTTATTCACCGTATATATTTCTAGGGAACCTCAAGGCAGTGTAATGGTCAGCAAACATGTCTCGCTAGAACAATTACGACTGACTAGTGAGTTCGATCCTCACTGGGTGCCCCTACTTTCAGCCTTGTACTAAATCTAAGCTACGCTTGGAAAATCACTATATTTTCTAGAGATTATATTCAATTTAAAATAGACCTGACCCTTTCTATTATCCTCTACTTTTACTAGGAGCTAGATCAGGTCATTTGGGAAAGAGCTGCCTAAACATGTAGACAGAGATTTGATAAGCATTAAATAAAGGAAATAACATTTAAAGAGATTTCAAGAAGTTTAAACACTTGTATTCATATTTTAGCCCTCTGATAAAGAAGTGATAGAAGTAAAGTTCTTAATGAGACTAAATAATGGCAAAAACTTTACAGAGTTCAAAAGCGGGCGATGAATTATTCTCCACGCTTCACCCTCTCTTCCACAGGTGGAATGGTGCAAGCCTCCCGCTGTTCTACCGCTACTTCCACGGAAAGTGCTCGGACCAACTACATTCCCAGGTCCCGCCAAGAGAAGCCTTCACGGTAAGAACAAGCCATGCCACTTACATAGTAGCAAACTACACGCATTGCCTCCGTATACCATCGGTGAGAAATAACTTCCACTCGAGCAGCTTCTTCCCACTAAGCACTGCTATGTGGAACCGGCTCACATCAGGATGTTTCCCCGGTCACTACAACCATTACCTGTTCAAGTCTAGGTTTCACCGTTCTATTCCACTCCTAAACACACAAATGGCCTTCTAACGTGACACTATCACTAGTAGCCCCAAGGCTTTGTAAATGATGAACCTTAGTGTAAGAAAATAAAAAAATAAAAAAAATAAATAATCTTAAATTGTGATTCGCATAAATTGTAGGAGAGGAAATTCCAATCGCAGTAACCACGGAGGTTTCTATTATTTGCGCAAATACGTGTTCAGAATCGCAGTTTTAATCTATTTTTCCTCTTGAAGGATTTCTCGGTTTCAAATACGTTAGTTTTAATTAGTTTTGAAGTCTTATGATTGCTTTCTACCTGAATCTCTGGCAGTTATCATTATTTACCTTCTGAATATTGTCATCATCGTTTAGTTATCATCACAACGTTTCAGTCTTATCTAGAAATATCTTGGCTTGATATACATTTAGTACTGCTCAGTTATTGTTCTCTGTGTTTAAAACGAATCTGTGTTTGCATGCCTAGTGAATTAACTCACTCTAATTATGCCATTAAACCAACTCTATTTTCCGGACAGACTTATACCCCGAGGTATCAATATCGAACAGTAATTGGGTAGTACTAAATAAAATTAAAAAAGTTGAGATATTCCTAGACATGAAACAGGAAAGCGTGAAAAATCTATCCCGTAGATTAAATAAAGCGTTACTTTTGAATTTTATCTTTATGATGAAATAGTGTTAGTTTACATAAACTCGTGTTAAAAGACATATACAAGAGCCAAATAAAAAGGAAATGACTATTTATTTCGGTTTACAAATGTTTATTCGACTATCACTGCACTACAGCAGGTGTTCGAAAATGAACGAGAAAACCAATAAAAATCAACACATTATTCTCTTTCTTCCCACTGATCGTAAGAAAGAGATTCTGCAAGTTATAGGCAGTCGGCAGCTAAAATTGACTTTATGAAAAAAAAATTACGATTAAGGTTTTTATTACAAGCTGAAAATATTTCCTCTGATATTTTGAAAAAAAAATGTCTGATATTGAACTTTTACTTCCTTCATGTTTGAGAACTAGTTTGTGGGTGGTCGGACGGACGGCCAGGCATGAAATTCTCTTTAGACAGAAAGGGAGATTTCAGGATGATTATGCAAGAGTTTAAAGAAATGATACACGTAACTGTGAAAATGCAATCCATTTATTACTGTTCACAACGGTGCATACCCTTTATATATATATATATTTATATATATATATATATATATATATATATATATATATATATATATAATGAGATATACTTTCTCCTTAATAATGCTTTTTTTTCTCGGATTCTCTCACACCATAACCTCTTGTAATTTATTAGATTTATTGCCTTGTTTGGTATGAACAGATTAAAGAAGAGATATATAGAGATTTATACATAGATATAGAATGTACAAGTCGGTAGTAGGATTATAAATAAAAATCAATTAATTTTTTGAATGCGAAATTGAACAGATATGGCTTATCAGAAAAATATCTGAACAAACAGAAACTTGCTTCATTATGAGCCTCACCGTAGCCGAATGAGAAGTTGGTTCCTCCTACGAAAGTTGATTCACTTAAGAATCCTGCCGGAGTGCTCATTTTATTTACTAAGTTTTCTCGAAAACGCAGGCCTCTGAACGAAATGAACAGTAATAAAAAGACTTTTTCTTCAAATACGGACATCTACCAAAAATAACCTTTGAAATTTAAGAAATACGTCAGATTAAATATAAAATCCTATGTATTTTTTAGAAATAGATATAAACATCGGTATAGATAACTTGTGATAGATGGGCATTTGTGTTATAATGTAACTTGAAAACAAGTAATCATATAGCAAATCCGAAACGTATCGACGTAATTGTATAATACATAATAATACATTTACTAGACAAGCAGGCTTCCAAGAGTCAATGCGCGTGCCATTACTACTGCGTGTGTAATCGCATTTATAAGCGCAGTCTTTGGCATATGCTTCATCTCTCGAAGATTGCAGCTTCAATAGCTGCGTGCATTTTCACCTTAATGGATTCAAATATTGCAGTAATCACCAAGAGATTAGCTAAGGATACAGTGTTAGATGGTGAGTAGAGACGACATGAGTCTGACAAAGACAGACTTGAATAAAAGAGAAGATGCGGTAAAACAAATATCTTGTAGGTTTTAGCTAGTTCTAAATTCCGCTGAAATCCTCTAACTTCACAAGAGATACATCAGGCCAAAAAGGGTGTACTTTTTTTCATTTTTTGACAGGAGGAGCCCACAACACACTCTCCAGCCCCGATAAGTACCAAATGAGTTTCTGAGTCCTTGTTCTCGACAAAATATTCTTTCTCTCTGAGTCCGGATGTGCCAGCTCCATCGCCACGGAAATTGATCGGATGAACTCCATTATTTGGTACTGGCAGTTAAAACTTTACGGCAAGGACGCGCCTTGCTACGTACATTGAAGGAAACCTCCCACATTCTCTCCGTATTTCATCGGTGAGAAGTTCCACTCGAACAGCTTCTTCCGCCGAACTGGTACTCTGTGGAAACGACTTCCAAGAAAACATTTCCTTGATCAGGAAAATCTTAACCTGTTCAAGACTAGGGTTAAACATTTTCTTCCCTTTTATCCCTATGAATTGTTTCCCTAACGTAATCCAATACCTATCGTTGTTCAGGGTGAACATTACAGTAAAATACTTTCCTCTT
>CAHIKZ030005074.1:1590000-1605000 GCA_903632075.3 Acanthosepion pharaonis
TAAGGCCGTATTTTTTGTAAATCTTTGAGATATTTTCGTCTTCACTTACAACTCCAAATAATTATACATGTACAAACAAACGGCAGAGAACCCCCCCCAAACAGAAGCTGATATAAAAAAGAAAATGTAACGATACTTTTAAAACAATTAGTGTTTAAAATACACTTTATGATTTTTACCGTTATCATTACGTTTCACACCTCTGAATGTGACTCATCAGAATCTAAACCTTGAGCATAGTACAAAGTTCGTTTAACATCTGTCTGTGTTTCTTAGATGAGGCATTGTAACATTTTACACCGTTATTGATTGGACTATTTTCCTCATCTTTGTTCTCATATTCACGACGTTTCGGCCGTTGTACACTCCGGCCTTCTTCAGGTTATATACGTTGAAATTTTGAATCGAACCCTTTATTTAGTTCACGGAGATACATTCTTTTAATTCAACGTCTCATGTCTCTTCTGCATAGCTCAGTTTCAGTTATTTTCATTTAGTAACACAAATTTCCAAGTTTTTGTTGAACTCTGCAATTGTCAGGAATTGAACTCCCCAAGGACACATGCCCCAGTGAATAAAAACGTTGGCTGATGTAAACCTGTGACTTGACCCAAATAGTGTTAAATTCAAAAATTATGTATACATGCTTACATGTGTATGTTCCAGTGCATATGCATGCACGTGCACCAATATATACTCAAAACAACGTTGAGATAAGCATTATCTACTAATTTGTGGAAGCTGTTGACTGATTTTACGTGTAGATTTAATCACTTCACGTCGAACATTTTCAATTGTCGTTTCGAAAATTCAATTTGACACTTGAACTGGTTCAAAATTACACCTTCATTTAAAAGAGGAATTCTTTGTAAGAGAATTGAAGATGTATCTTCTGCACCATGAAAGCGTCAAATTGTAATGCACGTCCCGTGTAACTGTAGATATGTATGTAGGTGAGTGTTGATTAAACGTATCCACACTTCTGTCTTTTTATTCATGTTTATTTGCGTTTATTATTTAATGTTTCTTTATGTTAGTATCGTCTAGGGATTATGCATACCAATAAAATTATATTTCTATGTTTTAGTACATATCACCAACAATTCTACATATCAGAAATTACTCTACGAACGTAAAAAAAATGTTCATAAATTTTCATGTTTTGAATCTCCAATACTAATAATTAAAAACAATCAATTTCTGCATTGGCTACACAAGGATTACACTCTCTCAAAGATTGACTTGTCACAAATTCAGCGCAATGCGTGCACACATCGATAAGCATATCACAAACAACCAATATATATATATATATATATATATACTGTTTGTTTCTACTGGATATATTAAATAGGTTTCTCTTTCTATGCTCTCTCTCTCTCCCTCTCTCTCTCTCTCTCTCTCTCTCTCTCCTATGACCAACACTTATATTAAAACTTACACCACTTCCTGTTACTTTTGCCATCTTCTCTTCATTTCTATTCTTCATCTTTTTTAACCAGGTTTTCTTCCTTTTTTCTTGTCTTTTTTTATTTAAAAAAATGAATCATAAATTGACTGTTTGGAAACCCTGTGAATTTAATTTTGCATATTAGATAATTAACAGGGATAGTTCCAAAGATGATATAAATACAGAGAGAGCTCAATGTAAGAATAGAGCAAATATATTAATGGAAGCGGAATCATAGAAATCCATCAGTAATAAGTTATTCCATGGAACTAGATCGATTCCGAATCATCATACCAAAAGATTTGTTGTAAAATTTTAAACAAATCTTTTGTTGTAAAATATCTTGGTCTGATGATTCGGAATCGATCTGCTTCAGTGAAATTAAATATTACTGATGGATTTCTAAGGATTAAGTTTTCCTCATTTATATATATATATATATATATATATATATATATATATATATAATACTAACAGTCTAATCTGGTATGTGTTTATGTCTATACACATATATATGTCTGTGTGTGTGCGTGTGCCTGAGATACAGCTTATACGATACATAAAACCCTGTTCAATTTAGAAACATATTGTATCTTGAACGCCTGCTGAGTTCATTGCCAAACTTCATTAAAATTCGACAAGCGGCTCCTAAGTTAGTACCGTTTATTTTGTGTTTTTACTGCATTTTTAATAGGAAATTCAATATTTGTTTTAATAGACACACCTACATACATCCGAATATATAAACAAACACTTGAATATTATATTACATCTATTATGTGTGTAAAACATTATAAAAAGGAATAATACATCATAACAGTGATAAGTGAATTTAAATGTACATAACATAACATATATTCATACAATTCACTATAGTACATTAGAACAAACATTCTATGCATTGTGAAGCGTCATCTGTGTGGATGGGAAATTATGTCACGTGAATTGATCGTAAATCAATAAATAGATGCCCAATAATTTTCTGCCATTATGTATTTCAAAATAAACGTGAGGAGGAAAGAATATGTATAATAAAAAATATAATTAATATTTCGAAAAAAAAAATGATGTGCACAAAAAGGAGGCGTCATAATTTATTTTATTTCAATAAATATATATCACCCTACGCAGACGATTGCTGTTTGTAATTTCCTTTTTGGAATGACCTTCACCGTAGAAAATGATATATATATATATATATATATACTGAAATTATCACCATGGGCAAGTAGTACTTGAACGGTAAAGTTGATTTTATGGTTTTATTTCTTTTGAGGTCATGAATTTTAACAATTTTCAATTGTAGACTGGATATATTTTTGAAGTACGACAGAGGGAGTTTATAGTAATTAATCGCGTTTAAGAGGAATATCTTCCTATTCTTACAAAGTTGTATCCGTGGAAGCAATATATGAATTGTTAAAACTATAAAATTTGTTTTAATGATATCATATTAATAATTTTAATTTAAATATAAATGAAATATGTAGTTAATAATAACTCTGATAAAATTGTTATCTCACGATTTTCAATCAAGAACTGTTCTTAGAAGAAACCAACGTGTTTATGGGTGATGTCTAATATATATATATATATATATATATATATATATATATAGATAGATAGATAGATAACTAGACTCGTTTCTGATAAACCCTCGAATTTTGATTTGCTAATCAAATCAATCTCGAGGGAAAAAAGGTTTTAAAAAAGAAAGAGCTACAAACATGAACTTCTGTCGACGAAAAAAATCGCACAGGTCTGAAGCCCAAAAAAAAACCCCGATACGAGTAAACAACTAACTAACAAAAGAGCTCAATATATATATATGTGTGTGTGTGTATATATATATATATATATATATATATATATATATATATATATATATATATATATATGAAAAAGAAGAAGATATTATCCTTTTGTATTTTATTAATATTTTCTTTACAGGTATACTTTAACTAGATCTGATGTGTGTGTGTGTGTGTGTATATATATACATATATATATATGTATATTACATTATTCAGGCTATTATATATAGCATTCGGATTATATATATATATATATATATATATATATATATATATATATATATACGTGTGTGTGTATGTGTCTGTGTGTAATTGTGTATGTATATATAATGTCAAAATTAAATATATATATATCAGTGAAGTGTTCAGTTGTGGTGATAGAGCTTTTAGAGATAAAGACAGTCTGACCATAAGCTCAATGGTTGCTGGAGAGTTTGCGAAAATTCTATTGGCTGTTGAACTTTATTATATTTCTCTCTGTCTGTCTCAGTTTATTTCTCTCTGTCTTTCTCTCTCAATCAATCTATCTATCTATCTATATATCTCATTCTCAGTCAGTAATGTTTCGCTGTATAGCTCTTCAGTGCGACTAGACATCCGAATGCCTCAAGCCAGGTTTGAAACCCAGACGATATGGTGTCAGTCATAGTCTCTAACACGGAGTTCGACAGAATGAATCAGCCATAGGGTAAAAGACAAATAGGGAACCTCTGTCAGTGGAATATATTTCACTGTTATTAGATCTTTATCACAGAATGTGATACGGAAAAAAAAAAATACGTAAGAAATTCTTGCATTTTTTTTTATTTTGTGTTATTTGAATTTCATTGATTAATTAATGCTTCACGTGCATTTGACTTGATAAAAACATTCCAAATTCAATGTGAGACGTGTTCTTTCAATGCCCCATGAAATATACATTTTTCCTATATGCATACATATATTTCTCTCTCTTCTTGTCTATACCTATTTTCTCTCTCTCTCTCTATATATATATATATATATATATATATATATATATATCTCAATCTATCTATCTATATATATATATATATATATATATATATATATATATATATATTATAGAAAAGATGGAAATATTTCCATGAAAATATAATTAATTATTGAAAAATTGTTAATACAATTTAAAAATGTTTCTTCCATGAAATGAAATAGGAAATAATTATATCATTCTTAGAGAATGTCTTCCTAACGTATACATTGCAATTTGTTAAATAGATGTGAACTTGTAACTTTACAAATTACCATGTATTTTCAATCGCTTTGGATTCTCATCCAAATATAAATCGTATTGCTATTTGTAACAATGGCTGTTTGGGTGTGAGTTGGCATGTATATGTGAATGCGAATATGAAACGGGTATTCTCATTTAAATGCGTGTATATTATTTGACGAATATAGCAGTGCATTGGTGCCAAATATGAGGATAATAGTCTGCATGTATATCGTGTAAATAGAAATATTAAGTGATTTCTTTTGAAAATTTATAGCATGCATGACTTTTGAATATATAGTTATTATATGAAATAAATACAATTATAAAGATAACGAAGTAAGCACTAATTCACACAAGGAAGTGAATGTCAATATATTATTTTTTTTCCCTTTTACTATATGTAGAATTCGAACTAAAGTCGAAACATTTTTCCTAAATTTACTCGTTTCTAGTCAAAGCCAATAGCTAGACATATCGAATTTCGCAGTGCCACATTGAATTGTATAGACTTTAGTTGAGATGAAAGCAAATAAATGGAAGAAAATTCCACAGTTAAGAAATCTGAGTGAAGAAAATATTACCATAGAACTTACGGTTACATTTAACAATATCTCCAATAAAATTATAAGATCTAGCTGCTAATCAAGTGCTGTGTTTAAATTCTTTGAAGTCTTGGTACCAAAGAGGAAAGCTCATCAGAACAATCGGCATAAAGATATTCTGAGAAGCTACATTGCACGGGTGGGAAAGTGATTAAATGAAACACTTCCTTGTAAATAACCGATTTCATTATTCACCTATTTACACACCCACTCCACTTTTAAACAGACTGCTGCTATATAACACTTTAATTATTCATAATCACCGTGTGAAAAGATTTGTATTGAATATCACCTTTTCAAACAACGACAAACAGGGGAAGTGTAAATAACACGTTTGAACAAGAGGCTTGCAGAGATATTACAGAAAAGAACAGCCCAAGTTAATAAGATCCTGATACTTAAAAGCAGAGAAATTCTCTCATGGGAATGCACAATTACGGCAGAGAAGGAAACGAGAGATTGCCGAATGATAAGCATCTCGGAAGACGTAGAAAATGAGAAAATCGTAATAATATTGAATTTCTTTTCCAAAGCACAGACATATATTGGCAACAAGCGAGTCCTTTGTGGCTTTTGTGAGACAATCAATGTTATACAAATGTCAGCTATGGTTAAATGATTACGAATTTGAAAACGAAGCAAGTTGGAACCAAAGGATAATGTTTCCCTCTCTTCAATTACACATTATCTATGATTTACGAGCTATGTTCTGGAAAGAGCTAGTTATTTAATATTAACAAATAGTTAGCCTACTTAGGTCAAAGGCGCTGGAGTCCACGTTCAAAGAGCTCACCCTGAGACCTCGCACATTTATATCAGTGCCCCTTTCTTCCAGCAAATCCATTTGCAATATCCTGTTTAGGGACTGCCATCAGCTATCTCGTCGCGTTTTCTATAATCTTGTATACAGTCTGAAATGACCTCTCCTCAGGGCCGATTTTATCTTTGGTAAAACTAGAAATCATAGAGATACACAAACGGATTCTAAGAAGACGGGAAGATACGATCTTCCAATATGTTATTAAGCCTCTAGCACAAGGACCATGAAAAGATACTTACAAAAGCTAAATACGTTTTGGAGATTTTATAGACTTGCTAGATTTTATCACCTTTTTTTTCTAACCCTTGCTTTTTTTTAATATCCAATAATTTAAGCTATGTGTGCTAAATCTGAACACCTTAATTATTGGATATTTTCGTGATCCATGTGTCGTTTAAAATGTGTTTTTAATGCGACATTAAATCCTTATACAAGCATAATCAATTGTTTCTAGCCTCTTCCATGTACTTTGTCCCTTCAGGACTTTGGTAATCATGTCTTTCCACAATTTTCGATTCTTTGTAGCTCTTAATATATGTTGACCTTGTTATCTCTCCTAAATCCTATTCTGCTATCCATTTACACAAACTCACTAGGTATTTCATGCGTTGGCTTCCCCTGTCCCTCTTGCCTTCATGCTGTCCTGTGAGTATCAAATTTTTCAAGCACTCTTTTCTCATAACGTGCCCTAGGAATTTGAACTGTCTCTTTCTGATGTTAAGTGTAATGTCCTTTTTGTTTCCACTTTCTCTAAAATTTTCAAGATATTTAAATTGTTGTACTTGTTTGACTTTGATATCCCCAATACTGATGGACGACCAGTACATGAATGTGTCTTTGCACGCAAGCGCAACAAAGATTACTGATAAGTTGACGCGTTACATCAATAATGCTCGTAGATTTTTCTTGACATTTATAATACCTTGAGAAGTTAGGGACAATAAGACTACTTTATCGCGCAACAATATCCTTAAATAATCTGACACACTTGAAATCATAAATCATAAGCCGTATAACTGTTTAGCTCGTAGTGAGCACCACATCAACAGCGATCGTAGCAGCATTGGCTGTTTCGAGGACAAGGTAACCGCTTCAATTGGGTTACGAGCCCGCTCTTCATTTCTTTTTAACCAAAAACTACAAAAAAGATGCTTCCCGCGTTTTTCACGAATATTACGCAAAACTTGACAGGAATCTTAATTCAGCCATGTTCCCATTCTGCATTGGTAACCATTATCATACCCACACATCCTTATTTGTAGAAATGAATTAAAAACTAAGTATTTTCTTTACTACATCAAATATATTTATTTACGTAATAAAAATTAGAAGTCCTTAAATCTAGATTCAAGATTACATTGTTGATGACAGTATTGTTATGAATAATGAAGAGTGGTCTCCCCTTGTTTTGTTACTCTTCTCTTTGAGGCAGCTATTTCTGTTTACTGGGATTAGAAATGTAATACCTACACTCCCACAACCCTCAACTGTAGCAGAAAAATTAGTTGAGCCTACAATAAAGTTCAGCGGTCATTTGACAGGTTTTACTTTTATTACTGATGACTGTCTAGCCACTCTCATATTCAGGAAAGCCTAGTGGGAAACTGGTTTAGTCGACGATGACCTGATCTTACAGCCGGTAGTAAAATAAATATAGATAAATATGTTATAAATGTGGGTATATCATCCCGACAGTGTTATAAATTATTGACAATTGAAAAAAAAGTATAGATATTGTTATGAATAATAACGAGTGGTTTCCCCTTGTTTTGTTACTCTCCTCTTTGAGAGAGATATTTCCCTTTGCTGGGTCACTATACGCGAACGTTGTATGCTGAGTTGAATAAAGTTTTCTTAAAGCCTAAACTTGTGTACTTTTGTCATTACAAGTATATCGGTGTTTGTTAACATATCTTCAGGAAACAAATTGTAATTAACGGCTCATTCTTCTTATTTAGAAGCCACAATTTTACAGTAATTCCGAGAACAAAAATCAGTTTTCGAATTGACGTGTGAATATGATTAAGCCGACAATTTAGGAGTGACGCTTACTTTCAGCATAGATTTTTATTTGTAAAGAAATCTAAACTATGTTAGCCGCCGTAAGATGTATTTGATTTTACCAGAGTAAATTATATTATTCTGCATGGCATTTTTGATATACTATAAAGTTTGACAGTAATTCTTTCGTTGATTTTGTTAACTTTTTTCTGATATTGCATGCACCGTATTTTATAGATTAAAAGAACTCATTTTGATTTAATGCTGTTATCCGTCCTAATATATTTCTCTTTTAAAGATAGACAACACGTTTTCTGTGGAATCAATATCTGAAGCGACTGTGAACCTTTCAGATAAAGACGTTATTGAAACTATTCTTTAAGCAAGTTTGGCAAGAGGTGAATTTGCAGCATATGAAAGATCATTGTTTTGCAAGAATATACTATTTAACTTTAATTGCCCTCACTATTATTATTATTATTATTATTATTGCTAACGTCTGCCCGATACAATGCCCAAGACCTACTCAAAGTAGAGGGTTATTGAATTATATGTGTGATATGTATGTGAGAAAGTAGGAATTGAAGATTATTGGAATATGGGGGATTGATAAGGATTTCTCCGTGACATGAACAGGTTGAGATTGTATTGTTCGAAGATGCATTCACACATGGAACCATTTCACAAAGTAGCTGTTCTCGAGAAGAAACTCTCCGTGGAATAGCCTTCTTACCATGGAAATGCGCAGGAAATGAGAGAAATGTAGTCCTGTGGACATAGAAAAGCTTGTTTTGGTTGTAAATTTATAGAAGTGATGACACTAAAGAATGGAGCTTGTCTGAACATTTGTCATGGAAGTAGCGGTTTAATAGTATAATAAAAGATGAATAGCAGAAAATGAGTCATCTCTCAGAAGTCTGCGTAAATGTTTTTGAACGCTGTCACTAATGTGAGGATTGGCCGTAACCAGTCAAGATATCTCACCGATACATCAGTTTTAGTCTGATCTAGTTCTTGTAATGATAAAGCAAGAAAGTGGATATCAGTTATTTTTTGGGATATTCCTTTCCCAGAACCTACAAAATGAACTTTATTAATATTAAGAACTTCAACAATTAATTAGGGAAATTTAATTTTGATTACAAGAATCCTAGCTCAAAATATTCCCCACTTCCTCGCCGTTGTTTTCAATGTACAATTTGTTTCCTTGTTTTTAATGTTTCCAATGCTTTCGGTTTTATAATTGTTTTTTTTTTATATCTATTCAATCTTTCCAAAATTTCAAAAAGTATTTTCTTTTATAATATATTTTTCCTCTTTTGAAGTTCCATTGAGTTCATTTGTGATAATATCGTATCATAAAACGCACCTTAAAAGCAGCCAACGAATGAGGTTAAATATCTCAAGATCTGGTTTTGTGTCATAGAACCGGGAAAATGTGAAAGGAGGTTTGATTGCATTTAATGATTACAACAATTAATGATGAAAATGACTAATTAAATGTTAATTAGTTTCTAGAAAATAAATTGATTAATTGGTTCTTATGGAATTGAACGCAAATATTAACTTGGATATAACTTGGTCTAAATAGATATGTTCATCTACCCAATTTTACATTTTATATATCGGCCGAAAATATGGAAACATAATAAATTATTTCTTCGGTTGAAAAGGCTGGGGACTAAATTATTTACATGAAGCTGCATCCATCCGGAATAATTTAAAACTAGAAAGTATGTCGAGATATCCTTTGAAATGATAGAGTACCCTGTAAAAGATTTAGGTTAATAGGAAATTTAGCAATACTTACAAGGTCCAATTAAATCGAGGTGATTTCACTTTTCAATAAAATTGAAGTATGAGTGAATTAGGTTTAAGATTATCTAATGGATTTTTTGAGGAAGACTTCAAATAAAATGTGACCATTTAGAGAAGTGTATATTAATAGCTAAGAAAATTAATATATAAAAGTGTATTTTTAAGAGGCTAAGAAAATGTTGTATAGGTACCTCTAAAGTTTACTAAAAACATGCGTAGTATGATGAAAACGACACAAATATAATAAAAAGCACAGTTTTATCGTCAAAACGTTAATCTTATTATTAAGAGGAAAGATCGAAGTTTTTTCATACTTTTTATTGATTAAAAAATAAAAAAAAATCCTTTCTAGCACGTTTCAAATTTTGGTTAAATAGCTTGTTCTTCTTGCGTCAGCGGGTGGGCGAAACATTATTATGCTTAATTTTACCGTCTTTTTTAGCTTTCAAACCACATTCTTTTAGAAATGTTTGCAAAAAAATCAAGTAATTGTCAGATCTTAATTAACCTTTCAAGACTTTATTGCAGGATGTTTCACCCTGTATAAGGCCAAGGAACCACTCGAGGTAAAGGGTTAAGTTAAAGGATACATTATAAGGATACGAGGGGAAGATAGAATTAACTCTAGACTTGAACATCATCTTGGGTGTCTGTTCTACAGGTCACCGGTTCGTGGAAAGAAGCTATTTCAGTGGAACTTACTTTTCGCCGATGGAATACGGAGGGAATGTGTGTATTCTGCTAATACGTAAGTGGTGGGTCATATCCGTGAAGGGTAGACCTAGCGGAATCAAGGAATGTAGTTCGTACGAGCACTTTCCATAGAAGTAGCGATAGAGCAGTGAGAGACTCGCCACACCACCGCCTGTGAGAGAGAGAGAGTTAGGAGGATGGAAAATAATCTTTTTCTAGCAAGGAATCGAAGACGATTTTGAATTCTATCAAGACTGGAAAGTGAGTTCTGGGCAGCTCCCGCTCAAATATGACAACAGTCCTCCATTATGGACCAGGTCTGGCTCTTATAAAGATAAGGGATACCATGAGGAGTCAGGTACATATTGCATCGGTACAAGGAATCGATTATTTTACATGCATCTTTATCGATGGATCGTATATAAGAGTTCCACTTCAGGTCAGGTGTGAGTTTGAGGTCTAATATTCTCTCCAAGGCTTCTCGAGGGAACATCCGTTCATCGTAACTGGCGGTAGTTCTGGGTCAGATCGGTGGTGATGGAATTTAACTTGTTTGATTTTCGAGGCATTGCATGTAACCCAGTTACTTCCAGAGTGGAAAGTTAGGATAGCTCGAAAAGGAGATCAGATACGAATAACTAATCGTCAAGAGTTTTAGATGTTTACAAATGATCGGAGTAATTCTATAGCTGGAGAGCTTTAGGTGATTTTCTAAGCGTAGTTTAGATGTGACGAAAGGCCGAAAGTATAGTGCACCCTAACTGGAGGGCTTGTGTAGGAAACCTTTATGACACACCTTGGTTAAAGCCTTC
This sequence comes from Acanthosepion pharaonis, assembly GCA_903632075.3. Classification (NCBI taxonomy): domain Eukaryota; kingdom Metazoa; phylum Mollusca; class Cephalopoda; order Sepiida; family Sepiidae; genus Acanthosepion; species Acanthosepion pharaonis. The sequence continues at coordinate 1,601,248 of CAHIKZ030005074.1, forward strand.
GAGATATCTAATGCAATGGTCCTTGGGATGTGTTTTTCGTCAGTGGCCTTAAATAATCAATTTGATTTTTGTGAAAAAGAAACAACCTTTACCGAAAATTTGGTCCGAATTGTAAAGTAAAATATGCAATAAAACTATGACATTATTTATTTAGAAAAAAACTTTTAACTACTTTCACAAATATTTATAAAGATATATTAAAGATTGTATTTTAAGATTTTTTCGATGAATAATGAATTTTTACAGGATTTTTTTTCATTTCTTAATGAATTCTTCCAATTAAAATGTTTAAATTTTAAGTATTTGAAAAATATGAATAAATTTCACCCTTTTAGATGATATTATTAAGTGAAATATTTACTTCGTCTACCTGTCTTCGTACTCGTGGAAATTTCATAGAAGGGTATATGTTTTGTGTGTTCTCTTGACTACACAAATCTGTAGCCAAATTATATACTCTTAAAAATAAATTCAAAATTTGGTTATTCACCTAAAATAACGTTTGAAGTATTAAAAACATGTAGCTGAATATAATGAAATCAAATGGAATTCGGCTCTGCGACTTTCCAAATCCGTGGCATTATTCCTTATAACCAAGCTTACTTCAACTGGCATTTCCAAGCGGTCACCCATCAATGTACTGAGCAAGCTTACCGTTGCTTAACTACGTTGACGCTACGAGAACCATTGTTTCAACGTAACATGGCAGATAGTGGGGGGATGCACATGTATGTATAGATGTGTGTACATAAGAGAGAGAGAGAGAGAGAGAGAGAGAGAGAGAGAGCGTATGTATTTGTTTTGACATAGCTGATGTGATGTGTCGAGTAAAAAAAGAAAAAGAAAAAATTCCGGAGATATGTTGCAATTCTAAAAGATTAGAAAGCTCGATTTTTAATGGCCACGTCGTATCACGGGATTTGAAATAACGGCTGTATTTACGAAAATCTTCTATGTCTATTTGCCATGCAAACTTGTAGCGAAATGTTTTTCATGCGAATTTGATTTCAATATCAAATAAAGAGAATACAAAATATACTAAATATTGAAACAAGATCAATATTAGCCACTTGCAATATTCAGCCATTATCTCAATTGCATCTGCCATTTTAGATATTTTGAGTTATTACTTGAAGAACACAGTAAGTCTAAATGTTAGTAGTGACGGCTAAAACGTAAACGTTCTTCATGGAAATGCTGACGCATCCAAATGTTGACAAATCCAAAACGTGTTGATATTCTAAGCCCCGTTTCAAAATCTGCAAATACAATCTAAAATTGTAAAGCCTTCCTCTCCGCGTGAACGGTAAAAATAAAAAAAAATATTACAATAATAACAGCAATAAACAAGAATAAGAAGAGAAAAATGGGCTGCAGAAAAAGTGTTAAAGAATTGAAACTGAAGGAGGTCCCAAAATACAGGAAGGGAAAAATTCGTTTTCAATGTGAGAGGAAGCTAGGACCTTTAAAGAAATTAGTATTAATGATATACGACGTGCGGTGAATCAGCTACATTGAATATTGTCAAAGTAAGGAAAAGAGTAAGGACAAAATACTTGTCTACACTAGTTAGGTTAGAATGCCTAATTTAGCGCAATGATTAGCAAACTGGGCAGGCTGGACACTTTCTGTTAAAATGAGTTTCACTTACAGAGACTCCTCCTTCTTCTTCTACTCCTCCTCCTCCTCCTCCTCCTATGTGGCGCGTCCCTTCAGGGCATACTCCTAGGTAATGATAGCTCTCCGCATAATTTCTAGCTACTATGGCTTTCCGTAGCTTAGCTAACGTTCCCGCTCTCTGTTCTGCTATACATTCACACAAACTCATAACGTAAGTGGCATTCTGACTTCCTCTTATATATGCCCAGTGATGATTAAGTTTTTCAAGCACTGCTTCCTCATTATGTCCAAGGAATTTCGGCCGTCTTTTCCTGATTCGAAGCAGAAGTGTTTTTCAGTTACCATTTTCATTAAGACCTCCTTGTTGCTTATTCGCTCCCACCATGGGATATTCAGTATCCTTTTGACGAAGCACATTAACTAGGCTTTTTTTCCTCATCCGCGGGGAGGTTGCTCTATATGATGATGGATAGCACGTAGCAATACAGCTCTCTTTTCTTGGTTTGTATCAAAATGTTTTAGTTTCTCAGCACCTTGCTAAGCTTTTGGAATGCTTCTTTCGTTAGAACAAAGCGTGATCGGATGTTGATGTCACCTTTTCCATCCTCTGTTAAAGCGCTCCCCAGATATCTGAACTTCTGCACCTACTTGATGCTTATACTACTAGTTGATAACTCGCATATTGGGCTTTTTCTACCACCCTGTGGAGGGCGCTGTAGGTTCTTTTCCGAGTCAGCCATCAACACTGTAACGTCTGCGTATCTACTATCGTTAAGATTATGACCACCAATAATATATCCTTATAGAGTCTCTATTTCCCTTAGAATAATGTCACTGTAGTGTTTGAATAAGTCTGGGGAAAAGACTCATCATTGTCTCCCGCCTATTTCTATATCTTAAATCTGCTCAATTTACTTTCTATCCGTATAATGTAACTATTAATATATGATTTTCTAGGATTTCTATTTTGGTTTTATGTACACGATTGTTTTAGCTTTCTTTAGAATTTTCTCTTACTACGTACGTTTGAAATTTTGAGACACATACTTTACTCAAGGGTATCGAGTTTGACAAACACCCGACAAAAATTTGAGGATATAAAAGCCAAAAAATGTAATTATTTATAACAACCTTGATGAATATACTAGTCCAAATGTTTAATGTTACACGTCCTGTCAGGACGCGGGCAAACTTTGATCACCAAAATTCCCTATCATTTGTCATTCTAAGAAACTTTTGACAATGTATTAATTATCTTTGTCCTTGGCATGTCATGACTCCATACATCATGTTAAATAAGTTAAAATTCTCCTGCATTCAATATGCCCTGTGAGCGTTAATATTTTTTAAAACAATTTCACCTCAAGCAAGACAATAACGCCGCTACTATGCAAGAGATTTCGATTTGTGTGAAAGCATATTAGAAGAAAAAAAGACATTATAAAGAAAAGAGGGCAACAAATGACCAGTAATTACTTAGACAAAAGATAACGATTGACACTGCATTTTTAGTTTTGACGATCAAAGTTGACTGGGAAGCAAGAGACCGTCAGAAATTTCTACAAGCGAAAATTGAGAAAGAAGAAAATATTAACATAGAACTTACGGCTATATCTTGTCCGTTCAACTGTAAAATTACATCTAGCTGACAAATTAGTACTGCTCTTAAATTCCTAATTTTCTTTTAGTAAAGACGAAAGCTCATCAGAAAAATTACCATGAAAATATTTATAGAAAAAGGACAGTAAGTGGGAAAGTAACCGATGCTGAGATAACAGTTCAGTACCGGTAAAATTCAAATTCTTTTTTGAATTTTATCAAGCATCTATAAATACAGCATGAGACAGAAATACCTCCCACATTTTAAATCGTCATCTGTTTGGTGCTAGTGAGATTAGTCATGTGGTAATGGTGTCTTCATCTAGCTAATGAATTACCATATTTTATTCAGGTACGAAAATTAACATTCTGGCTTGAACCAGTGACGCCATACATTTGCACATGAAACGTTTTTTTTTTTTTTTTTAGACTGGTGAATCTGTAAATGTTACGTCGGAATGATGCTGTTCCGGATATAAAATCGCTAATTCTTTGGGCTACAGGTTCAGCGCTTAAAAGAAAACCGCATGGAAG
>CAHIKZ030005074.1:1615000-1662500 GCA_903632075.3 Acanthosepion pharaonis
AGAAAATATACGGAAAAAACAAACAAAATTTATATACAATTATGCTGTTTTAATGTTAATATGTCAACGTCGGACGTTTCGGTCTAATAAACCATCTTCGGGACATATTCATGAAATATAATTAACATTATCAATTCAACATGACAATGACAATTTATTAGACCGAAACGTCCGACGTTGACATATTAACATTAAAACAGCATAATTGTATATAAGGATTTTTGTTTGTTTTTTTCCGTATATTTTTTCTTCATACTGACGGATCTGTATTCATATATTTGCTTGTATATATATATATATATATATATATATATATATAAAGAGAGAGAGAGAGATTAATTATATCAAATCCTTAAGTGTAAATAATAATACATGTATTATTTTTTTAAATATATAATATTAAAAAAAATTACAATTAAGTGAGGTCAATGGATTGTATTCAGAGCAATATGATATGCTTCAAAGAAAAAACTTACCACATCACGAAAAATCCGATAATAAATTTATTTCAGCAGGTGAGATTTTAATACCTGCCCTATCAGATCGGATTTTTTGTTATTCCAGTTTGATGAGGCAGGCATTAATATTATATATATATATATATATATATATATATATATATATATATATGAATAATTATTTGACACTACAGAATAATTATACTAACATGAAGAGAACTTTAAACATTTTTTTCTTAAGAATTCTTGCGACCAACACTTCTTCAGAAGGATTCGTTGGCGTGATTTGTGACAAGACAAGATGATATTCCTAAGAATTAAAAAATGGAAGAGGCGGGGAAACTTAATAACATTTATAATTTATTTGGTAATTATTTTCTTTTAATGATAAATTGTTTTAGTCGTGTTCCGAAATTTAGTTTCCTCTCCTCTTAAAAATGGTCTGTTCCCTGGACTTCGACAGTATTTACCTGACCTCAATTGCTATGATCGACCATGCCAAAAACAGAGTGCTGCGGGCACATCTCGGCTAGATTTTGCCAGTCTTCACCTTCCAGTCTTGATAATGTCCAAAATTATCGACGCGACCTTGGAGGTGATGAATTATTTCTTATCGAACATCCCTTTTCCCATCGACAAAACTTTGCAAGTCGCTCGCTATTCTATCGTTATTTCCATGGAAAATGTTCTGTCGGGCTACATCCCTTACTTCCACCAACTCACAGCTAAGACTCGACACACTGCATACACGAATTCACATTGTATTCCGTCAAGAATATGTAAATTCAATTTGCAGAGCTTATTTATTTACTTTGTGAAATCGACTCCCAAGAGGATGCATCTTTGGTCACTACAACCTTGACCTGTTCCAGTCTAAGCTTAATATTTATCTTTCATACTTTCCTCATAAACGGCGCCTCTTACATTTACTTCTGACGCGCACACACCATTCTTCGCTAACCTTCTACGTTGAGCGGTTCTCTAAATATTACCTTATATAGGGCGAACATTAGTTTAAAATTTCATTTGGATTCCTATCCAAATTTTACCCACTCTCATTATCCCTCTCTCTCTCAATCTTTCACACTCTCACACACTTAAAAATGTGTTCCAAACAGAAAACGATTCACTATTTAATATTCAAACCAACTTTATCCCAAGGATACTTTACGATTAAGCTACGTTAAACAATAAAGCAAAGTGATTTACCAGATTAAAAAGGGAAAACTGGGTCGATTTTTGTCAGGAGTTATATTTCACTCATTGAGTCTTTGATCTCTAGGCAGCTAGATAATAATTTCACTGTTAAAATGCTGGATTTTTACGAACATGCGCAAGTATTAAATACGACTTCTATATTGATAATTTCTATATGAATAAGGTGGGGTGGATACATGCATCTGTATAAATAGAGAATAATAGTGTATAATTGAAAGAAAAACCTGAAAACTCTTACATATTTAAATTTTTAAAGATAAAAATGTATCCCTCTGAAGAGGTTTTGAAAGCTGAGGAGCATAGGATTAGACATTTTCGATATTGTTATTAATTTGCCCACTATTTATATATGTTAACTGAAGTCATATCCCAACAGTAGCTGCTACGTCTCTTCTCAGTATTGATGGAGTTTTACCTTCTTAACATTATTTTAGGGTATTCTGGAATGTTACATTTTGATTATGTTATATATATATATATATATAAAATGTCAAACAAATTCGACATCTTGAATAGAGTTCATAGTCTCCAGAACTTGGTAGAACGCATAGTGATTTTCCAAGCGTAGCTCAGATTTGACACAAGGCCGAAAGTATAGGGGACCCAGTGAGAATCGAACTCACTACTCAGTCATAATTGTTCTAGCGAGACACCACCTTGAGATGCCCGAAATGATTTTCCAGGTATAGCTTAGATTCGGAAAGTTCTGAAATGTGGGGGGAACCCAGATAGGATCGAACTCACTACACAATCTTAATTGTTCGAGCGAGACCGGCTCGGTAACCATTACGCCGCCTCGATGTGCCCACTTTGTAGAACGCTTATGAACGAACGTAGTACTGACATTTGCCGTTAACTGAGCATGTCCTTTTTGCAAAGTATTTAGAAAATGTGAAAAAATTGTGTATAACTTATACCACATAAAATTTTGGGACAATACACATTCGTCCTGTACGATGGTTATGAATGTAAACATCTGTAGAGGTCTATGTCATTTAAACAGGAACAAGAAGCACGTGCTATCGCTCATTAAGAAATAATTACATATATTAAATTTCTTTATCACACTCTCTTTTTCTCGACATATATATTTTCCACTCTGTCTCTATGTGTGTAATTTCAATAAAAGTCAAATTTCCGTTTCCAATTAACATATTCTCTTTTATTTTTGTATGGTTGTTCATAATTTTATAAGTACACGTACATTATATATATATATATATATATATATATATATATATATATATATGTGTGTGTGTGTGTGTGTGTGTTTATGAGTTATATTATACATACGAATGTACTTATACAAAGGCTTGATGTTTACCTAACTGTTTTAACTGTATGTAGGTATGTCCTTACTTAATTGTCTCAGAATAGAACAGAGTAATTTAGAAACCACACAGGCTTCCTGTCTTCATTTCCTGCATTTACCAGCACACACACACACACACACACACACACACACACACACCCACGGGCGCGCGTAGACAGAGAAACACCCAGTCACGTAAATGCTCACACAAATATACATGACGGTACGGAAGTTTTCAACCTGCCTCTTTCATGACATTTTACTCAAGTTACTTGGTCAGTGGCATTGTAAACAATGACATGAACTAGATAATTTGATTTATTTTACCGAGTTGCTAACAACCCCCCAAGTTCTTTCATTTCCCGATGTTGTGGAACACCAACAGACCCGACACTGCAGCCCGATTCTAATTCAGAATCTTGTAACTGCTATAGTAAACTTTATTTAATTGAATCTAGGAAAAAAAACCGTTCATGAGCGAATTCCTAATATACGAATTACAAATTGTAGACACAAAAGAAGTAAAAAATTTAAATATCTAGGAAGTGTTTTAACGATGGATAGAAAATGACATATCTGAATGCGCAATGGGTTAAGAAAAGAGGCATCCAAAAGATAATATAAGTATTAAGAAACAGGAAAATGTCATTAGAAAAAAAGAAACGAATTCTAAAACTTTATGCAATATCTGTCCTTTTATACCGGGTGTAACAGCAAAATTGTCTAGATCGTGTCACTGCATGGGATATTTGTCCATCCAAAAAAAAAAAATTAATATCTAAAAAATCTACTAAACTAATTGAGTTTCTTTTTCCAGGTTTTCAGATGAGACGTTTAGCCATCTTTACACTATTTGTCGTAAGAATCACTGAAAAATCCTTTGAGTTATTCAGCAAGAACAGGTTATAATCGTTTTGTGCCAGCCCAACTGCGTCTTATCAACTCAGCAATGGTAAGAGGAAAAAGATCATTCAGGCCTTCAGTAACGGTATCTACATTCATACTCTGTCTTCCATCTTCAAAGACCGCTCAAGAACCATCGAGAAGACACTGAATAAGTTTTTAAAAAGAGGAAACAGTAGAAAGGAAAACTGGATCAGAAGGTCACATGAGCAAGAAGGATCAGCATTTCAACTTAGACCTAAATACATTCTTATTGTTCAAAGTAGATTCCAATAGTGCTATAAAATCGTCGGAGAATTCCAGTAAGATAACTTTAATCATTTCTAAGATGCAATGGTTCAAAACGTAATCTAACAATTAGTCAATATTTTGTTACACGATTTGGACAATTTTGGTATCACACCCTGTATGAGAGTGAATGCGTGACAATCAATGAAGAGATTTGAGCTAACAGAAATGTGGTTCTACAGAATGATGGATTGAAAATTGGAAATAGAAATGACACTTATACATAGATAGAAGATATTACTAGGGCATATAATGAGAAAAATGGTCTTGGGAAATTTGGTACTCACAGCAAATATTGAAAGCAAGAAAGACATGAATTTAGCGCATAATCTATCTGGCGAATCGGAGAAACTCTTGCTGGCTAGTGATTAGAAGAGATAGAAAAAAAGATAAAATTGACTAAGAGCGACAAAAGACCGGAAATTGTTGAGAGATTTAATCATCCACGTCCTGAAGGGTCACACCACGTAGAAGAAGGAGAATTGCCAAGTATACTTTAGGCTTCTAAAGTTGACGTTTTAGCAAAAGGTACAGCAAAGCACTCCCATCTTTGTGGGAAAACACTGTGTGGAATTTACGGAAAACTATGAAACTAACAAAATATTCAATTGTGAAAATATACATTAGATTCGCCATTGGTGTTCTATGTATAAATAAGTTGAATATCAAAACGAACTCAACTTTGAGAAACATACCAATAGCATTACAACTTCGGTGATAATAATTTAAATAATCACAAAAAAGTATTAAGTGTAGGGTCTGGATAGATGACATCAAATATAAATCCCATCATTATTAACGTGGATATTACTAATACCCAGTATTTTTTTCTTATTTATATTGGGTTCGGTGAGGTGTGGGGATGAATAACAGCTTGGAAAGAGAAATCAGAGAACCGCGTTCGAATTCCAGTCGGGTTCGTTGAATGCACTCACGCTAAAATCTCATTGACAAAGGTATGAATGCATCTCTTCTCACCAAGATAGTGGGTTAATAGAATGTCAGACTGGGCCTAGTAGCCTTGGCTGACAACCAGTCTACTACAGAAAGTAACGGCAACTTACTTAGGAAATTTTTTCTGCCTTATCAGTCATAAATTGAAAGAACATTATCACCAAAGAGTGCATCGCAAATGACACATGACTGACAGATAGGCGGTATACTATCCTAATGTTTGTCATTATAACAAAGTTTCGACTGTTTTGCACTCCGTCCTTCATCAGGTGTTTGTCAGTAATAGTCTAGTAGAACATTTTCTATGGAAGCACATTTCGTCAGAACATTTGCTATAGAAATGCGATAAGATGCAGTGTTTTGGAGAATGGAACTCCGAGGGGATTTCGAGCAAGCCCTACGTCTACAGGGTTAGATTGTTTTAATTTCATTGAACATGTCTAAGGATATCTCGTCTAGCTCCTATTTAGTACTGATCAGCTAATGCAATGCACTAATACAGGCACTCGAAAAGTTTCATCCCAAATTGGCACAGACGTAGAGATCTAAATCGAGTTTCACCAGATTTATAAATCAAGACATCGGTCAGTTCCATCAGAACAGAAAGGGCAATGGAAAAAGCAGCCCTCCGAAATATTTCAGTAAGATAAAAAAATATATCTATATATTCCGCATGAAAATACGATAAACCCTCATTCAGTCAATTTATATATATATTTACCGATACGTAATCGTTTTACTTCTATATAACAGCCTTAATTTTACAACTTCTTCACTCAATACAAAACCTAAGAGCCACTCAAGATAGATGTTCACTAAATGTGGTTGTTGGCAATAGATAACCGTTCCCGCAAGACTTGAAGATGTTAAGATGGTAGTGATTGTTGAAGTATCAATGCGAGTAGATGTTCCAAAGTGATTCTTCAGAAAAAAGCTGTCTGAATGGTATTTCCTTATCATTGGACAGGGAAGGAATGAGTGTGATTCGATGCTGTGGGCCAGGATTTTAGCTCTAATTATTTGAACAGTTGGAACTAAGGAATATAGCTCATTCCATTTGCTATGGAAACACATTTCGTCAGAATATTTGCTATAAGATGTGATAAGATGCGATATTTTGGAGAATGGAACTCCAATGACTAGCTTAGAGATTTTTTTTTACTTCCATGAAGCCAACGAAACCAACGCGAATAGTAGACAATATAATAGGTGTACAGAATATTATATATCGAAATAACAGTTTCATATAAGACAAATGACAGGCCTGATTAATATCATTAGCCACGCAAAAGATTTAAATGACAAGGTATTTTGAAGAATATTAATAATAAAAAAAAAACTATTCAGAAAGGATGATTATGCTTGCCAAAATGTCGAAGAAAGTAAGAATGTCAGGCAGTGAAAAAATAATTGTCGTATTGAATTGCAGGTAAATCACACAAAAAGACAGCAGGTTCAAAACAGATGCGAATGCAATGAGATCTGTTTTATTTCTCATGTGTCGGTCGCATATCTGCATATAAACGGTATTCCTGTCTCTATTGGCATTATGTGGTTCGATATTCATCTCTACGCTTTTATCTTTCTTAGCAATTATGCTTTAGGCGATGTCTACCTACGAGTCAATTTGTAAATACAGACATACGCGTACATTTCTTTTTCTCTGTGTGTGTGTGTGTATATATATATATATATATATATATATATATATATATATATATATATATATATATATATATATATATATATATATATATATATATATATATATATATATATATAAAGAAATGGACAAGGTCCGACCGACAATTTATTTATTAAAGACATTTTTATGTTTAACGTTGTTATTTATAGAACCTTACAGTAAATTCGACCTTGTCTACCGGAAGGTTCTTTGTGGCCGAGCGGTCAAGGCACGTCAGCGTATATGACGGTTCCGTATAGGATGCAGGTTCGAATCCTGTCAAAGAACGAATATTTTCTATGAAAAATTTCTCGGACATTCAGGCCGGTAAATGTTATTTAATACTGTTTATCATAAACAGAGCATTTGCTTAAATACTTGTATCTATAAATGTCTTTAATATATATATGTATATATATATATAGAGAGAGAAATAAATAAATAAATAAATAGATAGATATCTTTGAGAGGAGCTATTATTTATATTATTTAAGTTACTCGGATTATTCAAATCACCTGAAAAGAACCGGAGCATACAACGGCTAAAATATTGTGAATATGGCATTGAAGATGAGGATAACAGTCGTTATATATATATATATATATATATATATATATATATATATATATATATATATATACATGACAAATGGAAAAAAAAGAGTTTCATTGAAAATAGATTTGATTAAGCATTTCATCATTCTCGACTTCATCATATCCCAAACCGAAATAAATAAATGTGTGTGTTGTGCATATGTGCGTATGCTTAACTAATGGATCATAGCACGTTTTCATTAAGCTAGCGTTTCTCGTGGAGAAAGAAAGAACGAAAATGAGTGAATTTTAAAAGTACTATGATTAATGATTTAAGTATACGCACAAATACACTCATTTCCTTTCTCTTGTTTTGAATCTGGTTAAGCCTTGAATGTCGAAACGCTTAATCAAATACATGATATATTTTGGCCACCAGAATTCATATCAAAACTTTTGCTGCAGACAAGGATTCTGTTTAATTTTAATTTTATTTTTACTGATTTTCACCAAATTTGAAATCAAAATTGTAGTTAAATTTCAATTTTAATTTTAATGCCTTCAAAACTAAACTTCTCCCCATTAATCCTCTGAGATACACATCTCTGTCTTCCACTAGCATGGCCGATGCTAACCCCCAGGAAAGTATGTCATCACACCGTCTCGTGTTAACGTTTTCAGCAGACATGGTTTGGTTGGTCTGTTTTGTTTTACGGCATATCAACCTCAATGGGTTATTTAATGCCGACAAGATTTTTTTTTTATTGCTGGTAATATTTTTTCAAATAATGTATTACTGGTAATATTTTCTTCAAAAATGTATTACTAATAATAATGTATTTCTGCTAGTAATTTTTCATTTAAAGAAATTATTGTTGTTATTAAAACCTATTTTTACACTTTCATAGTGTTTTAACCCCGGTTTAGTGGTTAACTGTTTACCCTTAGTTGGGGCCCTAACAGTTGCTACCACTCCGGGTCAGGGTGGACCTAAGAACAACAGCAATTAAGAGGTGGTTTAACATTCCTCAAAACCTTTCTGTTGGATGTATATCATCCTCATACCCAGGACGCGTGTGTAGTTTATCGCCATAACCAGGACGCGGATGTAGTTTATAGTTTTGCCCAGGACGCGGATGTAGTTTATAGTCATATCGAGGACGCGGTTCCTGGTCTGGTGTTTCGGCTTCAGTAACATTTCCACCGCCGTAAGATTGCTTCTTTTTGCCTTTTCTATAAACAATTTAATGGTAATTGTTCGGATGAACTCTTAGCTATGTTACCTCGACTTTTTGAATAGAAGCGGGGTATAAGACTGGCGTTAAGATCACATAAATTTACAGTTGAGCTGTAGGAAAAGTCAGAGGGAAGCCATATTACGTCTGTGAGAAAGTGACTGGAGACGAGACGCCAGGTCAGGAAGGATCACATATTTTCTCACAGTGCGAATTGCTGCGTCTTCTTGATCAGTTAATATTTACCGACGTATTCTTCTCTCGAATTGTTGTTCAAAAGGGATCTCTGAAGAAAGAAGAATGCTTTTCTGCGTTTTAAAATATATATATATATATATATATATATATATATATATATATATATATATATATATGTGTGCATGTGTTCTGCATCTGTCTATATTTCTGAGATGAGTTATTATGTACACTATATACATTATTCGGACTATTGTCCTCATCTTTGTCGCCATATTTATTACAAAGTTTCGGCCGTTGTACTCTCCGGCCTTTTTCAGGTAGTTGGAATGTAGTACTGAACCATTTATTTCACTCACTGGGGTAGACTGCTCTAGTTCAAAGACACAGGGCACAGTGGATAAAAGCGTTGGTTAGATCCAGTGACAGGAACCAAAGAGTGTGAGTTCAATACCCGCTTAAGGCAGCGGAGAACTTGGAAAGGGGAATTAACAGGAGATAACTGATAACTGACATCCATTAAACATGGCACGTGGAACCAGAACAGTCTACCTCAGTGAGCGAAATAAAGGTTTCAGTTCAAGATTTCAACCCCTGAAGAAGGCCGGAGCGTACAACGGCCGAAACGTTATAATAAATATGGCGACAAAGATGAGGACAATAGACCGAATAATGTAAATAGTCTGTGTGTGTGTGTGTGTGTGTGTGTGTGTGTGTGTGTGTGTGTGTGTGTGTGTGTGTAATACATAGCTTGTTGTGCTAAGAATTATGGAAATCTGACCAAATTAACATAGAATTTTCGGAACGAATTCTTTGTCCAGTTCTAAGCAGTCTTTTTACATAGACACAGACACATATATTTATGTCTTATTAACGTTTTAACAGGAGGAACGGAAATGGATAACGGCTCGCATTGAGGAATTGGAGAGCCGAGGTCGAATTGCAGTCGAATCCATCACATTACATTACGTGATAATACACTTGGGAAAGGTATGAATCCTCTTCTTCTCACTCTAACTATGAATAAATAACAGGAAAGACTGGTTTCTAGAGCCTTCGATAACAAGTTGTCTACCGCAGAAAGAAATGGCAACCCACTACAGGAAAAAAAAATCTGCCTCGTCAGTCATATATCGAACGATATATGATTGCCTACGCGAGATATATGCTTGCCTACACGTGTATCACGCATGGCACACACATAACTGACTGAACGTTTCTGTATAGGATGATGGTTAATGCAGTCTGGACATGTTACTCCACACACCACTCATATGATTCCAGGATAGTAATCTGATTTTGTCAGACGAAATTCCGAAAGAGGTAGGCAAGTTTCTAAGAAAATTTAGTGTTAGATATTATAAGTTTTATCCTACTCTACTGACGACGAAAAAAGAAAATCTACTAAGACGACCGCACACACAGAGAAGTATTCCTACACATGAAGTATATACTTTTCTCAAGGCACACAAATTAACCCTCCAGAGATTTTCTTTTCGTATATTTGAAAGAATTTCCCTCAAGGTGTTGTTTATATAATATTTTCTTTTTATCTCTTCAAAGATCTTTTTTTTTATTTCTTGCAAGATAACAGGTACATACAAATACTACTTACAGTCTCACCAACAGGCTCGATTTAAAAAAAAAATATTCTAAACCGTTTTACATGCATATCAAATATGAATAATGGAAAACGTCTGGATTTAAAATTTCTGATTCTGGTGATAAAACAAAGAAGCTTAGTTTAGTTTTTGTCTCGTTTATATGATCTTCGCGCCAGAGAAACAGAAGATCGTTTACAAACGATCATTTTTTTTTCCTTTCTCCAAACATGGCGGCTATTTCTGCAGACGTAGATATGTAAACTTTCTTGAGCTTTTTCATCATCTTGTATCAAACAATATAGTGACATGAAAGTAGAGCTATTAATAAAACATAGCCACCTAATATAAAATCGATTTTCAAATACACCCCCACAGGAAAATGCTGAAGCTATTTCATCGTATATCATATGTTGAAGCAAAATACTTAAGAATGCGCATAGAAGAAAGCCGTCGGTTTAATTCTTATTGCCAGCGACATTAATTGTTTCTGTATGGGTTTCGAGGACTTTTCGTACTGACACAGAAATTTAAAAAGAAACGGATTTCTTTTGTAAAGACTTTAGATTCTGCTGATTTTTCTTGGCACTTTCTCTTTTCATTTTTATGCGTTATTTTCTGTTATCTCAAACGTATTTTCACGACTCCACTTACTTGTAGCTTTAATATTTTTTCTCCATTTACTGATTTTATTTTTTAGAGAATGGAATTCCTGCTTAACAACGAATTCGATTTATAAACAGGTTGCCTTTCTTTATTTATATAAAAGCAAATATTCACATGGAAATGCACGTATAGATATGAATATAGACATTGACTTAGAAATACACAGAAATTCGACATATATTAACAACGACGTCTGCCCATGAATTCATCCATTTGACGTTTATGTTAGGTACAAATATCACACTATCACATATATTCAAATGTATTATATATAGGCACACGGCACACTCTCTCTCTATATATATATATATATATATATATATATATATATATATATATATCGAATCTCTCCGTCGAGATTCGACGTATGAGGGTCAAGCAGATCAGTTTCAAGGAAACCGACATCCCGACACCGGCACATGAGATTTGATTATAGTGGTGAAGGCTTCGTGCAGGACCATCCACACTTTTTGAAGGGACGAATACAGAGACCTGGTGCACCGAATGCCACAAGGTTCCCAAACGACCCTCCGCAGGTTTTGAATTCAGAGTTGTCCTTCTCCTAGACCAGTTGCCATCCAAGGCTATAGAACCCAGTCTGTCCTGCTATTTTACCCATAGCTGGAGGGAGAGGAAGATGATTCATACCTTTCCTAAGGGTATTAGCACGTAAGTGAATGTAATATATATATATATATATATATATATATATATATATATATATATATATGTATTTGTTTGTATATGTGTATATATATATATATTTATGTTTTTGTATATGTGTATATATATATATATATAGATACACAGACACACACACATGGTGCGATGGGTAAATTGTCGGCGTTTTATATCTTTAATTTTATGAATGCGCATTGTTTGTTTTTGATTTTGCCGACTGCATATAGTAACGTCAGTTGTGCACCTTCCACGAGAAAACAAAAACAAAAAAACACCATGACGTAATTCACTCCGCCAGAAATTAGGTAATGGCATACTGTACTGCTTGGCATTTTCGCCAGAAACATCAATGCGAGTATTTCTGAGTGTTTGTGGATACTGTTGAAGATTCGAAAAGCGTTGGATCAATCTAATGGTGATTACGTAGACACGGCAGGTCGGAAAACTCATCTGAATCGTAATAAGGAGAAACTCTCAAATTTGTTGATGAGGGCGTCAGACTCAACATTGAGGCCTACATGAAGTGCCTTGAGGAGGTAGTACAGCCCGTGTCAAGATGGTGGCTGTTGGAAGAACCTATGTCTGGCACCAGGAATCTGCACCATGCCACACAAGCAGGAGAAGCCAGTTATGGCTGTCAAACAATTTCTGCGAGCACATCACGCCTTACAACTGGTCTCTTATGTCCCCAGACATCAACCCTCTTAATTATTATATGTGAGAATTTTTAGGAATTAACATTGCATAGGAATTATCATTGATATAGGTGATGATCTATATCACTTTGGAAATTGAGATAATTTACAAGGATTTGCAAACAAATCAAGGACGATAAATTATTGTAATTAATATGGCAAGACATAAAAATGAAAGAAAGAAAGAAATTAAAAAATGGCGAGCAAATAAAAAATAGGAAATAGTAGATATGAGGGGTGGTCAGTGGAGAAAAAAAGGGAAAAATGAGAGGAAATGACCTTTTTATTTTAGAAACAGTAGCAATCTGAAGACTAAAAAAAATCCTTCTTAAATCTATTAACAAAATTAATATTATATTCAATAATAAGAAGTAAAACCATTTTTTTATGAAAGAGAGATAATTCAAAATCAAAAATATATTAAAATAAACAATATATCAGAAAAATAATTAAAAATATTTTTCAATTAATATATTGAAATGATTATATTTTTCTTAGGATACAGTATCTCATTTATCATCTACATTTAAATCAACATATTTTAAATTAAACATATATTAAACAATTCTCATCTAAACGGTAAAAAAACAGTTAACATTTATCATTATCGGCATAGAGAAAAGCGATGGATTCATAACATTTCCGGCTAGAATTCTAAATTGGTTCTGGCTCTTTGAGTTCTTGTCCTGAGACCATATTACACCTTATGCACATCCAAATAAAGCGTATATATATATATATATATATATATATATATATATATATATATATATATATATATATTAGAATTGCCCGTGAAAATTTCACAGTTTTCTTATTTTAATTTTATGATGAAGCTTAATATTTAAGTTAATGATTGAATAAACTCATGGCGAGTTCTACGACAATATATATATATATATATATATATATATATATATATATATATATATATACCGTATGTAACTGCAAAATTGTCCAAATCGTGTAACAGCATTATTGTCTATCCCACAAAATGTTTAATATTTAAAAATACCTATGCTGAGTTTCTTTTTTCCAGGTTTTTAGATAAAGCGTTTCGACATCTTGACACCATTTATCGTAAGAAATCCTGAAAAACACTGAGTTATTCAGCTAGAAAATGAACAGGCCCAAATTGTTTTGTGTCAGTCCCACTCACTTCCCAAAATGAGCAATGGTGAAAGGAAAAAGATCATTCAGAACTTCACTAATTATACCAACATTCATAATGTAGCTTTAAATCCATTCAAGAACCCTCGGAAAATGCTGTATATGCTAGAAAAGGCAACAGTAAAGAGAAAAAGTGCATCAGGAGGTCAAAACAGGAAGAGTTTCAAGTTAGACCTAAAAAGATGAACTCAATCCATATGATGTTTGGCACGTGCGAGAGGAGTTTCAGCTATGACAGTCCAAAGATCTATGACAAAAGACTTGAAAATGAAATACTACGTGTTATTAGTTAAATGTTTAGAGAGAACGAAGATAACCTTCAAAAAGTTGTAAAATGATCCAGAAATATATATATATATATATATATATATATATATATGAACTTTATTTAACTTCTTCGTGATTAAGACTGTGATTAAGTAATGATGAATATGTTATTTTCTTTTATGATCAAATTCATCCTGATTCTTCTCTTAAGCTTGGAGAGAAATTATACATTTTTATTGGTCAATGTAGAGTACAATGGTGTTATAAAAACCTCGGAGAATTCCATTATGATATTTTAATCATTTCTAAGATATAATGGTCCAAACCATAATCTAACAATTGGTCAATTGGATAATTTTAGTTACACCCGATATATATATATATATATATATATATATATATATATATATATATATATATGCTTTTGAACATGTAGGGGACATTTTCTGGGAAATGTGTGCCTGGTCTACACTTATCTGGCTGGATGCCATGATAGATATATTGGGTTTCATGTACTTAGGCTCGAGCGACAATTGTTCGCGTGCAATCATTGACCCCAATGGTAATATCTAGAAATAGCTGTGGAAATTTCACGGCTAACCTATCTGAGTTTTCTGATGAATCTTATTTCTTAAGTAAATTATTTAATAAGTTAGTGGTGAGTTCTAGGAAAATAAATGTTTGGAGAAATTCCCCTATCGCACCCTTAAACATTTTAGCTTATCGCCTTTAACAACATATTAGAGTAACTATCATAAATATGAATTCTGGTCGTTATTTTAGGAAGTATATGCATACAAATGGAAATATTTAATATTGTCATCATTTTTTTTTTATTTCATTAAACCAACGTCAAACGGTTCGATTTTCCCTTATTTCTTTGTTTCTTTCATTTTCTCAGTGAAAACAATTAGCGTCTCTAATAATAAATGCTTCTTTTCACGCGTTCAAAACGAGATAGTTCATTCTTTGTCAGCTACTGACACGAGACGTTAAACAATTCTAACGTCCCTTCTCTCATTTTTTCCTTTCTTTCTTTCACTGAAACCAAGTAGCGTCTCTAATGTTTTTTCCGTCTTGCCTCGTGATCAAAACGAAATATTGCATTATTTATGATATATTGGCAGGAGACGTTAGGCACTTCTATGTTTCCTTTTACTTTTTTCTTTTTTTCTCTGAATGAAGCCAAGTAGCTTATCTGAAATATCTTTAATGTATTTCCACGCGATCAATAACGGAATAGACCATTATTTACTAGGTATTGGCAAGGTGTAACGGTCGTGCTAACTAAGGGAGAGAGAAATATAATTAAAGGACACGAGCACAGCAAATAAACTCAGCTGTCTAGATTTCTGCTTGCGGTAGTTGGACTACAGTATAGTTGTGGTGATTTTATAAACGTAGTTTATACAAAAACTGAATGTATGGGGCACCTAGTGAGGATCGAACTCACTTTTCTTTTATAACTGATCTAGCGAGACAAGTTTGCTAACCATTTTACCTCGTCAGAATGGCCCTGTGCGTTTATACTTGTGAATATACTTGCATCTATGAACATGCACCCATAAAATTAAATATACGAATAAATAAGAGAATATCGCTCTCTATCTTTCCGTTTGAATATGTGCGTTATTATACGGGACTGGATCAAACGTTCAGTAATATACCCTGATTAGGAGATTTTGTAGTGTAAAATAAATGTTTATACACACACACACACATATATAATTAAGCTACGAACATAGGATTTACCTTACGTAGCGAGAGAGATATAAAATTTTATATTGATATATAAAAAACCTCCATTAGACAAAATCCAGCAAATATTAAGATTGCAAGCATATTTTTCAAATATATTTCCTTGCACTCAATTCTATATCGTGAACTGTATGTATAAGCATGCCTGTATACATATGCTTAACTGTATACACTGTTATTCTTTAACGTATATTTAACGAAAATAATATTTTGAATAAAGATATCTCTAAAAAAATATTCTTCACTAGTATCCAAATAGACTAAACACTTACATGTTTAACTATTAAAGCGTATGAAAAAATATGTTTGAAGTTCATCCTACTCACACGACTCATCTTTTCTTATTGTATTGCTATCATTATGAAGATGTTTTATTTTGTTTTATAGTCGTTTCATTTTTTTCTTTTTCTTTTCCAATAGATTCCTCTTCACCTAGCCTTTTACTCTGTCTCTTTTCTTTTTGTTTTTTTTTACTTTGTAATTTCTATTGTCGAATTTATTTACTTTTTCTTATGCTCATTTTAACCCGAAACTATGGCGGGATGTGTAGTGCTTGTGTAAGTGCAGAAGACGTGGGAGTATTTTCTGTCAGTTTTCTCTTCCGCAGATCACGTTTCTCGATTATGTTTGGTAAAAGGGAAAGTAACACTAAAAGTAGCAGAGCCTGGAGTCACAGTAATATAGTACTGTATTCGAAAATGAAATACTTTTAGCAATAAGAGACTGCGTGCTAATTCGTTGTTGTTTAACATAATCTATGTATTATAACATCTTACTGGCATGCTTGTTTTAAATAGTTTTATATACATGAAATATCGGTGTTCAACAGCTGGTAAAAGACGTGAACAATGCATTTTTAAAAAAAAATTAAGACATACACTTAAGGAGTCCAGTTCGAAAATCACAGTGGGGTTTTAAACTGTGAACACCATACATATTTAGAAATGACTGCTACACTCCGAAAGTCATAAAACCTGCGTCTAAACAGTAGTGGACAATAAAACAAGTCTTTTAAGAATTTTTCACAAGCAAAAAGCACCCTGTGATTTCTTGGAAATTGTTAATGAGTCTTGATTATTATTGTATATCGCCAATGAATATTGTTGAAAAGGAGTTGCTCGAAATGATACTAAAGGTATAAAAAATACGTTTATTTATATGTGTGTCTGTGTGTGTGTGTGTGTATTATATATATATATATATATATATATATATATAAGGAGGCCCAACATCTAATCGTTTCTCAGCTGCATGCAAAGCCTTTGGTCTTACACTGAGCATAAAGAAAACTGAAGTAGTGCACCAACCTTGTCCTATTCTGAAGCAACTGCGTGATGAGAAACAAAAACCATCAGTCTACAAATTTCCAGAGAGACCATTGAGAGTAGAAGGCAAACCCTTGAACTATGTAAAGTCTTTCACCTATCTTGGTAGCAAAGTCAACTACAGTGGAACTTTAGATGATGAAATCATGCATCGGATTGCTGAGGCTACCAGTGCTTTCGGCAAACATCGGCATCGCTTGTGGAATGAGCGGGGTATTCGACTGGATACGAAAATTCGGGTTTACAGAGATGATGTACTTGCTATCCTTTTGTATAGCTCAGAATCATGGACTCCATACAGGTACCATATACGCCAGCTAGATGTTTTCCATAAAAGCTGTTTCCGTGCAATCTGTGGAGTAAAGCGTCAAGTTAGGACATCTGACGTAGACCTGTTTAATAGGTGTAATATTGGAGGAATCGAGAATCAGTCTCAGTTACGGTGGACTGGTCATGTCTTGAGAATGTCTGATGACAGGATATCCAAGATCCTAATGTACAGCCAGTTAGATCAGGGCTACAGGAATGTAGGATGCCCATGGCTAAGATACAAAGACAAGCTGAAAAGCTGTCAGCATTTAATATACCACATAACACCCTTGAGCGCTTAGCTTGGGAGCGGGTAGAATGGAGATCAACGTTTTTTAGTGGACTCAGCAATATTCTTGCTTGTCTCAATCATCTTCAGGAAGCGAGAGCAAGATCTAAAAGGTCAACCAATCTAACAGTGATCTCATCTCACAATCTTCACACTTGCTCTATATGTGGCCTCCTTTGTAAATCACTAGCGGGTCTTAAATGCCCCTTAAGATTAGCGCATAAACTTTCATAACTGAATCAATAAGCTGGCAGATCCTCATACGTCGAAACCGACGGGAGAGTCCATTATTATTATTATATACATATTAGTGAGCATATATATATATGTATGTATTTGTACTACTTTCATCTATCAATTTAATGGTCGTGGGCTTTACACGTATCCAAGAATTTAATTTCTTCTTTGCTGATCGTTTCTTTTATGATGATGGTATTGATGACTGCATTCACTACCAACACCAGAACCTACTTCCGTTATCGATTCTCTATTGGATTTTGGCTTTCCAAGTGTTGGCTGAAGGTTAAAGAAAATCAGAATAGAAGAATTTGCCGATTGCGTCGATTTGTCTAAAGTGGGCCTCAACCTGCCAGGAAGTAACCACATATTTGACTTCCTGACCTTCTCCCTCTACCCCCGGAACAGAATCAAGTTATGAAACTGCAACGGACTACCTCTGACTCTGTTTCATTTTCGGGCGGCGTCTTCTGTAGTATGTCCGTCATGCGTAGCCCTCGTCAGCCGTTGGTTCAACCGTTGAGATTTGTTATAATTATTATCCGTTTTTTTCCACATTTGGGATCATTGGGTTTGGTCATGCTTAGTCTGTGTCCTCATCTTCTAGGGTGGCCCAAGCAGAAATTTAGAACTGCCGACATTATCGTTCACAGAATCAAGGGACCACGCAAGCACATCAACCACAACAAGGGGCGAGCATCAGAGGTAGGCGCATAGTAAAGCACGCGCACACACACATCTCACTCTCTCTGTTTTTCTGTCTCTCTCTCTTTTTTATATATATATATATATATATATATATATATATATATATATATATTGTAATTTTTTGAAACAGACACAATTTACTCACTACAAAGATGAAACTTCTTTTCGGTGCATTTAGTTGTAAAACCATTCTCACCAGTCGAAGTGCAACTAAATGCACCGAAACGAAGTTGCATATTTGTAGTGAGTAATTTTGTATGGGAAATCATAATAAATAATTACTGCTCTAATATCGGCGTTGACCTATCTTTTGTATTAATGCTGTGAACGTTAGAATTTATATATTATTTTCGATCTCATAACATTATATATATATATATATATATATATATATATATATATATATATATATATATATATATATATATGTGTGTGTGTGTGTGTGTGTGTGTGTGTATTACTCTGGATGTCGGAGTAAACTGTTCGCTATCAAATGTTACTTTAATGATGATTATAGAAACAAAACAATAAATAAAAGAATTAAAATATAAAATCATCTTCAAATATATGAGAACATTTTTCAGTTTCCTTGTTGTTAAAAATACTTGAAAGATAAAGGATAGAAGAATATTCTGAACCAACAGAAAAAATCAATAAACAAAAATGAAACAACGAACGAAACAAAACGAAATAACGTTATGACTCGGAACACTTTTCCTACAAATTTGAAAGTACATCCTCGTCTATAAAAATATTACGCTACATACTTTATAAGCAATAAATAAGAAAAAGGACAGAAGAATAAAATTATCCGCAAATGTTGTTAAAATGTTTGAAGGATAAATGATAGGGAAAAAAAAATCTATGATACTGAAGCAATCCTATAGTCAAAGATAAACAAAAAGAAAAATAATCATGGCGACACGAAATGTTGTTCCTGTAATTTCAAAATTTACGTTCTCTATTACAGAAAAAGAGAAATGCTATGCTTCAATATTATAAACATTATTCATACCAGTGTATAACAAAATTTACAATAAATGTTCTTAACATAATGGTAATATAATGTGATCGGAATTTATTAATGAATATGCCAAACTACGCACTATTTTTACGCAATTTATATTACAAGAGTTAATTAAATTATTAATGAAAAATAATTATTTCAAAATAATAACATATATATATACAGTGTTGTTCGATAAAAGTGACTCACCTGAATTTTTTACTAAATATTCTCTTCTCCGATGAAACGAAAGTTGAGCTAAATTTAAAGGATAAGCGATCTAAAATCTGAAGAAGCTTTGAAATCTCTTTGAATTTACTAGTAAGTACTGTCAAGCATCCGTTCAGTATAATGTTCTGTGGGCTTTACTTTTCTTGGAACTGGCTTCTTAAAACCTATTGAAAAGACTCCTCAGGAGCAAGCAGTACAAGGGAATTTTAGAGTCTTGTCTTCTTCCTTCTACTAAAAGGGTGCAAACCGACCCCACCAAGTTCATTTTTATGCAGGATAATGCTCCTTGTCACAAATCAAAATTGATGAAGGAATACTTTGATGAGAAGCAGGTGAGTGTTATCACATGGTAGCCCCAATCTCCTGACCTCAACCACATAGAAAACTTATAGTGCATGTTGCTCAACTGCTTTCTCGAGGGCCTTTACTTTATAATGCTCCATTTCAAAGCCTCTTCTTCAGATTTTAGATCGCTTATCCTTTAAATTTAGCTCTACTTTCGTGTCATCGGAGAAGAGAACATTTATTAAAAAAAAACAAAAAAACAGGTGAGTCACTTTTATCGAACAGCATTATATATATAGTTATTTTCTTCAAAAGTGTTATTTATGTAGTAGGGTTAAAAAAATTTTTAGTTATTTACTATCTCGATGGATTTAAGCGCAACACTAGATTGGCGATAAGGTCACAACCTTTTACTTTTGTAATTGTAAACGTAACATCTTAGCTAAATGTTCTATGCTAACTCTCGCATTTCTTGCTTGGTGAACTTTCTTTTGGCTTCTTTATTTCCAGATCTTCAAAATTTGAACATCTTGTATCAGGTTGCAAGGTATTGACACCCACTAAATATAAAACTCGGCATGATACAGTTGGCCAATATTTAGGTTGAAAATATGCAACTTTTACGGAAAGGAAACTGCAAGAAATTGCTATGAACATCTACACACAGAAATAGGACCTGTAAGAATTTTATGGAACTTCACAAAACACACACAGGGAGAACAATCAAATTTAATCGACCAGACGTCGTGATTAGAGGCCGAAAAAACAAAAAAGTGTCTCCTTATTGATATGGCAGTCCATGCAGACTGAAAGATAACTTTGAAAATCTTCAAGAAATATCAAAATACAAAGACCATGAAATGGAAATTTCAAAAATCGGGCACATGAGAAGATCAATAATCCCAGTTGTAGTTGAAAACCTTGGATTGGTTGGAAAAGATACCAACAGACTCAATGAAGATATTCCTGGTATCTCATGCCTTAAAGAAATAAGAAAAGTTATTCTAACGAGTACCGCCCACACATTAAGAAGGGCTTTTGCTGTGTAAATTCCTTTTTATTTCAAAGTAGCACAGTGGAAAATTTCCTGAAGCCATTTCAGATTTTAGGTCTCGTGTCGAGACCCGGAAAGCAATCCGTACACACGAGCAATCAAAGAAATAATAATAATAATAATAATAATAATAATGTATCGTTGAAGATCTTCAAAATACTATCGAAACAGTAAAAGAAAAAAACGGGAATTAAAAAACGTTGAACAAAACAAATCTGAACACTATTTGGACTATTATAGTCATTTTTTTCCATGTTTATCACAACTTTCCGGCCGTTGTACGCTCCGTACTTCTTCAGTTGGTTGGAATGTCGAACTGTACCCTTTATTTCGCTCTCTGGGGTAGACTGTTCTAGTTCCACGTGCCATGTCTAAGTATGTCATTTATCAGTTATCGTCTGTTAATTCACCTCTCCAAGTTCTCCACTTCCTTAACCAGGTATTGAACGCACAACTCGTTGGGTCATGTTATGTCACTGGATCGAACAAACGCATTTATCCACTGTGCCGTGTGTCCTTAAACCAAAGTCACAAGTCATCGTGACCAACAGTTTGGGTGTGCTGGCGTTGTTCAGATTGTTGATCATGCTAGATAACACGCTCTCTCCCTTGAAATGTAACTAAGATCTGCTCGGAATAGTTTCCGTATAAACCACAGTTTAGCCCTATGGGTTTTGAATAAACAGAAATGTGCCTGAGTGAGAATCTGCAATAGGGATTGGATAGCCGCCCTAATAGACAGACAGGCATCCTCGAGTGATATAGATATATATATATATACACAAATATATATATATAAAAATATAATATATATATATAAATATATATATATATATATATAAATTCCGATTTTTTGTCCATTTGGTCATCTCTTCCCCGCTCTCTCTGTCTTTCTCCCTGTCTCTTATCAAAGATGACGGACAATGAATGTTTGCTAAATTTGTTAGTGATGTTCTTTTGATGTCGAATAAACCGTTTAAATGTCCAGTGTAAACTTGAAAAGAAACTTGTTGAAATTGTTTACGATATTTCGGGTAGTAAAAAATATGTAAATATTTGAAAAGCAAGTTTTTACTTATTTTCACGCAGGAACAGAGGACCAATAAAAATTCCTTTCGACAATAACTTCAGTGATAATGATTATTAGAATTCCTATTTTCAGCATACAAAAAATCTCGACATATTCACTTCGGTTTCCTTAATGATCAAAGGGAATGTCCTTAACCATACATGATAGTAATCATAAAAAGGAAAAAAAAATATCAGACTTCTTTAAATAAACCCCTGCTTCTATAACACGTATTCTTTAAATAATTTCCCAATAATAGAAAAAATATCACCGAATAAAAGACTCGATAAGCACTAAACAGAAAGCGTTACATTCAAATTTTAATAATGAGTGAGGTGCTTGTAATGTGTAGGAAACGGGGTATCATAAGGATAAGGGGGATAGATAACGATTGTGCACAATATTCATATATATATATATATATATATATATATATATATGAATATGAAAGTGAACATTGAAGTCAACACTTAGAGGCGACAGTGTTTCATGCTACGATTGACACTTTACTTGACAGATGTCAGAATTAACGTTTTAAAAAAGCACGCATAAGGGAAGTTGTTCCAAAAAATGAAAGCTCTTGGTAGGAAATGGGATTCGAAATTTCCTTGCTAACCATATTGTCCCTTAAGATCACCAAAGTTAAGCAACGTTGAGACTTGTCAGTTCCTTGATTGCTGACCGCTTTACCATGTGATGTGTAAGTATGGATGTGCAGGTGGTGTAATGGATAATGACTCAGAATTGTTAATCGAAGAACCGGGTTTCGATACCTCTTGGAATCCTTGCATTCACTTCTGCACAAATTGAGAATTGTATGAAACTAACTCTTCTCGCCCCAAGCTATGGGTTAATTAGTAAGACATGTATCACTAAACCATTATTATCATCAAAAACATTCTTACATTTTAAAATATTTTATTGCTTAAATAACATGAAAAGGGTTGATAAACTGTTAAAAAACAGTCTAAAGTACCCATGTTTTTGTAATTTTACTTTCATGCGCATAACATTCAAAATGTTTTGTCTCGGATGCATTAGCTCAATTCAAATAATTTCCGAGAGCTTTATCATCTTTATTCTTCACAATATGAACTACAAGTAAATTTTATTCAATTATTTAATTTACTAGTATTAAAAAACACTTGTTGACATTTATCAGCTTCCGCGACTGTACGTTTTGAACAAAAACCGTTTAGGCTTTGTTGTGAAAAAGTTTTTAACAAAATCTGGAATCTTGTTTTCATCATCATCATCGACATCTCTCTTCTCTCCCACTCTCTCGCTCTATATATAAACACACACACACACACACACACATATCTATCTATCTATCTATATATATGAATATAAAAGTGAACATTGAAGTCAACACTTAGAGGCAACAGTCTGTTTCATGCTAGACGCAATCGTCAGGCCACGACTGTGTCTAGCATGAAACAGACTGTTGCGTCTAAATGTTGACTTCAGTGTTCATTTTATATCTACACACGCTCTATCTCTGATGTTGAGCACTTTTATCCCATAATTATAGCACACCTTAAGAGTATATTTCTTCATATATATGTTTGAATAAAAACAGACCACTTTAAGGTTCCATGTAATAAGTTAAATAACTTATTACATGTAACCTTAAAGTGGTCTGTTTCTATTCAAACATATTTGCTCTGAATTTACATTGAGCTCTCCGGATATTATCCTCCTTGGGTCTACCCATACGGATTACCTAGTTTTGCATAAACTATATATATATATATATATATATATATATATATATATATATATATATATATATATATATATATATATAATGAACGTTAAAAGTATTTGTCATCACGCAGAAATTACACACAGCTGACTAACACAGATCACGCAGAAATTATATATATATATACTGACACCGGATATATATATATATATTATATATATATATATATATATATGTGTGTGTGTGTGTGTGTGTCTACGTGTGTGCTTGTGTTTGTGTGTGTGCGTTGGGCACCTGGAGATGGTGTATTGTTTAGCAAGCTTGTCTCGCTAGAAAAATTACGACTGAGTAGTGATTTCGATCCTCACTGAGTGCCCCATACTTTCGGCTTTGAACCACATCTGAGCTACGCTTGGAAAATCACTATCTGTGTGAACGGTGAAATATTTGAGATCCTTCTCAAAACTGCTAGCGAGTTCCATTTTAATTTAGTCATTAGAATTGTCTTAAATTTTACTAGTGTTAAAAAATTGGCTTCTTATATCTTCGTACGGCAATCGCTCTCTACTGAAATGTCCTAAAAGTTGCCATTGTTTGTTATTTTTTAGATCGTTGATATAAGTTAAGCTCATAGCAGTGTCTTTCAGACTAGATTATTTTTAAGTAGGTACACATATAGCCTAGTCACTGTATCAGCTCATGTCAAATGATTTCCGTTAGAAAGTGTAGGAATTTACCTCACCTCCATATGGGTTAATTAGTAAGATTTCTATCACTAATCCATTATTATCTCCATAAAAATGATCTAACAATCTAAAATGATTTCTGGCTTCAAATAAACGCTTGATGAACCATAGAAAACTAATCAATCAATCAATCAATAAATAAAATAAAAAACTAACCTCATAGATGAGCCAATAAAATCAGGTTTACGGATAACTAAAGCTGAATTAAGTTCAATACAAATATAGTAATAATATATTTCACAGTAAACAAATGTAATACATTTTATAGAAAGGACGAAAAAGCAACAAAAATATACTTCATAGATGTCTTAATCCTGTTTCCGTAATTATCAAAGTACATATTTATAGTAAGGATAGGAAGTTTTGGAAAGCCAAGAAACCAATTTCCTGAGGGGACACGGCACATAGAAGAAGAATGCGGAGAGAACGTACACATTTCAACAGAATAGGCTGTTTTTGTAACGCACAGTGAGGGTCAGTTACAAATCGTAAGCAATAATCAGAGCATATCTAACACGATTTTATTTAGGCCCTATTTATAGGCAACTAGCGGATTATCGGAAATGGTGAGGGATGGGGTTAATCCGTTTCTGTTTATTTGTTTGTTTTCTGTTTTGGTCAAATATTAGAGATTGTTCAAATCCTAACCTGAGTTTATTTATTTCCTTTTTGTTTACCTTTTAGTCTTATCCCATTTTTTTTAGATAGTTTCATCTCTTTTAATGTTTTAGTATTTGAAATACGTTACATTCAGTTGGTCGCTCTTTACTGTATGGTGTCGTGACGGCTTTGAAAAAAAATAAGAATATTTTCCGATTGGTTTTCGAAATTAGAGTCTACTTTTTTATTTACCTATCTGTCTGTCTTTTCCTTCTCTCTCATTATATATATATATATATATATATATATATATATATATATATATATATAGAGAGAGAGAGAGACAGACAGACAGACAGACAGACATTTAGATAGACAGACAAATAGACAGATACACAGCCAGTGAGGAAATTGTAAGACGAAATAGAAAAAAACTTTATTTGCGACTGGTTTCATCCTTTTCGACTTCATCCGACTAGATTTATTGACGTTGTTGCAACAATACATGCACATGAACGAGCGATGCTGGCAGTTTCATATTTTTTTAAATACTTGTTTTTATTCTAGCCAAATTGTTCTATATTTTTCTATATATTTTCAACATCTTTGCTTTTAAATATCCCACATTATGATAACAGAAAATCGGCCAAGTAAGGTTAAATTGGCGAAGATTAATACCATTTTGCCATCAAGAAGCTGATTAGAGAACCGGAAAGGATTATTATGAAATTAAATAGACATAATATTATTGAATGAAAAATGGTTGAACGAACATATACTGCCTAAAGATAGATAGATAGATAGATAGATTGAGAGACAATTGCACAATTGTACTATTAATGTTAACAAAATAACAGGAAATATGAAATTTGAACAATATAAGCGCGACTTAATCAACTCTCAGGGACAACATTTGATGAAAGTGATAGTCACACTAAAATTGTGAATATGGTAGTCATTCTTACAATTTCTTTATATTGTTTTTAATACTATTAAACACGCAGACACACACACATAGACACACACACACACACACACACACATATATATATATATATATATATATATATATATATACGGAAAATAAACAGATAAATAAACATTAAACACACACATATAAAACATTATATATATATATATATTTAATGAAAAATATACAGAGAAATAAACAATATTAAAACATTATATAAAGCAATTTTTATATTTACTTTTTACTCAACAGTTGTGAACTTTTATATATATATATATATTTGTGTTTATGTATCAGCTTTTATCTACCTGTTTGCATATGCCTGTATGTATAGCTTTATAAATCTTTGTAGTTATATAAAGAACCATGACTACAATTTCATGTCTGTAGGCTTATCTTTAAAAATATATCCAGACGTACCTATATATATATAAACATATATTTCAGCTTTCCTTTTACAGTGAGTTGCCAACGGCCTTTCCTGCTCCAAAGCCGCCCGACGGACATCGAGTGTGGAACGATGTTTGCCACATGTCTATCTGCATGCCTTCAACCGCACGTCTCTCACTCTCTGTGAGTCTGTCACTCCCTCTATCAGAATATCTGTTACGTTGCTTTTATTCCGAAGAATTTCGCTTCTGGCTGTTTCATCTTTTCTAACTGAACAGTATGCCATGGAAAATGAACACGAATGAGTTGCCTTTGTGGAAGTTAACATTCATGCCTCTGTTTGGAATAGTGTATATATTTCTTTAAAGAAAGTGTTTGGAAAATATGAATGTTTACCTTTAGTGTGTAAATAATCTTTCTTTAACTTGATGCATTTGATTTATGCATAGTTATTACGATAATCAAGCCATTTTATTGTCTGGTGTAGACATTTTTTAGTAAATATTTAATGTCCCCTCGAACATTTGTCCCACAAGCAATAAAAGGTGGACTCACGTTAGTTCGAGTAAAAATAACAACCAAATATATGGAATTTAAAAACCAACAACAGGAATTAAGTGCATGTACACGCTCAAACAAAAGCGATTGCAGTTTGCCAGCCACTGCCACCAAACTGATTGGAAGGTTGTATCCTCCTTACATCTATGGTATCCTTCTGGAAGTGTCTTCTCGCGAAAGCCGAGTTTCCCAAACACTGTCGCTTGGGACTCAAGTTTGACATTGTGGATCTGAGGACAGCAATGCAAGACCGAGCAGTGTGGAAAGGGATTGTTAATGGAGATTTGATTAACCATAAGGAGGTCGAAGAATGATGATGATGATGATGATACAAAAAATATATTAATACGTACACAATTTGAAAGTAAAGGAATATATATTAAGAAAAATTATATATTAAACATTTTACAGAGTAGTTCGAAAGCTTTGTCACACCCTTAATAAAAGTATTGAAAAAAAATAATAGTCATGCAAGGTACATGTACTGGATTCAGTTTATTCACTTTCATTGACGCTGTCAGACATTTTACTGATGATGATGATGATGGTTGATTATGATGATGAATATTTATATGTATTAAATACAGAAAAAATTATATTTTAACTAAACAAGAAAACAAACAATTGAAATAGCAATATTTGTCATAGGTCTTAAGTAAGTAATGGCTAATTGTTTCTGTATATGCTCATATCTTAAGTGGCCATCTATTTCTACGTGCAGCTGTCTGCTCAGACATATTTGCATTTCTTCAATAGTCTCAGAGCGATCTGATAGTTATACTTCTAATATGAATTTACAGTTTCTAGAAAATAAAATTAGTACATATCGTCCGTATATTTATGAGGGTATGCGAGGAATAAATATTTAGATCCAAGGCAAAACATTTATTTTCTATTTTAACATTCAAATAAAGAAATTGCTGAGACAGATGAGAGTAATGGCATCATCTTAATTTCTAAGCTAACATTAATGACACCTGACTTCCTACCATCATACGGAGCCGGACAGTACACGATAATATAACGATGGCAGTATTTCAAACTATATATCATCTACGATTCATGCATTTCTAATTTCATTAAAAATTACATTTTTAAGTAAGTGCGAGATTATGTACCCGTACATACACTGATATACATAAATCTCAAACCTATATATATATATATATATATATGAGAGAGAGAGAGAGAGATATCATCAATGGCTTAATGTGCTCAATATCAGGCATCGAGCGTATGTCAATATTAAATTGGATATTGAAAACATACACGCATAGGAGACAGACTTTTTCGTGCTAAATGCATTCATCAACAGACACAAAAAGACACACACACACAAAGACACACAGACATACACACATAGATATATGAATAGAGATAAAAGGACATGATTATTTACCGACATGTTTCGTCTTCTGATCGACTTTATCAATGCAAATAAAAGTTTTTTTTTTTTTTTTTTATTTTGTCACGTGTATTTATAGTCAAAATAAAAATTTCTTCAGTATCCTCATTTTTTTTAAATTTAAGAACGCTCATAAATTTAATTCAGGCTAAATGAAAGTCAAGGTAAACTATGTAAGAAACTAAATGTCTTCTTTTAATGTCTAATAAACGAAAGTAAGTAAATGTTGTTATTGCTGCTGTTTGATTTTTTAATGTCATTATTATTGCTTTTATTCTTCCTGTTGTCTTTATTCATGTTGTCTTTTACAGTTTATTATTTGTTTAATCTGAAATTTTGCATATCTATATATATATATATATATATATATATATATATATATATATATATATATATATATATATATATATATATATATATGCACAGACATACACATATTCTTAGCTATCGAATGAAATGTAGATAGATCGATATAATAATAATTAAATATATATATATATATATATATATATATATATATATATATATATATACACACACATATAAATATCCATATATATGCATTCAAAGTGTGGGCGCTAAAGATTTTTTATTTTATTTCTGTATTAATATTACTTTATAAAATATATGCATTTTGTATGCAGCAATGAATCTTGAAATATAATCTCTGGGATGATATCTGATCGAAATTTAAACGTAGAAAATTACTTCACATGGATTTTATTGAACACAGATATATCTGCGAACAAAATTTAAATGCACATCCATTTGATATATAAATGCGTATGTTTGTGAGTAACGTAAAAATTTGATCATGTACCGATACGATTTTGTTTCATATTTTCTTTTCTGTTTTCATTCCATTTATATATTTCTTACATTAACAATCATTTTATGGTTTAGCGGATAGAATTCCAATAGAAAGGGAATTTTCTGAGTTAAACACCATTTCGCAAAATATTTCCTTGCTTTGTAAATTGATTTTTCCAGAGATTAATTCTTATTTATTAATTTAGGATCGTTCGCTACAAATGGCAGGAAATTGTGGAGAGCCATGATCATGACACATAAAGAAGAAGATATGACATCAAATTTCAGTTTCAGCTATTATTATCTTATAAAGATATACGGACTTTTGAAACAAGAATACCCTCCAAATAAAATAAACCTCAGAAACATTTTTTTTATTACATCGGCTATGCATTGTAATTATTGCTGGTTCTGTTTGGTTCAAGTTATATTATTTTTATTATTTCGGCAAGGTTTTATTCTTTGTGATTCTGTAGCGCCTGCGTACTAGGTCGAAAGACAAACGATTTCCAGTAAGAAATATTGACTTCATTCGCGCGTTACCATTTTTAATGGTAGGTCATTTCTTGATATACGGACTGGTCATTCCGTGTGTCAATTGTAAATATACTCAGGAAGATTTCTTTCCCAAATTATATGTCAAACACGTAAACGACCATCACTTTCATGAAGGCATAAAAAAAAAAAAAAACTGAGTGCCATTCCATTGCTTAGATGGACAATTATCGCTAGAATACAACAGATTGTCACGGTGATGAAGTCGCGTACGAAGAGGCTCACCGTGGTTCATGTTAACATTATTCTGAGCCTTTGATCTGTTTGATGCTGTAGAAAACTTGTAATCTTCCAGTGCTGTTTTTTTTTTAAACCGTTGATCTTAGAGAGAGACTCCTTGATATTACCCTGAAGGTGTAGGAATATTCATTTGACTATTATTGGCAACATCGAAGCTCTCCAACGTGTGCAGAACATCTACGAAATCACTGTCCAACCTTATTCCAGAAAAAATTTTAGAAAACTATATTTGAATAAAAAGTTGAATTGGCATGGGAACTGTACTGATCTCCTATCACACTGAATATTAGCTGCATTCTACACTATCTAAAAGTCGGGAACAGATTGTGCACTGATATGAGCGTTACTATGTCACAAGATGTGGGACAGATTTTTATATTTTCACAGAATATTGTCTAAAATCTTGCATGTACATACTCTACCTAGGCCAAAGTGGCATCGTCTTCTTTGGCTTTATAATCTAATTTTCCAACCATCGTAATGAATTACAAGACTTGTTAATAGTAATATATATATATATATCTGTGTGTATGTGCGCATGTGTGTGTGTGTGAGTGTGCGCGCGCGTGCTATCCTGTGTTAATGAGTTTGTAAAAAGGAAGAGAAAAAAAATGTTTCATACTATATAATCAAATACCAATGTCTTTTCGAGCAAATATCCCTTGGGAAATGCAAATATCGAACTTTTTTTTTATGCATTCACAGCGCCAATCATCTGCACAATGGTTTCCACTGCGCAATGGCTTATGATAAGTAGAATTCGATCCTGTCCAAGTCTCCAAGCCGGTAATCTAATTTTCTACGGAGATACTATAAAGGTCAGGATTATTCTCACAAAAGAATGTATTTTGAATCATTTGAACAGTCATTTTTGGTTGTGTCTTTTTCTCTCTTTCAACACATTACGACTTATTTCTTCTACTCCAGTAATGCTATTTAAAAGTGAAATTGAAAGTGAAAATGTGCTATTTTATTTGAATTAAACGTTTTATTTATTATTTTAATGGACATTTAAGTCATTAATGACGTTTAAATCTTCGTCCGACATTTTTTGATTAAATTGAAGAGAACATTACATTTATTGTGTCCAAATGGGGAGAAACAGGATTCATGTTGCTACTTATACTACTTAAGTAACTAATATATTTTATAAGTAATTTAATCAGTCTGTTTTCATCCACTTCAGTGAAAATCCTCTTTTCCATCATCTGTCCGCAATTAAATCCTTCTATAATTTTTATGTCAGTTCATATATTTCTACTTAACTGATATTATTTTTAATTCCAAAGCCTTTAATTTTCAATCCGTTTAATTATCTATCGTTGTGTATATAGGCAAAGTGATATACGTTGGGTGGCAAAGCAAAAGCCAAATTCACTATGAATGACTATGACTAATATTCTGACAGCTAATAAAGAAACGGAGATTAATCATTTGATATCTAGAGTCATCGACATAAACTTGGGTCATACGGCTTTTATGTGCAATACTTTTCAAGATATGTGTGATCAAGGGTCTCCACAACTTTCTATCCTTTTTTTTTTACTGTTATTCTTATTAGCTGTTTTCTACCCTATTTACAGAAGCATGTTCGGTAGGATACTCG
Organism: Acanthosepion pharaonis; assembly: GCA_903632075.3. Lineage (NCBI taxonomy): Eukaryota > Metazoa > Mollusca > Cephalopoda > Sepiida > Sepiidae > Acanthosepion > Acanthosepion pharaonis. The sequence goes on from CAHIKZ030005074.1 coordinate 1,646,721, forward strand.
CTCTTTTGGTCATATCTATCTCTCGTGATCGGCAAATCATTCGAGACAACTGTCAGAAATTTCAAACCTCTTATTAATAAATCATAAATTTCCGTTGTATATCAATTTTCCTTAAAACTCACCTGTCCTTCACGATTTTACCGGTTTTCTCCTGTAGAACCGCATGTCTTTCACTTCGAGTCTCTTCTTTATTTATCAGGGTAATTAACACCAATCCTTACCATACAGTAAGTGACTTTACATCACATTGTTCCAAAAAAAGTCTGTTCTTTTCCAGTAATATATATATATATATATATATATATATATATGATTGGATTGATTGATGAGTTTGTGACCCTGGGTTTCACGCTTTGCGATCGTCAGAAACCTAGGGTCACAAACTTACATCAATCCAACCAAATATGTTAGCTCTATCTCTGATAGTGAGCGCTTTCTAATAAGTACCGCGCATATAATATATAAATAATTATATATATATATATATATCTCAGTATAGGATTGGTATATACGGAATAAATTCCAATAACCAACAAATACTATTCTTAAAAGTGTGCTCAATACAGAGTAGAGCAAATACAATTATTTAATTCGAAAATCGTAACATAAATATGTTAAAAAATCACTACAAAAATAGCCATTTTGTTTCAACACTTCTGGTGTCTTATCAAGGGATGCCGTTCATTTGAACATCATTCCTTGATAAGACACCAGCAGTGTTGAAACAAAATGGCTATTTTTGTAGAGATTTTATAACATACAAGCAGTAGAGCCCGGCGTTGCCCGGAGATGTAACAGTAAGAGATAGAGCAAGTATCGACTATCATAAAGACTGAAAAATAAAATTGACAAAGATTATTGTTTAAGGTTGACGGACACGCATGTCTTAATTAGTTTTTTGTTTTTGTTTTTTTACGAACTGGTCAAACTCAAACAAAAACATTGTTTTCAATCGTCATGAGTCTACCGATTGAATAGAATTTTATTATAAACAGTTGTCATGTAAATGGAAGTTTTAAAGCATTCTGAATGTAAAAATAAAGAAAAAAGAGTGCAAGACAATAAGAGACACTACCTGCCAAAAAAAGTGAAGTTTTGTTGAAATCGGTTAAAAAATGTAAGAAATCCGATCCTATATATAAACGAACACACACAGACACACAAACAACCTGGGTTTTATAATAAGTATAACTCGATATGAGTTGTCCCCCTTTCATTCTCGACAGCGATGCCTCTTAATCGTGTTTTCAAATTGATTTCGTGCAAAAACAATTGTGTTTCTCCAATTTTTGGCACTGTCAGAACCACCGCAAGGTAATTTTACATAGTCCTGTGAAGTTTTTTTGAAATCGGTTGAAAAATGTAGGAAATCCGATCCAATATATAAGCGTACAGACACACACAAGCTGGGTTTTATAGTAAGTATGATTTACGTTATAATTATCGAATTAAATAATTATATATATATATATATATATATATATATATATATATATATATATATACACACCTAGTGAGCCAGACAAACCTACCTAGGTTTCACCCTAAACAATCCTAGGTTTGTCTGGCTTACTAGGTGTATCTAGGTCTGCTCTACGGTTGTGTTGAGCTCTTTTTTGTCGGCAGATGTTCATGTTTGTAGCTCTTTCTTTTTTTAAAACCTTTTTTCCCTCGAGATTGATTTGATTAGCAAATCAAAAATTCGAGGGTTTTTTCGAAACGAGTCTAGTTATCTCTCTCTCTATATATATATATATATATATATATATATATATATATATATATATATATATATATATAAAACGTGGCATGTTTTGTTTCAGGCATTTCCCAAATGTGTCAGACGCTGGGATCGCCTCCTCCCTTGATTACCTCAAGATCACCTACGAGTAATGGAGTACAAAAACTATTATCGAAAATTTGTTTACCCAATTATGGCTATAAAACGGAAAAACGTAAGTATACTGGAGCAACTTAATAAAAAAATTAATTATATGTTTCCCGTCCGCAGTATTTAATGAAAGATGGTTTTAAAGAAAGTCTGCTGCCAAAATATACATTATATGTGTGTGTGTGTATTCGACTATGAACGTGTGTGTGTAGGTTCATCTGTGTGTACTTACGCATATGACTGTTTATATGTGCGTATGCTTGTTTGTCAGGACTTTATTTCAAAAATCGTGACACGGATCATATCTTATCTGTATGTCCATAATAATTTCAGTCAGACATTGTCAAATGATCTTAGAAGGATTTTTAATTTCCATTCTTCAATAACATAGAAGAATATGACATTTACTATTAAAAGAAAAGCTGCCTATTTTTCAGAGTCTGTCTATATTTCTGAGATGATGTATTATGTACATTATTTACACTATTGTCCTCATCTTTGTCGGCATATTTACGTACGCTGCGGCCTTCTTCTGCGGTGGTTGAAACTGAAACCTTTATTTCGCTCACTGGGGTAGACTGTTCTAGTTCCACGTGCCATGTCTGATGTTATCTCCTGTTAATTTCCCTCTGAAAGTTCTCCACTGCCTTAAACGGGTATTGAACTCACACACTTTGAGTCCTGTCACTGGATCTAACCAACGCCTTTATCCATTGTGCCATGTGTCCTTGAGGACATCTGGGTATGAGTTTCTGGGTATTATAAACCATTTTTACCAGTGATCATATTGCATTTTTTGCTGTTATCATTGCATGTTGTTTTTTTTTTTGTTTTTTTTTTTTTACTCGTATTGCAACTTTTCTCTGGTACTCCTTATTACTGGTTCCCATATGGTATTTATTTCTATGCTTGGTCGGCTCAGGAGATTTTTGTGGCATAGCATATGTGCTGATTCCTTAAGTTTACGAATTTTCCAATGTTGTTCCCTGCCTATGATCTCAACATGATCCCACAGAGGGCGGTGATCTCCCTTCTTTCTCCATATGTCCAATACCCGGTTAAGGCAGCAGAGAACTTTCAGAGGGAACTGGTAACTGACATACCTCAAACATGGCACGTGGAACTAGAAAAGTCTACCCCAGTGAGAGAAATATAGAGTTCAGTTCGACATTCCAACCACCTGAAGAAGGCCGGGGCGTACAACGGCCGAAACGTTGTGATAAATATGGCGGCAAAGATGAGGACAATAGTCCGAATAATGTAAATAATGTACTGCTTATTTTTTAATTTAGTTATTCTGCCTATCTCGTACAAGCTAATATTTGGTTAGCTTTACACCAAAGAACAGACGATCTACATTATTACATTGTCTTTCTATCATATTTACAACTATATTTTAAAGAACTTCCACATTGGATCACTTGTAGCTGAAATAAACACGTAATATTAAAACTGAAACCGTATCCAGTCGTACTTATTTTAAAGTTTGTAACAATTAAGCTGCTTTTATTTGATGGATTGAATAATATTTACAGTTTGAAGATTAGTATTAACCACAGGACATTGAGGCATATATTAATCCTTTTAATACCTATTTGTCTTCATCACAAGAATCAAAGGATTAGCTTTACAAAAACATGAGCATTATTGTATAACTTGGGTCAAATTAACACAACCCCGGAAACTCACTGCCGGAGTTTGTGCATGTTTATCTACTTGTAAATATTTATTGAAAAATGTTTTGAAGCCATTTCTTTTTAAATTTTCTTATGTTGCAGTAACAAATCAGATGGATAGAAATTAAGATTCAAGCCTAGAATGAGGAAAAGAACAATAGATAATTGTGATATAAAACAAATACTCAATATATTAAATACCAATTATAACAAGAAAAATGAAAAAGAAACCGACTTTTTACATGAATTTATTACTGGTCTCTGTAAATAGTTTCATATTATCGATATTGGAATTGAAATTCTAATATATATTCTTTGGATTAATAACATACATACATACATATATACATACATATATGTGTGTGTGTATTAAAAATAAAATAACAAATAGGAAACGTATGTCAATCTAACATGTTTCACTTTTATTAAAGCTTCATCAGAGATTGAGAGAAAATAGATAAAAATATAAAGAACACTGGTATTTTCAATTTTAATGCTATTAATTCAAGGAGAAAATGCAATAAAAATTTAATAATAACGTTATTAGCAAATATAAACACGCGCCTAAATATTACATTACTTCGCCATCTTTCTTTGAATCCATTCTTGAAAAACCCAACTTATATCTATCTGATATAAAAGAATACATTTTTGAAGAGGCGAGCCATAAACTAGAAGCCTAAGACTCTCAGCTGCGTGGGTTGACCGCACAAAGGTGAAGATAAAACACCCAGCCAAACAGACACATTCACACAATTACAAATACACATTACAAACGGTTGCCAAATTAGACATAAAAAAATCCTCAAAAACCTACATGCACATACAATTCTCTACGGTTTTAACACATGTGCGACGTGTCTGACCAGATACAACTGACCCAAACATAATTGAAAATATCAGTGTTTTCTCTATTTTTGTTTGTTTTTATTCATATTACACCCCCATATATATATATATATATATATATATATATAAACCCTTTATTCTACATTCAACACCATCGAATTTATTGCGTATACACCAATCCTATACTTGGGTATATATATATATATATATATATATATATATATACTAGCTTAAAAGACAACGTCTGTTGGCATTTGGACGGGTATTCATTGGGCCTTCATCACATTAGTTAAAGAGGAATAGATGCGATAGGCAACTATATACTACAGAAGAATTCAAAACTGATCGTTCCATTTCAGTATTGCATTTATATTTCAGCTTACCTTTTCAAAGTTCAGATATAATTCTTCTGTCTCCACTTAATTTAGAAACAATTTTATGTTCATTGGTCTCTACTTTCCGTACACACAATCATCTTTATTTCATGGGTGATTTTCGCTGCATTTTGCAATTTGTTTTCATTATTCCTAAATTAATTTCTTAGTTATAAAAATTATCATACGAAAAACATCTTCACAAAAAGTCTCGTAAAACATGGCCGATAACTATCACTGTTATGAAAGCCTTGGGATCCAAACTTTCAGGATTACAGGTTTGCTATCAACACTGTGTCATATATTATGTTGTTAAGATTTTGACTGCTAATTAGTGTGTTAATATTTCATTTTGTTTAAAATTAGTTGTAAAAAATTATATTAATTTTCAATAAAGTTTTCCATGTTTATATTATTTACATAAGACAATATTTTGCTTCTAGTTGCGATTAAGATAGTATGTGTGTATAATTTTATTAAGATTAGTTATATCCTTTATTATTTTAGTATTATAAATTTGATGAGCTTTCCGTCACGCATTAATGCTCCCCCGATTTAATTATATCATATTTAATGAAACACCTAAATGATGCGTTTAGTTTCGTGAAGGGACATTCAGAATAATAACAATTTTATCTGTAGAGTCGGTCTTATATATGCGTGTGTATTTTTCTATATAAAAAAAAATTATCGTCGCTAAGAACAGCTTTCTTTATTTCGACCATTCATTCTATTGGCTTTCTTTTCCCTGATGTTGTCTCATAGATCCCCCCATATATGTTTATTTGTTTTATCTTATCAGTCTATGAAGATCCAACGCTATTGTAGTCATTTTCTTTCAGCCAATGGATAAGTTCTTTTTTTTTTTATTCTCCTCCTTGTTCTACGTATTACATTTTGTATGATTGATGAGTCCCTCTTTTATTTCCTCGTAAAGGCAATGGGTCATGTTTTCTTATCGTAAATTTTTTGTTGTATTTGTTTTTTTCTTCTTTTCGCAATGATTGTTTTTGCTTTTTCTATCATGTTCTCGGTTGATCAATAAATAAAGAAAAAAGAAAATCATTTGAAAATTGCCATGCAACCCTGGAGGCTACATTACACATTTCGACTCACATGACGCACAAGTCATTTCAATCGCCCCTTCTCAGTTCATTTAATAACGTATAGTTTTCTTTTTGTCCGTCTTTCCCTAATAACCATTTTCTTCGATTTGAATGAGATTTTTGTTTCTTTTACGTATTTTGATGTATTCTGGGGATCATTTAATCTATCATGCTAATATATATATATGATAGATTAAATGGTAGCCATAGAATATATATGTGTGCCTGAATACATACACACACACATATATATATATATATATATATATATATATGAAGAAATATAGTCTTAAGATGTGCTATATTTACGGGATAAAGTGCTTAATATCAGATTATATATATATATATATATATATATATATATATATATATATATATATATATATATATATATATATAGATATCTTTTCCATGAACATAAAAATAAAATCTTCAAATTCTTGAAGCCCTCTATACGAGAAATACACAACCAAAACTGTATGATAATTGTGTGTATAGCAACAATGTTTAAAATGTCTATAACAGGAAGGTTTTAAAATGCCTTAATTGTAATTTTCTAAACTTGAAATTATAGTAGCAATGTTTTAAAATACTTAAATTTTAATTACAAATATAAATTAAGTTACCTCCCTTTAATGTCGTTTAATTTTAGAATTAACAGAACGTGTTTCATGTGCATCTACAAAATAAAAATTCACAAACTATCAATTACCTTATTTTTTTTCTTGGTTGTGATTGAAAGTACTCGGAAATATAAAAGAAATGAAAAAATACTATGGTGTCTTTCTTCATGAATTTAATATTAGAATTAATAATTTGATCAGATATTCTTGAGGATTAAAATAAAAATAAATGAGCTTAATATGTCTAGAAATCACGCTTGAATGAAGATATGCTGCTTAAATGTTGATTTCGACGACTTGTCTGATGATTGCCACTTCCCCATTAATTGATCGTCTATGAACCCGTCGATGACTTTTCAGTCCTGCCAAAGGCTTGCATATCTTGTATCGGATTTGGCACTCATGACCATAGACTTTGGTTGAGATAGCAAACACTGTTACTTCATTGTGACCTTTCATGTGACGCTTGAGACAACCAACTGATCGGCATTACTCTAGAGTAGTGGGAGCATGAAGAGTTTCCATCCTGGGAGTGAATACGCGGTATGGGAAGGATAAAAGTGTAGTTGGATTTCTTTCGTGCAATTTCATATGATTAACCCGCCTTTCCGTTGAGAGCGAGGTCCGGTCACACACCTCTCAGCCCACGCATCTCCACAATTAGCCGACAGAGGATCCCGTTTTCTGCATACTCTCTTGAGATTCGCTTGGTCTGCTCTGGTTACTTCAAAAAAAAAAAAAAAAAAAAAAAAAAAAAAAGAAAGAAACTCCAAATTCACAAGCACACGCTGGCCACGGTTCAGATGGTAGGGACACCCAATTATCAACAAGAACACCAAAATACTCCTAAATCTCCTTGACACTACCTCGAAAACATTTTTTTTTTCTGCTTTGGTCGCTTGCCAGAAAGAATCTCACCATAAAACAGGTGTTTTGGAATTCTGCAGTCACCAAGCCGAACAAGATGACCAGCCCAGCGCATCTGGTTCCAAATCACAAATGATGCAATGTTGATTATTTGGCTTTGGTCAAGACACGCGTATCTACTGCTAATATATATATATATATATATATATATATATATATATATATATATATATATATATATATAATAATAATAAAGAGAAAGAACAGTAAGATAAATAATCCGGGGTTCTTATTATTTATTTTTAAAAACAGTGCTCAGTAAAATTCTGCAGAGCATAAATATTACAATCTGAGGTACAAACCCACGCACACACTCTCAGAAAAATCCCTCTCATATCCGTATTTGAAATGTATTGATATATGTTTCTATCAATCAATTTCGGAAGACATATTGATAGATAAATACGTGTCCATTATTCATGATTTCAATCAATAATGTCGTTTACCCGTTTGCTACTTTCTTTCAAAATCATGATACACACATCTGTCTATCATTCAACATATCTCCCTTTCTCTCACACACATATACATCTATATATATATATATATATATATATATATATATATATATATATATATATATATATTCTCCTTAGCGCGTTATGATATTTATCTATCTATCAGTCAATCTGTTCAATATCTATCCATATCGAATTATTTATATTTCTCTCTCTCTCTCTCTCTATATATATATATATATATATCTCAGTCGGTTCAATATTTATCTATCTCGATTTATCTCTTTTAATCTGTTTATATATATGTCTCTGGATTTATTTCCACGCGTTAAGATAATTGAATGGCTGGATCAGCAAGGAAATTGCAAACGAAATTGCATCTCCGTGGGTAGACAATGAAAACATTTCTTTCTTTTCGTCAGGGCATTTTTTTCACCTTTCATTTTCTGTGGCAGGATTTTTTCTCTTTTTGCATTCGCATTGTCACTGCTCATTCTTTTGGCACACTGTCCCTCGCACCAATTGGCAGAAGAGGATCAATTCAAGATGAAAGATTAATAAAAAAGCATGACTGTCTTGATAATACTGCAAGTTTGCGTAACTATCCGTTAAGCTATCAATAAATCTCTCTCTCTCTATATATATATATATATATATATATATATATATATATATATATATATCTATATATATATATATATATATATATATATATATATATATAAACTCGTATTCAAGGCTACCCATCTACTAGGGTAGTTAGCTAATCTTTTTGTTGACTCTCATTCAGGCACATTTCTGTTTGTTCGACACCCACAGAGCAAACCTCTACATTATACTGCAACTATGCTGAGCTGACCTTAGTTACATTTTCTTCATAGAGAGCTTGTTATAAGGCCTACCCTTCTATGCGCTTTACATTGTAGCAAACAATTCACATTCCGTCCGTATTAACAGCTTTTCCCGCGAATTACTGCTCTGTAGAACCGACTTCCTAGAGGAGTTAAGAGTTACCTTCCTCTCCTATCTCTACAAACTGCCTCCCTACGTAATCCTATACCTTGAGTGGACCCAAGCGTTGTACAGTGTGAACCTTGCTATAAAAGAGAAGAATATTTGGGATCATGCTAGGAAAATATAATAACTTTTTTATAAGGATGTGAGTGACGATGACGAGCTGACGCATGACAAAGATGAACGGAGAAAAATATTTAAAGATGGCTTGACTCTAGCCGTACTTAGAGTAGTTTGAATTATGGTCTTAGAATAACCTGCCACCTAAATTTCATTTACGGGTGTGTAATATTTTCCATTTTGTCCTGCGTTAAATCTCGTGGCAATACACCTACACATAATCTTCTCCCAATACCGGCTGAAACTGTGTAGCAAAACCTGTAAAACCGGTGCAGGTCTGTGAAAACATATAAAGCTACGTAAGAAATTTCTCAGTTTGAGGTGACCTACTTTGTATGTCAGATCTGCTTGAAACCGCGAAAATATTCAAATATACTAAAGAGCCACCCTAAAAAAACCGCTGTTGTAAATGTTGACAATTCACCGATATACATCTAGAAAGATACTGCAATATATATATATATATATATATATATATATATATATATATATATATATATATATATATATATATATATATATATATATATATATATATATATATATATATATAACGAAACGAAACAGAGCAGAATATTTCAAGAATCATGAAAGATCTGTGTTCTGAAGCAATCTTTGGGCTTTGTTCTATCAGGAGGTTTCCACTAGTGGAATCAGGTTCGAATCTTGCCAGAGGGTGCATATTTTTCTAAAAAGATTTCTTAGGCCGGTAGATGTAAATAAATATAACTTTTAAGCATCTACTTAAATATGTCCATCCACTAAAAAATATTTTTTAAACATTAAAATAAAAAATATGTCGAATTGAAAAATAAAAACTCAATCCCTCTCTTTTATATATGTATATATATAAATTTAAACGTAAGTTTTAGTGGATAATCGTATTTTAGAAGACACTCAGTTTATTTATTATAACAGTATATTTATTTATTTTCGTCTCCCTGGCTGAATATTGAAAAATATTAAATATATATAATATATATATATATATATATATATATATATATATATATATATATATATATATTTCGAGATCGAGCGAGAAAAGTATTTCGAGAGAGAGTAAGAAAAAATATTTAATGAAGCAATTTCCACGTTCTTGAGTCTCTGTCTCTTATAGATTCCCCTGACTACTAATCAATCATGAACTTACTGTCCTTTTAAAGTAATATAGAAAAGTTTGAATAAGATAACAAGCAATAGGTAAAAAGAAAAATGAAAACTTTATTTTTAACCGTGCTAAGTGTAGTAGAATGGTTTAGGCAAAGAAAGGGGTAAAGTAATATAAATCGTTTTTTTTCTATTTCCTTTTGTTTTTTCTTATATAAAAAATAAAACTAGAAAAACAGAGTGAATAGTTAATAAGGGAATCGGATTTTATGGAAGTTGGTTTAACTGCGATTGATAAGTTTTAACACAGTATGACTCAGGAGAGAGTCTGATTGACAAGCAGCATGAAATAATTGCCAATAAAGCCATCTCGTAAAAGGTTAATGCATGTGGCGTTTGGTAGACTCTGGAGGCTTTTAACGTCAGAGAAACGTGGTTCAAAATCAACTTCGAGAACCTCGATGTCGCCAGACGCACCCACAGTCTTCTTTTTTTATTGTAAGCCATTGCATAAAATTGTCTGCAGATAGCCAAAAGAGAGAAACAGAAAAACAGAGAAAGGGTGATGTTGTTGAATGGCTTTCAAAGAGAGGAGAAGAATACGGAAAACTATAGTCGGAAAGTATAAAGTGAATGGGAAAAAAATTATACTGACAGAAAAGTGGTGAAGCGATATGTATAAATTTAGAGATGATATAATTTTCATTGATATCGAGAATTTGAAAGCGGGAAGATTGTAGTAAAAGGAAAGAAGAAGACCTGAATAAATTCTAATGTTTAAGTAGATGTCTGGATAAGCGAATAAACAGAAATGGATGAAGAGGAAGAGAAGAAAAGAAATGAATAAATATGAATAAGAAAATTAATCGGGTATAATCAAAGCTCACGATTAAAAAAATGAATTCAGGGAAAGATATGAGAGATGACCCCCTAATGTAAGAAGAGATATTAACCATGTATTAGTCACATAGGGTGTTTTGTTACCCCGAATGTTTAAACTAGTTGTAAATTCTAGTGGAAAACATTTCGCTTTTGCTCTCTCCCACTAACCTCCGGACTCAGTGATGATGTGTAGTACGCGGCGTGGTGCAATTGTAGATCAGTTGTCCTAGAAGACAGGCAACCTTATCCCTTCATCGGGATGTCCAGTTGCCCCACTTGACTAACGAAGGTATCTTTTTCATTTCAGGATTTAAATCATATATATATATATATATATATATATATATATATATATATATATATATATCTCGATTCACCCGTCGGGTTCGACGTATGAGGGTTAAGCAGATCAGTTTCAGGAAACTGACAGCCCGACACCGGCACATGAGATTCGATTATAGTGGTGAAGGCCTCGTGCAGGACCATCCACACTTTTGAAGGGACGAATACAGAGACCTGGTGCACTACGTGCCACAATGTTCCCAAACAACCCCCCTCAGGTTTTGAATTCAGAGTTGTCCTTCTCCTAGACCAGTTGCCATCCAAGGCTATAGAACCCAGTTTGTCCTGCTATTTTACCCATAGCTGGAGGGAGAAGAAGAGGATTCACACCTTATATATATATATATTGGATATATCAGTCACAAACATCCTTGCAAGCGACATGTACAGACTCATTCGTGACCTTCGTTTTGCAAAGGCAAGGTATGAGGATGATAAAACACACACACACACACATATATATATATATATATATACACACACAAGTATATAATTGGTGTATACGGAATGAATTATAATAACCAAACATTTATTTCTTCATTGAAATTACGTAATTTCAATGAAGAAATCAATTGAATAAAATATGTATTTCTTCTTTTCTCCTCAGTAATTTTATAATTTTAAACTTAATAATGATTAAATTTGGATTTTAAAATTGGTAATTTTTACTTTTAATATCAAATTTTATCCTATAATTTAATAATTATTGGTTAGAATAAATTCTTTTTTAATATTACCCCTATTTTAAAGATCTGAATATCTATTATAACATGACTTCGTTGTCAAGCTTTTTGAATTTTCCTATACTTGTATTTTGATTGGTCATTCTAGCTTTTGTAACAAGGTTTTCCCCTTGCGAAGGATCGTTAATTAATTTGAAACTTTTAAAACCATTTATTTTACATTCAACATCATCACTTCATAAAACACCGGAGGTGTTGAAACGAAATGGCTATTTTTGGAGTGATTTTATAACATATTTATGTTATAATTATTTTAAATATATATATATATATATATATATATATATATATATATATATATATATATGTGTGTGTGTGTGTGATCATCATAATGACTTCGCTTCGTAAAACGAAGATCACGATGGAGTCTGTACACATCGTTTGCAGGAACGTTTTGATTGATAAGTGCAATGCGGGCCAAACATAAACAGTCGCAGTAGATGCAGCTAAAGGTCTGACCTGGGCTCGATGGCATAGCATTGAATTACTTTCTCGTCTGCCTCTTGTCCCTGAGAGCGCCCCTGCCGGTTTTTTTCGGCCTGGTGTAATGGTTAACAAGCTTGTCTCACTAAAAAGGTCACGACTGAATAGTCAGTTCGATCCGCACGGTTTGCCCTATAATTTCGGCCTTGTGCCGCATCTAAGCTACGCTTAAAACATCAATATATATACATGCGTGTGTGCGTATGTGTATGTATATATATATATATATATATATATATATATATATATATAAAGATATTTTATGTTTATACATTCTTTTTATTGATACATATATTTAAGTAAATGCTATGTTTTAGGCCGCTAAATTTTGTTTATTACTGTTTGCTATAAAACAGAGCATTTACTTAAATATTTATATCTATAAAAAGAATGTATAAACATAAAAATGTCTTATATATATATATATATATATATATATAATTATTTCTCTTTCATTCCTGTAATTATGTGTTTAGCTAATGTTATAACTTTCTATTGAAGGAAATATATTGAGGCTAATATTTTTTTATGAATAAAACTTATCTCTGTTATTGTATTGGTGTATTTAACCTACAATTTACAACATATGTTTATACAGCAAGGCCATAATTTTCATTTAAATCAATAATTATAGGTTCAGCCCAAGTTTCGATTTAATGTATATTGCTTATTACGTTATTTTTCGTCAGTACGACAATATTTAACATAATTATAACATTATAAGCTTTTGTATTGAGATATGTAAACACGCAAGCGGGGAGTGGGGCATCTATTTTAGGTGTTAAGGGTGAAAAAGACTGGAAGAAAATTTTCGAAAAAGAATGGAATTTAAAAAAATAAGAGAAATCAAATACAAACTTAAAATAAATCGAAATCTCGTAAAAAAACATTAAAGTGGGGAAATATAAAGAAATCGAAACGGATGCAAATAAAATGAAAAAAAATAATTAAGATTAAGGAAATGTCACAATATTTCGGCTTTTATCATTTCACCCCCAAAAAAGGCAATGATGCCACTAAGACGCAAGTGTTACTGGGCGTGAAAGAGAATGAGAAAACATTAGTGAGGAGAAAGAAAAATAAAAGAACAGGAAAAATAAAATGGCGTTAAATTTAAATTTCTGACAAATGGCGTTATATTTAATGTTATAGTGGAACAACCTAATACACCCCGACAGTGATTGGTCAGTCGAAAGAGACGTGAATGGGAGAAAATAAAAGGCGTGACGAACTATTGTTGGCAGTCGCAACACGAACCTCCGTGACGTATCTCCCGTTGTTGTTATTATTAAGAACTCTTACTTATTGTACTTTCTGTACAATAAAAACATTGTCATTTGTTTTACCTAATTCCTGTGTTAGTGTAATCTTTCCACTCGGGATTTACCTGCTTGATTATATCGTATTATCCACGATATAACATTGAAATTTCTGAAGATTGTTGGTGACATGGAAGCAAGAAACGAGAAAAAAATAGTTCTCTCTACGAGAAATGCGAGAAAAGTAACTTTTACAATAGAACGGACTATTAGATCTATTTAGTTCTATACTAAAATGATGAGACCTTTTTTTTGCTAATTTAGTAGTATGCTTAAATCAATGCGACTGAGTGACCAAGGAAAATGCTCTCGAGAACAACTGACATGAATGTATATAAAGACAGTAACTATATGCTCACCCTGTCGTGAAAGTAACAGAAGTCGAGATGATAGGTCAGGACCGATTACGTAACAAGACTTTCTTTGGATTTTCTTGAGAATCTCTAGATATATAGCACGAGCACTAGATCACATATGGTTGAAATATCCGAATCATAAGAATTTACTGAGCAAAATAAACATTAAAACAAAAAGCTGGATTAGACGAGTTGTGAGAATTTCTTCTCACACATTTCAACCCTTGGCAGAGACAAGAAAAACAATCAACAAGGCCTACCTTAAAACTTAAAACAAATTTTATTGTATCCTTGCAAAAAAAGATTTTGCCCTTTTTTGCCCCTGGGAACAGGGTGGGGTAGTTCTTCAATGAATAGGTAGTGTCTTTTACTTCTGTAGGACTCAATTGGTCTCTACGAAGTTGGAGAAGCTGGAACATGCTGGTCGTTGCTGGAACATTACCATTTCGGTTGGTGATGTTGAAACTCGGCTATAGTCGAGATCATGCATAAAGTTCTTCGTGTAGAACGTACACATTTGACGACAGTCAATAAATGACTGAATTATACAGCCTTGAAAGTATTAAGAAACTGGAACATGACGTCGTCTCAGGAGCATTACCATTTTGGTTGCTGAAGAACAATCATTGCCTAATTATTTAGGCTTGGGCACTAAAGGCCCTGAAGCATTACCATTTTGGTTAAGATATTCCGCCGCGCGTAAGGGTTAAAGGCACGGAATAAATAAGTCAACCTTCTAGTTTGAAAATCAGGCGGCGACTAAATTCAAAGGAGCACGGGCCGTTGAAAAATGCCCGCGAAAACACAGTCAAATTCGACCAATGAGATTGGTCGTTACAAAATTAGCCAATAGGAGCTTATATTGCAGAATTTCTCACAGTTTATATTAAAAATTATGTTGTCTACTTTTTTTTTTTAAAAAAAAAGGAAAAAACAATTCTTATTACTCCAGTAAATAACATATTTCATATTCAGCGATAATTACCTCTGAAATATTCCACTGAGAAATATAAGCAATTGGGACAAGAACGTCTTCTTTAAGGGCCGGGCTATCCATCCTGACTGCAGCGAGATGCCTGTCCCAGTTTTCCGTATCTCCTGGTAGAATTAATAACATTTTCAATAATATACTAGATGAACTTTTCGGCAGAGTTTCTCTTGGATGAGCACACGAATATTATTTCGTATATTTTCTTATCGTTTGATTGAAGCGAAAGTGAACCGATTTTAAATGCGAGAGCTACTTAAATATCTGCCTATCACTTAGAAATTTACCAAATCATTCACGACTGAATTCCATCATATTTTCCAATCTTAACTCAAAATATGATGTAGAAACGCTTGTCGTGTTTACCAGCGATCATTGAATTGTTGTATGACAACATGACCAAACCTCATATAACTTAACACGAGAAGACTGTACACACAATATTGGCATATATATATATATATATATATATATATATATATATCTGTAGGCAGGATACGAATAAGAGTTGCACACACA
>CAHIKZ030005074.1:1667500-1672500 GCA_903632075.3 Acanthosepion pharaonis
TTCATTTTTTTACGATTTACATTTCATTAGTAGCTTTCACGATTGTCTCAGCTCTCAACTTGCTATCTACCCTGACGATACAACCATTTACACTGTCTTGATAATTCTGATCAGTTCGATCAGGTTAAAATTGCAGGCGATGTCCAAGATTATCTTCAGTCTGTTGTTACCTGGCGCAAAAGATGGCTTGTTATTTTTAACGCCTCCAAAACTCAACTGAGAGTCCTTTCTCGTCCTTCCATCAGCATGGCCGATGCTAACCTCCAAGAAAGTGAACCGTTGCACTTTCTCAGGATAACGTTCTCAGCTGACTTAAAGTGGAAAGATTATATCGAATCAATTGCTAAAAAAGTGGATTCACTGTGTCGTGGGAGACCATTTTTTCTCTCTGGAATCTATCCTACATCTCTAAGTGTGCCATTCGTCAGTGATTAGAATATTGCTAATACATATGGTTCGGTACTCCTACTATTTATCTAGAGCACTTTGATAAAATCCATAGATGAATCAGCAATATTATTGATCCTGGCCTAATGTCTCGATTTGAAACACGTTCTACCGTCATAAGGTAGCCTCCCTTTGTCTTTTATATCAAAAGAATTAATTGTAATTGTTCAGATGAGCTCTACGCTATGTTACCTAGACTACATGAATTGAATCCCAGTAATAAACTGGCATCTAATTTACAGTTGAGCTGGATTGATGTTACCCTACATTCTATTCTAACATTTTTTGTCGAACTTCTCGCTTGTGGAACTTCCTTCCGGTTCCATATTTCTAACCAATTTTAATCTTCCAAAATTTAAATGCAATGTTGATCCTTATCTACTGTCCTCTTGATTACTATTTTTCTCGCACATCAATAATGTTTCCGTTTCCAATTCTTCCACACTCATTATTCGCTGGTGTCTTATTCTCTTTACTATCTTGTATGGGGTGATCACAATTATTATATATATATATATATATATATATATATATATATATATATATATACTTTGTATAGTTTCTGAAAGGTAACTTCTGCTATTCCAAAATGACCTCGTATTTACTTGGCACATAACATAGTTCATCATTTGTTTCGACATGACTCAGCTAATTAAATCTGTTTACCTGCTTGATGTCGCCAGGTAGTGCCTTGTACATCGGAATTTTCCCCTTACTAACGTACATGAATTCTGTCTTCTTATACTTTACTCTCCATTGTTCTTGTTTGCTTTTTTTAAATACATAGTCTTTTGCAGTTTTTCGTTTTGACGCAGTCGTCATAAAATCTATTAAAAAAAAACCATGCAAACTTTCTTCTGAAAGTCTTCAGCCTTTTCCAGGCATGTGGTTTGCATATTCTTGAGAGCAGTTCTTTAAAATTATTTTCACTTGCAACAACAATAGACGACGTTTCATTCAATTAAAATTAGTTGCACACACGAATTGCGATTAACTAATTAAGCTAGTCATTCAATTATCTGTTGTAAGTTTTTGTCTACAAGAAGAAAATGAAGTGGGTCATTATTCTGCGTTGATCATATTTAGAAAGATCAACGCAGCCAGACACACAGCTGGAATTATTTTCCATTAAGTGTTGTGATTTAATCTACATAAATTGTCTTCGGCGTATTTGTACATTTAAAGAATACGGAAGAAAAACGATACTAGTGAATGGAAAATGCTGCATTTAAAATTAGTGTGCTAATTGGGCTTAAAGAGACAATTTAGCCTTGGTTAGTAATTTATCTGGAGATGTTTACTCGATACAAACACCCATCTACTAGCAACCAGAAAAATGTGGAGATTCACCGTTCACGAAAATGCACAGTAATTGAAATTCTTAAGTCAAATGAGCTCGAGGTGGTAAAATCTCTTTTTTATAGAGTGTTGGTTGTCATGTCAAAATTTACATTTTTTAAGAACTATTGTGGTCATATTCGATATTATTATTTTGATAACAATAACAATAAAATGAAGACAATCTACCGAGTGTACATTATGGAAATAATGATAAAGACTCATTCCAGAAATTTCATACAGAAATTAAAAATGTCAATTTTAAAACCGTGCGTACGCCATTACTATCAGTTGCTCATTTCCCAATTCGTAATTGTACGAAGTTATCAATGACGTAAACAGTTTCAAATTTGACAATTATAACTGAAAACGAACTATGGAAAACTTTTCAAGACTTTGAGGATCGATTTGTGACTACATTGTTTTTTGTTAACAGAACCCTCTTCTTTAATGTTAAAATATCAACTTTTTCGTTTCTCATAAATGTTGAGGAACGAAAAAATTCTACTGAATGTTAATCTACAAATATTGTTTCCAAACGTTTCTTTTTTGAGAGCGAGCCAATTAATCGGAGTAGCACCATTACCAAACACACACACACACACACACACACACACACACACACACACACACACACACTTTATCAAGAGATATGCACGAAATAAAATCCTTGCATTTGCTTTGATAAAGTCCCCAGTGGCCGAAACTCGTCGGATATGTTTTCATTTTGTCCTTGTACATATTCTTCTTTTACAGATATACTCTGTCTGAAAATTTACGAACATACAAACACACACACGCGCTCGCGCGTATATGCCTGATAATTTCTCATGAAACTAGCAATCGTTGTCGGTCATTGCTTACCTGGATACGTATAAAAGCTCTACCATTTATTGAGCACTCTTTTTGCCAATGTGAAATTTTAGGCAAATTCTTTTTGAAGATGCTTATCCATTTCTCTGATTATATATATATATATATATATATATATATATATATATATATATATATATATAACTAGACTCGTTTTCGAAAAACCCTCGAATTTTTGATTTGCTAATCAAATCAATCTCGAGGAAAAAAAAAGGTTTTAAAAAAGAAAGAGCTACAAACATGAACTTCTGCCGACAAAAAAATCGCACAGATGCAGGTCTGAAGCCCAAAGAAAAAAAACCCGATACGAGTAACAACTAACTAACAAAAGATGAAAATATAGTTTTAAAGTATGCTATATTTATGTATTAAAGAGATCAGTGTCAGGGATAAAGCTTATGTAAATATAAAACTGGACATTAAGGCCAACACCTAGCGAAGATAGTCTGGGTAATGCTTAAACTCAATCTTGAGATATGGGTATTGACCTACGCTGGGTATTGACCTACGCTGGGTATTGACCTACGTGTCTACTTTTTTAACATATGTGTGTGTCTGTGTCTGTGTGAATATGTGTTTGTGTATATCTCTGTCTGTGTCTGTCCTACTCGCCCCCATTATTACATACTCTTATTATTTATAACATAATCCATTCTTTTATTAGTATCTATTATATTATATTTACCAACTGAAGATAGTGTAACAGCAATATTACGATCCATACGCACCTATGAAAGTTATAGTCACGGACATCAGTAATATATAAGTACTGTTTCTCTTACATTTTCACACAGACACAATAGTTGATACGGAGGTTATCGTCGAGTGGCAACAGTCTGTTTAATGCATGGAACAGACCGTCGCTGCTCAGTGTTTTCTTCATTTTATCCTGTTATATTTACACAAGCTCTATGTTTAATATTTAGAATTTTACGTATATATCTAGCATACGGCAAAACAATACTTTTATTTATATATATATATATATATATATATATATATATATATATATATATATATATATATATATATATATATGTATAATATAAAAACTATATATATATATATATATATATATATATATATATATATATATATATAAAAACTATATATAATTTCTTATATATATATATATATATATATATATATATATATATATATATATATATATATATATGCTAGCCAATTGGCTCCCTGCATTGCTGTGTGTCACACACATTTTTTGAAAGGAAATTATGATTGATTTTAAATCATTATTATGAGTTATGGTGAAAAATAATACATCTTAGTATTACTCAATGATCTTGCCGATGCCACGTCCGTTTTTTCGCTTTCTCCGTCTATATTTTGGTTAGGAGTCATTCCCTTGCTCAAATTTATATTTAATTTAAATCAAAGGGGGAAAAAATTCTGTAGCATGGTGTGGCCCACCGGGGACCCCATTTGATCAAAATAAAATATACTTATCCAAATAACTTAGGAGCCATTCCCTTGTTCAAATTTAAATGTCATTTATCTCAAAGGAAGAAAATATCAGTGGGTGTTTGTGCCCCACTCTCCTGGAGGCCCCTTTTGATCAAATTAAAATATACCCTGGATAATGTACTTTCTGAATATAGAGGGATCTATCTCTAAAACCATAAAAAGAGGTCGAAAAAAAAACATACGAACAGAGGCTACAGCTTTATATATAGATAAAAAAACTATATGCGTTTTCCAAAAACGGTCAGCTGACGAAACCTACCAAAATTCGTCTGTAACGTACTTGTGGAAAAATAGGACTATTCTGGCCTCATGCACATGTAAAAAATGGCTAAAAATAATGGAAGCATTAATAATAAAAATCACTCAATTATATTGACGATGAACACGGCTCCGTTTATTTATTAAGCAGTACACCGATCTATTTTCGTCTACCGGTCTGAATGTTGGAGAAATCTTATTAAAGACTAAGTTGAGCTCTTCGGCAGGAAAGGAACCAGCGTCCAGCCTCATCGACTTGACCATTTTATTAAAACAAATGCGCAAAATAAAATCATTGCATTTGCCGTGATGAAGTCCCTCAAATGACGAAACGGGTCGGCTAAGATACGTTTTCCTTTTGTTAAATTCAAGAGATAATCTCTACCAGTTAATTTTTTATTCTATTTTGGCAAGTTTTTTTTAACTTTAAGTATATGTATAATATGTAATAAACACACAAAATATTAATAATATGTATTTTTAATTGCAGCCTAACATGTCAGCTTTTTATGTATGACGTAATTTTAGAGGAATTCCAATGTCGAATCCAGATGGCTATATTTTGATTGCAGTGTTATTTCGACGTATGTGTTTTTTTA
>CAHIKZ030005074.1:1677500-1685000 GCA_903632075.3 Acanthosepion pharaonis
AAAAGAAAAGGTTAATTTAGCAATATAAACCCTGATCACTTAACTGAGTCATCGAACTAGTTAGCTTGCGTGTGGTGCGGATTTAAATACAATCTATTTAAATGTATTATCCAGCCCGGCTTCCTGGCTGGTATTAAAGATTCAGGAAAATGGCTGTGAGCCATAAACCCGAACAGTAAAAAAAAAAAAAGAGATTCAAATGAAAGAAGACAAAAACGAGCAAAAGGAAAGAAAGATGTAACGAATAAATAAAATCCCAAACAAAGCAGAATGCATGAAAATCAATAACTTCCATGGAAAAGATGATTTTATATAGGCAGGATATTTAGTCAGATGGTATGAAAGCAGGCGATGTTTTTTTTTTTCTGTTACTAGAGTTAGGAAGAGTTATGGTGAAAAGAGTTAGTGATCAGGCATATTTGGACGATATTCGGGTTAGAGTTAATTAATTTTCCTGTAAAACAAAGATGGGAAAATAATTCGGTTGCCGGTTTTACGTCATTTTATTTTGTTGTTGTTTTTAAATTTATTTAATACATGACAGCTGTCTTTAAAAAAATTAGAGCCTCAGGATCTCTTTTTCCTTATTTGTTTTAAACCTGTTGATTCTGCGCTGATGGGCTTGGAGATTAAAAAGAGTTTATATTATTTTCCTTAACAACAGTTCAAGCTTATATTGTTTGCTACGTTAAGGTTATTAGTGTATTTTTCTACATTATATACTTGTTTTGTAAACTTAAAAAATGAAAAAACACAGTGATAAAATGGATTTAATAAATTGTATCTAGAAATGTTTCCAGGACAAAAGAATTAATAACTGGTCTATAGACAAGGAAGTAGTTTATTTTACTGCAATAAACGTGGGTAAGTAAATCATTACGTAAACTAAAGATGACACAAGCATTTATTTAGCCGAATTAACATTTATTTTTCAATATATAAAAAATATCCTTCTTACCTGTTATATACCATACCTATAAACAATAATGTTTATGTCTCAGTCCTCATAAATACGTTGGAGACTATTGTAAGTGGGGGTAATATGCTGTCTATGTAGTCCACCAGCGGTATACCTACTTGACGCCGCTGGCGAGTATTGTATTTTGTTGATGTTATAAAGATTACCATTTCATTTCCAATCTCCGTTTTGGTTATTCCTCATTCAGTAACCCTTTTTAGGTTACAACACTACCATAAGCATATAATTTGTTTAGGGAAAATTACGAATCAAATGCCACCAAATAACCGTATCAACTGCTAGTTTTAGGAACTAATAATGAGTTTTATGCCTACTTCCAAATGTCAGCATCAAAATGTACAGGGTAGTCCGAAATCTTGTCACTTCTATATAATATAAATTTCTATTTCAGATGCTGACACAAGCGCCTACAGTTTGGAAGCGAGGATTAGAGTGATAATACTGTCCGACCAACATACACATTAAATGGAACTTTTCTGTTAATTCATCCAAAAATATTACTTCACACCAATATAAAAAGAGTTTATATTTAGTAAAATTCACGCCAAATTCTCCCAGAGTGAGGCACTTTTATTGCGCTCCTGTTGGTTTGACCTTTGCGATCGTTCCAAATGTGGACGACGCGGGTGCGCTATTTCTTAATGTGGCGGTCTGGATTCGCACTCACCCCGAGAAACACACTAAAAACAGACGTTTATTTATTTTTTCTTGTAAGTACTTCAAATATCATCCATATTTACGAACTGTGAATAAATCGCTTATTTTTGGTAAATTTTATTCTGAGTGTTCGAGTTGTCTCAGTTATTTCTCTTTAACTAAGTGGGTAAAGAATTTAGTTAGATCCAGTGATTTGACCCAAAGATTTGTAAGTTCATTACCAGGCCACAGTATTGGTGAACCAAACTTGAAGAGTTGAGTTAAAGGTAAATAACTAAGATATCCGGAAGAAGCATGTCACGTGGAAGTAGAACAATCTACACCGGTGGACGAAATAAAGGTTAAATTCCACTCACCAGAATAAGACCGCAGTGTACAACGGCCGAAACGTTCTGAATATGGCAAACTATCTGGCACCCACAAATACCTCGTACAGGCATACAATGATGTGATCGTAAACCCAGAAAAAATGCCCTAAATTGGATACGTGGTGAGTGACATATCTACAACCAAACAAAGAAGTCACGCACAACCCAAAGAACTATAGGGTCATCACCTGCTTACCAAAATTGTACACGATCTTCACTTCTATCATATCTAAGAGAGCATACTACTTCCTTGAGAAAAGCAATTTTCTCCCAGCAGAAGAGAAGGGATGTAAAATAAAAAGCTACGGGTTCAAGGTACAACTAATTATCAACGCTCTAATTCAAAACGGGGTGCATGAAAAAGACTACACTAAACATAAACCATACAAATGGGTCATTAACATCGAGAATAATCACCATAAAAAGCGATATCTTCCAAGGAGATTCATTCCTACCTTTACTCTTCCGCCTTGCATTAGCGACACTCGGCTACTACGGATAGAAGTCACAGAATGTCAAACTGAATCACCTATTTTATAGTAATGATCTTAAAACCCTTGACAAGGAAGACAACCAGAAGAAAATTCTACTAACCTTTGTCAAAACTTTCAGTGAATGGAATTCGGAATCGACAAATGTGCCAAAGCCACCCTCAAAGATGGTAAACTAACGAAAACTACAGATTTAGACCTTGATATCTACAAGATTAAGGAACTAGAACAAGATGGTACATACAAATACTTAGGAATTAATGAAGCAGATGAAATACAACATTTGACCATAATTTCGTCCTACTAAGAATATTCAATATGCTAAGAAAAGTGCTATAAATTAAATGACATTTTTCCTAAAAGTCCGAAGAACAATAGTTTGGACACGGTTCTACAGCATATAAAGCAGGAACCTACACAAATAATAATAATAATAATAATAATAATAATAATAATAATAATAAGGTTGTTCTAGCACCACCCGAGTGATGTCACAAATAATGATGGAGTGTCCCTACTGCGAGATTTCCCAATCCTCAAAGACAGCAAAATTGAGGACAATTTCAAAAAGGAACCTGCCAACTAATTGATATGAATGCTCACAGGATGCCAATTTTTCTAAAAATGTATTTCAAAAACTGTCAAATTATACGGACCTGCGAAGTAACAAAAACATGAAAGCTAAAACTACAATTATCCCTGTTATCATAGGGGCTTTGGGTAGGATGAAGGAGGGGAATGAAAATCATATCAGTAAAATTCATGGACGCATCAGCATCTCAGAGCTACAAAAAATATTTGTGCGGAAATTTAGGAAAACGTCCCGAATGTGCAAGGTGGCTCTCTTATACTGGCCTTTTTCTCATAGACCCCGAAACTGACTTTGTAATTAGACACTTAAAATGATTCTCTGGCAAGATAATAATAATAATAATAATAATAATAATAATAATAATAATAACAACAACAACAACAACAACGAAGGATTGCATGTCCCCAAGTATGTACTGTGCATCTTGATTCATGATTGGATTTGTGAGAGAGAATCATGGCCGAATGTTGAAAGGAAATTTTTTAAAATTCAAGTTTAAAAGATGAGTTAGAAAAATGATTTGGATGTCGTATATAGATAATTGGGAACACACTCGAGCGGAGAACGTCTGTGTGGAATAAGATATTCGATTTCAAGTTATTTCAATTAGGTCCTATCTATGATTATACGCTATTTTTTTCAAAGTCAGTCGCCATACAGGTGCATGTGACTGATACACTTAGTAAGCTGGGTATCATTATGGGTATATTGGAGTTCGTATATTTATAACCCAACTCCATCCTTCTTCTCTCACTCAACAATAACAACAACAACAACAACAACAACAACAATAATAATAATAATAATAATATTACGCTTAGAGAAAATTGCGATGTAAGAAAATAAAAAGAAAAGAAAAGACAGTGTTTAACAATGTTTTACAATGTCTCGACAGTATAACTATCTTCCTCGTGTTATGTTTAAAAATTGCCTACAAGTAGAAGAATATTTAAAAAAATATAAATCTATGTACAAACATTCCTTGTCTTTAGAAAAACGGTTGGAATCATAATCAGTGCGACCAAACGCACAAATTGCAAACATCGTTGATGGAATGAAACATAACCGTGAGTACACGATAGGGTGCATAATAATCTGAAAATTCTCCGTTAGTTGATTAGCTCGTACGAACAATTACGTATTTGCCGGATATTGGTTGCAGGTTTGTTTTTTTTGTTTTCTCTTTTTGAAAAATTGTCCTAGGTCCAATACAGCAGTATGATGTCTGAAAGGAAGATCCCGAAAAAAGTGGAGTTTATAAGGAATCAGAGCATGCATAGAACTTAGCTTTCAACCTACGACAACTGAAAATGCAAAAACATATCAATTAAAATATCCATGAAAACTTCACCCAGCAAAAATAATGAAAACATTTATGGAATTGCACAATATTCTGCTGCTTGTTTTGTAGAAATGCTTGATATTTGCCTTGACTGCTATATTGGGTGTTTCTTTATGCGTGTTTTTGTTGTTATACATGTATTGGAATTTGCTTTTTTTACACGTACGGAATGAGATTTCATTTACCAACAAGAACAATATTTCTGTTTTTGCCTATTACTAAACGTACCAAATATACTAATAACAGTAGATTTCTTTGTAGCTATAATAAATTTACTGTATGTACAGATATTGCTCCTTAAACAACCACTAAAAGAATTTTCATTTGAAATCTACTAAAATTCTTCTTTACTAAAAAATATCCTGGTAATTAAACATTAACTAATTTCTATTTAAAAGATGTACTCGTAGTATCAGTTGTGCTAATAGCGTATTTCCTAATGGTTAAATAAAGTTAAGGTTATAATTTTTTTATTTTTGTTGAGATTATTGCATTTCTTTCCTAAATATTCCATGTCAAAATTTATGTGCGTCCAATAGACTAGTAAATACTTATTGCAACATTTTGCTATAAAACACATGTAACCTTCCTTTCATATTGTTCGATCTAACGCCATATTTCTTATTACTGTATACTTTAAATTTAGTGGGTACACATTTTTGAGCAGAAAAATTAAAAACTGCATTTTAAGCAGTGCATTTATTGCCTACAGACCAAGAGATAAAAAGTCTAAATATAAGAATATTTATCGAGAGGAATTGAAAATATTTTTCTTTAAATCTAGGAGACTGGTTTCTTGTAACTAAATTGCAAAGCGCGTATGGCTTTAAAGCATTTCTCAGATTAAAACGGGAATTTGAATTCGATTTCTCTAGGAGACACCTTTCTTTAACATTTTGAATCTCAAGGCGGTTAGACAGTAACTTCACTTTCGAAAAACTAAACCTGTCTCCCCAAACACACGTACGCACTAATATAAAGTTTATCACAAGACAAATACATGCGAAGACATATGTATGCAATAATGAACAAAAATATTTGCAATAATGAACAAATATGTATGCAATAATGAACACATATGCATGCAGTAATAATAATACAACTAAAATAGAGAAAATTACAATTTAACGTATGTTTAAAGCTAGCAGAATGTCTCTTAAAAAGCACTCAGTAGATAACTAGCGCTACAATATATTATCAAATTTAAAAAATAGACTTGTGTATGGGTATGCATATATGTATATAGAGTAATATTTAATAAACAATATTAAGAAACATATTGATGATTCTACATTTAAATGTAGTGAATTTCAAACGAAAATCGTGTCTGGTAAAAATATGAAATTTGAAAGTTATGATTAGTATTTGCTACGTGGGTTATAAATATGAGATATAATTTTGCAATATGATATAATGTTTTATCGAACATCTGGTCCTGATGAGTTTTTCCACGCGAAAATTTTGAATCAATTTGATTAGATTAGACAATAGAATCTTATTTGAGTCCCCATACACACGCATAAACATACACACACGAACGCATACACACGAACGCACACACACACACACACACATATATATATATATATATATATATATATATATATATATATATATATATATATATATATAACAAATATGTGGTGCAGTTTAATTTATATTACAAAATATATTTCTTTTGTCTCAGATGCTAACTGAATTTTAGCAAAAACGAAACAGTTTCTATGCCTGCTGATGACAGGTAGCACTGCCGAATGTACTTGCATATTTAAGGAAGACCTAATACAGATTGTGACTTTAAAAACAAAGATCTTGAGATTCATGGAGTGATTAGTGGGTTAATGCATCTTTAACATTAATTAGCGAAGAGATTTCGGCATTTTATATCGGTAACTTTACAAATTTACTTTTTGTATGACTGATTCAATGATATATATATATATATATATATATGTATGGGGGGTGCATGTCTAGAAAACCGGAAGTCAAAATGGCTACAATTGAAAGAAAAGTGAAAAAAAGAAAGAAACGTTCAAGAAGTGAGTGTAAAGTGGAAAAAAAAAACGACGAAAAGGAAAATAACTACGACATTGTATTTATACACCCGTACGGACAGATGGGTCAATGGGCGCAAACAGGCGAACACAGACACACGAAGTCACATGTATGCGCATATACAATATGAAAATGCTTGCAACAAAAGCGAAAATTATAAGCAGTCAATTACTGATACCTCTGACAAGTGGACGGATTGATTCCCGGAGGGTCCGCCTTCGAAACTCTGGAGCCGGGATGCTGCTAAGTGACAAACTAACTATATATGTGCGACATTATATATTCGCGCCAAAGGATTAGTGGTAGATTCTCCGATTGACACCAATTCAGCCAGGTTTCGATCTTAGCTAGAGGCAACCCGACGTCTATCCACACTGAGGAGATGTGATACAGCGAAATCTGTCTGTGGATAACAGTATATTTGCTCCTGAAAATTTTTTTTCGATTTAGCTCTCTGGGGAAGAAGTGTGTGCTTGTAAACAGTGACTATTAATGCTACTAATGCAATTATCCTCGATAAAACGAATCGAGTTCTCTCAGTCATATCTAAAAAAATAAATAGGCTTAAATTTACTTTCATCCTTGCCATGCGCCAACGGCTTTGGGGTAGATTTTCCGATTGACGCCAATTCAGCCGAGTTTCGATGTTAGCTAGAGGCAACTGGATGTCAAGCCATACAGATGAGCTGCGATACAACGAAACAGTATGTCTGTGGATAAAAACGCATATATATATATATATATATATATATATATATGTGTGTGTGTGTGTGTGCGTGTGTGTGTGTTTGTGTGTGCACTATGGCACTATTTATCGAATGATTGAGAAAGCACCTGCATATTTCGTTGACTGTTCCAGACACATTGGTTTTTAAAAAAGAAAAAAATTATTTTTGTAAGTAGCGGGAAATATTAACGCATAAATCTTTTAAATGTGTTTCATTGTGCTTTTTAGAGACAGAAAGAACGATTATCTGTGTTTATCTTTTAGATTTCACTTTCTATCTGGTTATATT
>CAHIKZ030005074.1:1687500-1710000 GCA_903632075.3 Acanthosepion pharaonis
CATCAGAAGCAAAAAAAAAAAAAAGTGTCTATCTGTATTTGTATGCATTCTCAAAGAATGAATCATAGAACATCTTCTCTGAGCTGGCGTTTCTCTTGATTAAAAAAGAAAGAAGATAATTGACTTTTAAAAAAGCTGTTAATATTTATTCTGTATTTTTTCTTTATAATTCTTATTTCAAGTTAAGATTTGTGAATGTATTTTCCCAGCTTTTTTACTGAATTAATGGCAAATCCTCATTTAATTCTCAGAATGGCTCGAAAGCAAGAAATTTATAAAGCCTTTTCTGAAATGAATCCCAGGAAAATCCTTATACAATTATTGGATTTATTTTTAAACCGGCATTTTTTTTACTAATCCAAAGTTTATTACAGTGATAAATCGTATTTCACATACTTTCCGCATTTTTATTTTTATTTTAATAGTTTGTATAACTTTTATCGGTTTTTATTAGAATTTTTCGAATACTCAGGCCGATAGACGTTACAGACATTGTTTAAAAATAAAAGTATATATGTGGCCTAGATTTAAATTACGAATATCCACAGAAATAAGATTTGAAGTAATGCTGAATTACCTACAGAACCCTATGTCTTTTTTTTTTTTGCAGCTAGGTGTAGTTACTTGAAGCTTACAAGAGCATATACGATGGTCATGACGGAATAAACGGACTATAAATTATGAAATAAGAATAAAAGAAAGAGGTGGAGGAGAAGGAGAATGAGGCGGAGGAAAACATTGTATAATCTCTAAGGAGACAAAGATGGCGGCAAATGATTAGCTAGGATAATATCTTTAAAACTGTGTCTCTACAGGATGGAGGTAATTATGGCTCTCAACTGGTTACAACAGGGAGATACGCATCATCTGGCGTCATCAGCAATTTGAACACGGACATTGCAATCAAACCTTTGGTCGTGATTTGTGACTTCGTGAGGGCATAAACCATCGATGTATTCTTGGTTGTTTCGTCTATCCAATTTCACTAACAAGTCATGTATGATTTAATGTATTGCAGGCCGATGACATCATATGACGATGACATCCACCCTGACAAATAGGCCACTCACTCCTTCTCCCCGCTCTCTCTCTCTACACACACACACACACTCACAATCACATATAAATATATATTTAAAATATTTTAAACTTTATCATATATATATATATAAACACACACATAATAATAATAATAATAATAATAATAATAATAATAATAAATTTTAAAATGTTTTCATGTGACGCCTTTATGACTTAATTAAAATATGCACGCTAGGAAGAAATCCCAACATGCATTCGGAAGATTTGTCTATAAATTTGGGGTGTGGAATGCTTTTGCACTCATTAAAACATATATTGGAACCAACACACACACACACATACACACACACACACACACATATATATATATATATATATATATATAGTGTATGTGTGCATTTCGAACGAAATGAGTTACAAGAATTTTTTTTCCATTTGTCCTACATTTTTCCCAATATTATTTTATATATGTAAAAATATATATCTTTATCTCGTATATATATATATATATATATATATATATATATATATATATATATATATATATATATATATAATTTGGACACTATGTGCTCTTGGTGAAAACGTAAGACTATTAATGGATTTAAAAATAAAACACAAAAAACATCATCTTCTTTGCTATTGACCCACCGATCTAGCAAAAATTCACGCGTGGATGCGAAATGATCATATCGAATCGAGAAACATTATTGGAAAATGAAGTCGAATATAACGCGAAATCACTTGCGCCTTTCTCACTTTCGAATTACTTTTTTTATTTTTGTCGAATTCTATATTTTATCTTCGCTTTTTTTTCGTTTTCCTTCTTTTCCTATTCACAGACATTGTTATCCGCTTCGGCGTTACTTCGACCATCCTCAACCTTTTCTACTTCATTATTTGCATCTTCATCACCATTATAACTGTTGTTACTGCTATTGTTCTTATAATTTTCGTCATTCTAAGTTGGCGTTGTTATGCCAGCTTTTCTATCATAAAAAATATCTTCATCATTTAAAAAATGATTTCTATTGCTGCTGTTACTATTGCAACATAAGAAATTTTTTCAAGACGCAGCTGGATTCAAAATTACTTTGTGGTGGCCATATTGTTCAGAATGATTAAGGAATAATGGTTATCCACCTCATTTGTTAGTAGAATGTTACCCTTGAACATATGCTGATCGATTAAAGGAATTTCAGATGTAGAGCCTTCATTTCACAAATGTCATGTTTGCTGTGGTCTGTGTAATTTCCTCGAGGTTTTAGCTTTGTTAAATTGGTCTTTGGTAAAGAAATTTCGAACTTAAAATTCCGACATGCACCAGGCATATTTCAATCCACTCCCGATTAATTTCAGTCCACTCGAGTTTAATACCGTCTCCTACAATATATGGGGTATATGCTGTTTTATAACTTAACAATAAAGGCTAAAAGGATTTCTAAGTGATGCTTACGAGAATAAACGATATAAAGAAGAAGAAGAAGAAGCAGAAGAAGAAGAAGAAGAAGAAGAAGATGAAAATGATAATGAAGAAGATGAAAATGAAGACGAAGATGAAAATGAAAATGAAGAAGAAGAAGAAGAAGAAGAAGAAGAAGAACAACAACAACAACAACAACAACAACAACAACGGCATGGATTAATATCTATGGAGACATATATGGAGGAAAATGATTAGCGAAAAGATAATTTCTAAATCCATGTCTCTTCAGGACGCGGATAATCATGGTTCTCAACAGATTCCTTCTGTTATTATCTGTGCAGAGCCATGGATCCTTTGGATATGTAAGCTGAAAGGTTTCCCGTTGGTATCAATATAGTTTTTGAATTTAAAATTCTGTTTTTTCTACACATGGTTGGAGAGCCCAGTCGACACCACTATCTAAAACCATAACTAGAATGAAAAGATAAATGTTTCCACGCTTTCCCTCAAGAGAATTTCTGCAAAGTGAACGCAATAAACTAGGCCAGAATTTGAACATTCGATAACTGCTAGGCTTCCTACGTTTGAAGGAAAGGAAAAACCTGATAATGATAATTCAATGGCGAATCGAATAAAATTGAAAGTGTTAAAAAGAAAGAAGGAACATATATTTAAACTGTGAGACTTGAAAGAGTAGAAGAAGTGAGTGAGAGATGAATACATAACAAGAGAGATAGAAATCTCAGACATGTTTCAATGGAAAAGAACACACGTCATTATAACTGCAAAGTCCTTTGAGACGCATATTTTTAATGTCGTGGTTAATAAGAAGAGTTGTTGAAGTGTTAGCGTGAATAAAATTGATTTTCTGTGTCGAGAACCACAGAGGAGTTTTGAAAAAAAGCATTGTAGGGGGATCAAAAAGGAAGTAAATATCGATGAGAGGAAAATAAATAATAAATAGAAAGAAAGAAAGAAAGAAAGAAAGAAAGAAAGAAATATATAGAAAAAAGAAAGAATATAAAGGCAGAACAGAACAGAACAGAACAGAACAGAAAGAAAGAAAGAAAGAAAGAAAGAAAGAAAGAAAGAAAGAAAGAAAGAAAGAAAGAAAGAAAGAAAGAGAATGAAAGAAAGAAAAACGGTGCATGATTAAAGTAATTCAGAAAAAAAGAGAAAGAAAGAAAGACAGGACATAGTTATAGAAAGTCAAAAAAAGAAAAAGATAAAAAAAGAAATAAACAAAAGAAATAAAGAAAAGAGCGAGAGAAAGAAAGACAAAGAAAGAAAGAAAGAAAGAAAGAAAGAAAGAAAGAAAGAAAGAAAGAAAGAAAGAAAGAAAGAAAGAAAAGTGAAAATTGTACCTCGTATAAAAACAAATACAATTCGCAAAGAGACAGGAAGAAATAAATGAAAGAATTTAATTTGAAAAAGCTGATATCGTAAATATAATTAGAAAAATTCTGCTGAAGTTAATGCAGAACGAAAAGAAATGAGATTAAAAAAATTTAAGGGAAAAGTCGCCATTCCAAATGAATAATAGTAATCCATGTGCGGGAAATTAACTTTCAATGATGATGACGGCAAAGAGCCTAAGATAATTTATCAATAAGATATTAATACAATTAAAAACAAAAGTTGACAAAGAAACAGAATGAAGAGCAGTAGTTATAATTATTACAATGATGATGATTTTTAGAAATTAAAACAAGATGAACGATGGGAAATTTTGGGTAAGAGCTGATTACTTTAATCGACAACGGATTAACCCAGCGAAATCTTCATGGAATAATTTGATCGATCCATCGATGAAGCGTTTGCCATTGAAAAATAGGAGGTAGGGAAGCAGAACTCCAAGTGTGAAAAAGGGAGAAGAAAGATGAAAACCCCAAACGGGGAAGAATGAAACCTCAAATTAAAGTTTTGTTTATTGTTTTTATTTATTTATTTATTTATTTGTAAAAATCATTAGAAATTCATTTGTTTTATTTATTTTATTTTATTTATCTTATTTTATTTTATTTATTTTTTATTTGTAAAAATCTTTAGAAAAGGTCGACTTGAGGTTCGCATGGGCGTATGGATAACAAGGAATATCAGGTGTCAAAGCGACATGTTCTTTTATCATGTTGACTATTTCTAGCACGGTGATCTCTTTGTAGTTAGTGTAGCGTTACAAGACCTACATGGTGATTTGGCTAACAAGAACGTCGGCTGACTTCTACATGGGAAGTTTACACACAACATGTCCGCCTACCCAATGAAAATATATCTTAATATATGTTTATATACATATGTATTTAGTTCTGCTTCATTGCCACTGAAGGGAAAATGAAATCCGCGTGAGGAGTTGAATTTCTCAGTTCTGTTTATTTTCCGTCACGGCCATGCATCTTTCTCTGATAACAGCTTAGAATGCAAGGCAGATTGGGTTCGCTTACCTTGAGATGGCAACCTGTCTAAGTGAAGGAAAGCTTCAAATGCAGCTTTAGGAGGAATGTGATCTGCCATGCTATGTTATGTTAGACACCGCTATTGCTATTGCTGAAGTGCAGATGGTTCATCCACGTACTTGCGAGGTTATTGCCATCAAATGCAAATATTACCAAATTAGTATTACTTCAGTTTGTGAAAACTTGCCTGAATAAAAAAAAAATAACTTTTTGAATCTTTTATTAACTCCCATGTTTATTCGCGTTTTCATTACACAGCATCATTTTATTACTGCGGATTTGGTGAAAGCCCGAAGAAAATTCTTCATTTGAGATTATTTTTTTCCAAGATTGTCCTACGATTCAAAAACATTTCCTTACTTTGTACATTGTGTTTGAACATAAATTGGTCAATATCTTCTGGGCGATTAAATTCTCTGCTCTAACATTAGACTTAACGACTTTAAAATAAATATTCATAGAACACAGAATTCTCAGTGAGAGAACAATGAGAGATTTTAAAACATAAAATTTATGTATATCTAATTACCAGCTCCTTGTTCCATAAATATAAAAAAAATCATATTCCCAATATATTTAAATATTGTCTGAACAAATGGGCATTGTCATATATATTTTACTGTTTGTTACAAAGATTTTAGAATTCAAAATCACTCCAGTTGGAATCCACACGCAGGTGAGGAGGTTTCATTTGGCATTAAATAGCCTGTATTAGAGTCAAGATATAAAAACGCCCTTCTCGATTTCCAAAACCTATACATGACTAACTAAACAATCCATCTTTTTGAAAGAAATCAATTTTTTTCGACTTGCGTTTGGTTTTTATTAGACACTCCTCTGTATTTTTATTCCATTTTTACTTCTAAAATAATTAGCTGACCAATATATTTATTTTCATTTTTTATGGATTCCGCTTAATAAAAAATAACGATGAATTTCTGGGATGAGGAGTTATTAATAGTTTCGTTATTTACAGTTGTAGCAATGTTTTCCATATTGTCGTTACATTTAAAAGTTTTGGCCGTTCCTGCTTTTCTAAGTGTGTGTCGATACAGTAACCCTGAAGGAATTTTGAAATTAACATTTTACAGGGAGTGGCAGACATACCTGACACACTTTAAACTGTCACCTGTCTGATGCTAGTGAACTTAGGCAATGATGTCTTCACCTACGTAATGTCATATCATTGGTTTTTCATATGCCAACAGTTGCCATCATGGCTTGAACCGTTTCCTACTGTGTGTCTGTTTAATTGCAACTCAAAGAGATTTTCGTGCTAATTTCATGCTACGTGGGAATTATACTGTTCCGGATAGATAGTCGATACAGTTATGGGTAGAAAAATTCAGAACAACTGGTTCAGAGCGCTGAAAAGAAGCCACTTGAAAGACATCGAAGTGTTCGAACTTCCGGCTGACGGCAAACATTAGAAATCTTTTACTTTAATGTATGGCGAATAGAGGTCACTATTTGGAGGATATCATTTTTAAAACCAAATAAAAAATGTTGCCCTTGTTTAGCCAACAGTGAGATAATTTTATAATAGCAGTTTATCTTGGTCTCTTAGTCAATCTTTTTCAACTTGTATGTAACTCATGGAAGTATAAGTTTCTCGCCGTGTTTTCCATATCAAGAAGTGTCTCGTCTTGTTTCTTTTTCTTAGTAATTTTCTAGAAAATTGTTGCTTCCTTTTCTACTGTATCTGTATTACCCGGTGTAGGGATTGAACTCAGAATTACTATATCATCAAATTCACGAAGCAACGCTTCAATTCTGATAACGATTAAAACATTCATGAATAATTGAGCAATGCTTAAAAAAAAGACACAGTATGCTTAGAAATGGATAGCGGAATGGGATCAGTTTTCCCTCGTAGATTAAATAAAATATTCATTTCAAAATCCATTGTTTGTCCTGGGTATGACGATACGCAGCATCCTGCAGCAAGGCCTCTAATTAAGTATGAGTTTGATGAGAATGGAACCATCTCTTAATTGTTGTTCGTTCCAGGTCCAACTTAAGCCGCAGTGATAACACCTGTTAGGTTCACACACTCCTCAAATCCACTCAGTTAGAGGCCTTGCTGCAGGATGCTGTTTATCGTCATACCCAGGACGAACAATGAATTTTGAAATGAATATTTTATTTAATCTGTGGTTAACACTAGGGTCAAAATTCTATGAAAGGATTAAAATAGATTTTAATAGTAAAAAATACCAGCAATACATTTTTGGAAAAATATATTACAAGCAATAGATTTTTGTAAAAGAAACACTCTCAAGATGCTACCAAAAAGTTAAATTTCAGCAATAAATGACCCATAAGGAGTTGTTATGCCGCTAAACTATCAAACTTGTGGGCTAACCATGACCAACAAGCAGCTGTAACGAGGCTGGAGGGCGCCACAGCTAAAATGATGTGAATGTAAAAATGAATCTAAGAACCTTATAAATTATATTATATATATAATATCTATATAATCATATCACACACACACACACATACATACATACATATATATATATATATATATATATATATATATTATTCAATTCTAGCTGTGAGTTTTCAAGTAATATTTGTTCTCTGTTTTTCAGAAGGTATTTTTACAGTACAAGTTTAGTCAATATGCAGTTACATAATTCTATAAATATTCCCTTAAACTTTAAATAGATATCGCGAAGGCTTTTAATATTACTTTTCTCAGCTTCAGTCGCATTCCCGCCGCTATATTGCAGCTCCCTTTGCTTTTTCTACAAAGACTTTCACAAACTTGTCTCGCAAATTCTCAATGCTACAAGATCAGGTTTTTCTTAAATTGTAGGTCTTGAATTGTCGGCCATGCTTTCTTACAAGTGCCTTGCACGCATGCGCGTTTTGTTCCAGGTGGTATGCCTGTTTCATTCCACAGTAATCGTTCTCTAGCCTTTAAGAATTTAAGCATAGTACTAGATTGGCACTGCGAAGTTAATTGATAGCGACTCGGATTGAGGAATCGGAGAGTCGAGTTCGAATTCCAGTCAAATCCATTACATTCACTTACGAGCTAATACTCTTGGGAAAGGTATGGATCCTCTTATTCCCCCACCCAGCCACTCAGATATGGGTAAATAGCAGGACAGAGCGGGATGGCAACTGGTCCAACGCAGAAAAAAATGGCAACCTACTGCTGAAAAAATTAGCCTCGTCAATCATTTATCGAAAGATACATGATCGCCTAAGCGTGTGTCATGCATGGCACATAACTAGATTGGCAACATGATCTCATCAGTTTACTATTAAATATGGCTAGATATAACAGTAAGTTCTATGCTGACAATTTTTTTCTAGCTATTCTCGCTTGTAGGACACACTTCTAGCTAATTATTTTCCAGCTAACTTTGATCTTCAAAGATTTAAATGCAATGTTAATCTTTAACTCCTTTCCCTCTTGATTGCTCTTCTATTGTTCTCACACCGTAACAAAGCTTCTCTTTTTTTTAATTATTTTACACTAAGTAACCATTTGTATGTTAGTGTCTTTTCTGTCTTGCATGGCGTGAAATAATGAAAAAAATGTCATATTTTCTCATCTGACTTTATTTCAGGCTCCTATCATATTTTGTACTTTTGAATTTTGCTGCTCTTCAAACATTTCATTTTACATTCAGACAGATGATTAAGGCAAGTAAACCACATGTATTTTTCCAGAATTAGATTAAGCCATGAATTTACCAGCTTTCCTCATAGCTAAAGAAATATCAACAGTTCGCTAAACGGGGTACATGTGGTAGATTAGTATGACAAAACTGATAAACCATTCACCCTTGACCTTAGCGTCTGCAGGATTAATTCAACATTATTCTGAAGCAAAACACGTTAATTCCTTCATCGGCGCACCAGAGCGTGAAAAATCCTTGCAGAGAAAATCATGATTACGCAGGCGTGTTCAGTTAAGCATATATTAGCCTCGGCCTATCGACGGGATGATTATCGACAAAAAGGTTGAAACGTGGCGACTGTCCTGGATAAAGAAAAAAAATCCTGAGGACATCCTGGCATGAAATGATAAATTAAACTGGCAAGGAATTGAGATATAATTACAAGAGAGCTAGTTATTTAAAACCTATAAAATGCAATGCTGAAGATTTATTTAAATGGCGAAAGAAGTTATAAAATTAGTTAAATCATATAACCAACACCATGGAAAAAGAAAATAGTGTAATAAGAATACGATAGAGAAGAATGGTTGAAACACCGGTTTTTGTACGATCACCGAAGTTAAGCATCATCAAGCTTGGTCAGTGCCTACATGGGTAACTGCTTCTGTAAGCTTGGATATGTGGGCAACCGTAACTATGGTTCACGCAGTATTGTTGCAGTGTAGACGACAGTTTGATTCTGTGGTCGTTGAAGAAA
This sequence comes from Acanthosepion pharaonis, assembly GCA_903632075.3. NCBI lineage: Eukaryota > Metazoa > Mollusca > Cephalopoda > Sepiida > Sepiidae > Acanthosepion > Acanthosepion pharaonis. Next base: position 1,696,819 of record CAHIKZ030005074.1, read on the forward strand.
CACAAGTGAACCTGAGCAGGTATCTGTAAAAAGGATTGCCTAACCAACCTACCAGACGATCAGGCACAGAAAAGAATATCTAGCCTTTATGTATATTTACAAATACATGTATATTTTGATTTTTTTTTTAAACTACTTTTGAAGATGCAATTTATATTTGAAACCTAATTCAATGCGGGATCCATAGAGCAAATATGTACGAAGATCTAGCCAAAAGTTAGTGGCATTTATCCATAGGAATTTACAAATTCTAACACTGAGATTTCTCTGTGACTGATGTAGTCACATTTCAATCTGGTTGTAGAAGAATTGGAAAAATGTAATGCTAACTAATGAAAGGAGAAAATTACTTAAAATCTTTTAACAACTAGCAAAAAAAAATCGAAATATAATTTGGGAGTTTCCCTCATAAATATAGCCAACAATACTATGTATATGTATATGAGTGTATGCGTGTATGTATATGTATACGGATTTTTATTATTTATTAATCTGCCAGATTTTTTCAATACTCATATTCGTGTAGACAAACCGCTTATATATATATATATATATATATATATATATATATATATAAATTTAGGCACTGTTTATGTATTGAGCTCTGTTTTTTAAAATAAAACAAAAAATACTAAAGAACTTCGGATTATTTACCTAACGCCTTCTTTTCCTATTTTTCTATATATTTGAATATATATATATATATATATATATATATATATATATATATATATATATATATATAAACTGACTTGTCCCAATTCCGCTATCCACTCTCCGGCGAGATTCGGCGGTTTAGGGGTTGCTTCGCTCGAAGTGCTCGTTTCCACACTGAAGGGTAAACGCCTAAGCCTTTTTACCGATGGGTAGGCAAAGGATTCCCCGATGACATCCAATCCCTCAGTCCGCTACTTAATGACGTACAGATTCAGTAACTCTACCAACTGCATTCCTCGTCTAGTTTCGACCATCTTAGGGCACATTGACGTGATATAATGATGAGGAAATCTTGTCTGGCAAGAACAATTACGACTAAATAATTATATCGATCAACACTAGACGCACCATATTTTCTGCACTGTGCCACATCTAAACTATGATTAGAAAATCACCATAGAAAAAGGTTTAAATTTATATCTTTATCTATTTAGTTTTATGCACCTACTTAAATATCATTGAAGTACTCTCTCTTCCTTTCTCTCTCTCTGTCTCACCCTCTCTGTCTCTCCCTCTCTGTCTCTGTCTGTCTGTCTGTCTCTCTCTCTCTATCTCTCTCTCTCTCTCTCTCTATATATATATATATATAAATATATATATATATATATATATATATGTGTGTGTGTGTGTGTGTATGTGTGTGTAAAAGAACGAAGAGTAAGATTTCAGCGTTCAGAACATTAATTTAAAACAGGGCTCAATACAAAGGTAGAGCCATGAATATTTATTTATTATGCAATGTTACATTAGAACACGCACGTACCCACTACAAAAGCTGTTACATTTTTTCAACGTTAAAGAATTAAAAAAAAATATTAACGTTGAAGCAAGATATACAGTTTTGTAGTGGGTATGTAGACACATAATACTCTCCAAGAGTGTTAAGTGAAAACTAACTGTTACATAATATATATATATATATATATATATATATATATATATATATAATGATAGATGGAGTGTGTAAAACAGAGAGCGTCAGTTTCTGATACCCACTGAAGAGTGGACGGACTGATTAATTTAAGAAACCCTGGTGTTGGGATGCTGCTGGTAACATCAATCAGCTAAGTGATATATATATATATATATATATATATATATATATATATATATATATAGAGAGAGAGAGAGAGAGAGAGAGCTGATAAAAGAACAAACGGGAAACGTATATCAATCTAACATGTTTCTCTTTTATTAAATCTTCAGCGGAGGTTGAGAAAAACAGACAAAAACAGAAAACACTGGTATTTTCAATTATGCATGTGTCAGTTCTCATTGGTCAGATGCGTGTCACGTGTAATAAAACCGTAGATAATTCTATGTGTATGTAGGTTTGTGAAGATTCTTTTATGTCTAAGTGGCCATCGGATGATAATGTAATTGTGTCTAGTGATATTTTTATCTTCATCTTTGTGCGGTCAACCGGTGCAGTGGGAAGTCACAAGTTTCTAATTTATGAGTCGCCTCTTTACAAATGTATATTTCGTATTAGATATAAGTTTCTTTAAGAATAGATTCAAGGAAAGATGGTGAAATAATGTAATGTTTTAGCTGTGTCTTCATAGTTGATAATAATGTTATTAAATTTTCAATGTATGTTCTCCTAAAAAATTTAAGCTTTAAGGTGACATTAGTGGCATCATAATTATGTCCAGCATCGTCTAGATATAAAACGAGATAGAAATACACGTCTCCCTTGTGTTCGTCCAAATGCACGTCTCGCTTGTGTTCGTAGATGCGGGTTTTTAGATCTCGTGAAGTCTCGCCCAAATAAACATTTTTTCATTGCAAACTTGAATAGGTGTTGAGATTATTTTCTTCCTAATTATGCCCCAGGTTTTCTTAGTGGTAACGGTCATAGTTTTAGAGATGACTAATTTGTTTGTCAGTTTCGTAGAAAAAGTGTTGGCGGAGAGGATTATGAATTTTGTGCAATTTTTGTTAGAAGTGTTATAGGTGGTATCTGTTGTTTTGACTTTGTGGAATTTGTAAGCACGTTTTTTTTTTTTGTTTTTTTTTTTGCGTTGAGGATGAAATGATGTGGTTAGTGGAGAAGTTAGAATGTTTTCTCAATATATATCTCTTCTTCTTCTTCTTCATATAGGAAAATTCCGGGTTACATATCCTAAAGGATTTGAGGTAGAGTCTAGATTTTATTTTTGTTTGGTGGAGGGAACGTGATCTATAATCCCGAATCTTCGAAAGTGGTTTGGCTGAGAATTCGCCATTACATACAGACAGACAGACACACACACAGAAGCAACACAAACACACACACACATAGGCACGCACACACTCATCACACACACACACACACGCACGCACGAGCGCGCAAGCACACACACTCACTCATCACATACAAACACGCACGCTTGCACACAGACACTCACAGGCGCATATGTACACACACACATGTGAGCACACTCTCTCTCACACATGCACGCACAAATATATATATATATATATATATATATATATATATATATATATATATATATATATATATATATATAAAACCAATTAATTCGGTCGAGCATTCTGGTGAGAAAGCGCGAATTTATAAACAGTGACTATTAAGGCTAATAATGCAAGAGTCTCCCAAACGATTGAGTTCTCTAAGTCACAGGCGTGTTTATAAAAAGTAAATACGCAAAATTCACTGTCTGCTGGACGCTGATACCTTAGGGAAGAGAATTTCCGACTGTTGCCAAATCACTTGGGTTTCGGTCCCGCCTTGAAGCGTTCGGATGTTTAGCCAGACTGATGTGCTGCGCTGCAATCTGTTTGTGGATGACTATATATATATGTGGATGACTATATATATATATATATATATATATATATATATATATATATATATATATAAATAAGAGATAATTCTATCTTGAATACTTAAATCTTATTTAAATATTATAATCTGATATTTTTATAACATGTAGTCTTTTACCTCTTGTCTCAGAAAACACAGTCTAAAAATTCCTGTTAGAAGTTTGAAAGATGCCGAATTTGACTCTTCAATTCGTATTGAAATAAAATAACTTTTAAAAGTAAAAGCTGTAAAAAGAAATTCAACCAAACTGTTATTCTCTTCCTGATTGCAAAGAGAAAACAAAAAAGAATGTAGCAATAATGAATTCTTTCATTTCTTAAATATTTGCTACGTTCATTTTTGTAGAAAACTTGTATGAAATGAAAAGATGGATTAAATAAAAGTTGCAAAAAAGCAATGAAGAAACAAAAATATGAAAATAAAACAAATCAAGTCATCGAGATAACAACAGAATGAAGTTATAAAGAAAATATCTATGCTAATATCTTTTTTCCTATGTATAAATAGATATAAACCATGATTAATATTTACGATGCATTCTATTTTCAACATCGTTGATTACCAGTTGTCGCCATTACCATTCTACATTCGACTTATTCCTCTGCCCACCAAGCAATCGTTATTTATTTATTTGCCGCGTGAGTCTCTTCTACTCAGCTTCATTTAAGTTTAGTTTTTAATGTCTTTCTCTCATTGTCTCTGTTTACATGGAACAATTGTCTGTTCATCTTTGTTAGGTCTGGACACTTTTCATCCATTTAGCTGTCTGAAGTTGGTGTTTTTTTTTTTTTGATTACACACCCAGACGATTTCTGATGGCCTTGGGAAACAGCTCTGATCTGTTCTCTGATCTGGCTTCTCCCGTGAAGTGAAGCTTAAATTGCTTTCGTTTCATTTCACACACTTATTCAATTTCATTTCTATCTTAACATACTTTTCTTTTCATTCTCTTTACCCTAGTTTTATTTCCTCCATATATGTATTCAAAATAACGTTTTACATTTTTATATATTCTCTCAATTATACTTTAATTCATACGTTTTTTAAATTCACAACATATTTTCAATTAATTTTGTTTTCTTCATTTTATTTCATATAATTTTGTCTCGATGTTTTTCAAACATGATCAATTGCTAAATCCTTTTTTTCTATTTTCTCTTTTGTGGTATCAAATTAATACCTTTCTTTGAATTCATTTTTTTTCTTCTTTCTAGGTCCGCAACATCCATATTTTTTAAAAAAACTTTCCTTTACAGGAATAAGCTATTTATCCGTCCCTTCAATATTATCTGCTGCCAGTACTTCTCAATGACACCTGTCGTAAAACGATGTGTAACAAGCTAGTTTTGTTTTGTCTTGGTGAATGGGTTCGATAAATGTAGACATCTGTTAAGATTAATAGCTGAGTAGTTTAAAAGTCAATTCTTATAACTGCTATTACTACTAACGACTACTATTACATCTACAACTACTAGCACTACTATTACTACTACTACTACTACTACTACTACAACTACTACTATCACGACAGAGAACAAGTAATTCAAATATATTAACCCATTATACCGAAGCAAATCATCGACCCATATGACGTTGATCACTGAAATAATCATTGCTACCATGTTTTGGGTTGGTTTTTAATTTAATTTTCCTCATCATCATTGTAATTTTTGACATACCACCATTTGCTTTTTGTTTTTAGCGACGTTGATTTTGAATGTCACATATTATAATAGCAACAGTTTTGATGAAATGCAGTCTGAACCTGGGCATAAATTTACCGTGGAAGGCTTAAAATATTTTCCTTTTTATAAAATTTCGCATTGCTAAATAACTATTCTTTTAATTGAAACATAATTCCTTAAGGAGAAATTATGGTCAAACTCATTACGATGAACAACTAATTCATAAAATATGTTGCTTTGGAAGCGATACCTTTTGTGTCTATATATTAATTTATTGAAAATGATGGAAGTCTTACTTACGTAATTCTTTACGTAATTTGTTTAGCTTTTCTTAAAGCTCTTCTTATTGCACAATGTTTATATTAAGGTTACTTAAATTATTATCAATTGCCGTCCCAATTGAATTAAATTATTTCTTACACGCACACACACACACACACACACACACACACACATATATATATATATATATATATATATATATATATATGTATGTATTATTTATAAAAATATCCTTTCCCCCTCATTATTGAAATTAATGTTATCTTCGTAGCTGCAGTAGATGATTCTATTCTTGTTCCGATGGAATCATTGAAAGGATCCCTTATAGCATATGCCTTAAAGAATAATAGAAAAAGTGTTATCGCATCTACAGCTCACACCTTACGAAGGGTTTATCTATGTAAAATGGGTGTGATCTTCGATTGTTTTATTTTTATGATGTATTTTTATTTTCTTACAAAAATGTTCAGTGGAAAATGTCATGATGACATTTCTGACCATAGGTTGGTCCCTAAAAGTAAATGAGTATACAACATAAATCGATGGAAAGAAAAGAAAATAATAATAATAATAATAATAATAATAATAATTATTATTATTATTATTTTATTATTATTATTATTATTGTGCTTGTCCTTTCCTTAGTTCGCACGATCGTTATGTCCTGCCAATACATCATAAACAATCGACTATTTCGTTTTGATCCCGTGGAAAAAGGGAAAAAGACGCTACTTGTTATCAGTAAGAAAAAGAAACAAAGAAGAGAAAGAAAAAGAAAAAAAAACGGAAGAGAGAATTGCTTAACGGCTGTTTCAGTGAAATAGAAATAACTAAGCTGTCAATTTCAAATCTTTTCATTTGTATCCCCTTACTTCTTGAAATAACGACCAACATTCATATTTATGATTGTTAGTGCATTATTTTGTTAAAGTTTTTAAACTCACATATTTAACGATGCGATACGGGAATTTCTAAGGTTATTTTATTGTCGTAGAACTCGCCATGTGCTTAATCAATCATTAATTTAAAAATTAAGATTCATCAGAAAATTCAAATAAAATAAAAAACAATGAAAATTTCACGGGTTAAAACGAACTATTACTGTTATTGTTGTTGCCTTATTGTTTACAACGTAAATTTTGCACATCAATTGTAACCGCTGACATACATCGGAGATCAAATGACAACACGTTCTTTCAATACTCCAACCTTTTTGACATACGAACTGTTTTTTTCAAAAGTAATAGACTGTTTTTTAACCGTTCCAGACGCTACAACAATGATAAACAAATCAATCAGTTCCATGATGCCTTATCATCATAATTCTTCAATTATGATGCTTTTATTTGATATTTTTCTTTTTCCCGGTTTCCAAACAAATCTCCAACTTCCTTCAATATCTTCACATTGACACCTATTAACCCGAGATAGATTTCCCCGACCACCATTAATCACTGCGACCCCAACTTGACCTTTACACGCGTTTCATTTTGTAATCAACGTTTTTCTTTTTAAATTAAGTGAATCAGCTTAGTAAGATTAAGCTTTCGTGAACAATAACAAGACACAAATATTCAAAACAAAGGAAACGCTCTTTATGAAGTTGGCTCCATCTGCTATTTGTTGATATAGCTTTATGTTTAATCAGGGACTTTGTTTTTCTGTATAGAGTCGGTGATACTCATCAGAATAGACCTAGAAAGGAAAAGAACATTATTGATTACATTTGCGTAGAAATGTTCCTTTGTTTTCATAGAACAAGTAAATTTGAAAGTTGTGATTCATATAATACAATAAAGTCACACTGACTGTAATGAATGCACATACCGCTTTTTCTTTTCTTTTTTTTACTATGTCGCTTGCGGTCATACTGCCTACATAGTTCATAGAGTATAATCAGGGCTATATTATAACAACGTTGTCAGTACACTTGTTGAACCACTTGAATACAGCTGCTGACATTTAAATATTATTATTGTTATGATGATGATTAATAATAATAATAATAGTAGCAGTAATAATAATAAAGACAGAATAATGAAAGCTAATCTCCCCGACATTGTGATTAGAGACCGCAAAGACAAAATGTGTCTCATTATTGAAAAGGCAGCACCTGCAGACTGCAATGTATCATTGAAGATCTTCAAAAACTATCAAAATACATGGATCATGAAATCAAAATCTCAAAAAAAAAAGTGGTGCATGATGACATTAACAATTCCAATTGTAGTTGGAGCCCTCGGATTGATTGGAAAAGATTCCAAGAGACTCATTGAAGGAATCCCATGCTTAAAAAAATGTACTCACAATTACAGCCCACACCTTACGAAAAGCTTTACCTATGTAAAATATGTGTGATTTTTTTTTCAAAACTGCTCAATGAAAAATGACATGATGACATTTTTCCCCTTAGGTCTCTGGTCAGGACCCGGAAAAAATTAGAATGCACCAGAAACGAAAGGAAATAATAATAATAATAATAATACTAAATCTCGAAAATGTGGCATATGGGAACATCAACAATCCCTGTTGTAGTTGGAGTCCTAGGACTGGTTGGAAAAGATTGCAGTAGACTAATTGAAGAGATTCCTGGAATTCCATGCCTCAAGGAGATACATAAAATTGTTCTGACAAGTACAGCCCACACTTTACGAAGGGCTTTATCTATGTAATTTTTTTTGTCAGTGGAAAGTGTCATGATGCCATTTATAAACTTAGGTCCCTGAGCGGGACCCGGAAAGAAATGTGTAAACGCCAGAAATCAAATAAAAATAATAATAATAATCCCATTAATTTCTTTTGTATATACGTTTCCTTCTGGGTCCCAGCCATAATAAATAGCTTCATGACATTTTCTACTGATCATTATACATCGATAAAACACGTAATGTGTGAGCTGTACTAGTGAGTACAATCTGGGGTATTTCTTTAAGGCATGTGCTAAAAAGAATCCCTTTAATGAGACTATCGGAAACTTTTCTAATCAATCCGAGCAATCGTTGGAGAAAAACATCGTTCGAAACGAAGAGAAAAAACTGCTGAACTTTTATGTGATATCTGTCCTTCTATATGGCAGTGAATGTTAATAATCTCTTCAGATTTGAAACAATAGAAATATGGTTCTAGAGTAAGATGCCGAGGATACCATGGACCGATCATGTGATCTAAAACGAGGTTCAGGAGAAAAGAGAAACTAAAAGGAAACTGATACTTAACATCAGTAAGAGGCATTTTATATTTCTGAGGAATGTAATGAGGAAAGAGGGCTTGGAAAATCTGATACTCACAGGAGAGATTGGGGGAAAGAAGGGCAGAGGAAATCAACATGTAACATACTTGATGGGATTTAGTAAATGGATGGTAAAACAGGGTTTGGGAAAAATAACAAAAAGAGAATATTTATTAAGAGCTGTAAGGGACAAGATGATGTGGGTAGCCATGATCGCCTACGTCCTGAAGGGTTATAGCACATAAAAGAAGAAGAAGGAGAAATGCCTATATATACTGCGCTTACTTACTTTGATTCGAGATACCAGAAGGGAAATCTCATGAGAACAGTTGCCATGTAAGTATCGATAGAATATGCATAAAAAAGTTGTGTTACGCCAGTATAAATGCAACAGAATCCGAGATGACATGTCAGGTCCGAAAACGTTACAGATTCTTTTTTGGATTTTGTCAAAAATCTCTTGATATATAGCAGAGGTAGCAGACAAGATATGACAACATTATTCAATGCACGAACGAATGGCATATTTATAAATACGCAAGAGAGACCCTTGTTAGAAAAAATGTTTAGCACGATAGAGTGAACCAATTTTCTTAGCAGCAGACATAGTAAATGATTCAAAATTCCCGTTCCACTTTATGTCAGTGGAAAACGTAAGACCGGCGAGGTTCAATGTCTTGCTCTTCTGGAGTTAAGCCTTTGATCTTCTGTTGCAGACAGTGGGTAGCCGCCGTTTCGCCTGTTTCTTTTCGTCCCCGTATTACCGAAAATGAAAATCGTATTCGACTCGACATTAAGCAATATCTCCGTTAACGCAATAATATAATAATTCAACATTACATCAAATCGAGAAGACGACTCGTCAATACACGAAAATGTTTTCTCTTTAAACCTGCGTTAATCACCTCGGAATCCCGTAAATGGATAATCCCCTGGCGTCTGCTTCACACGACAACTGAACTACAACCGCAACACGCCGCGTGTTACACATCCTCATTGAGTCAGGAGTGTAGTAAGATGGAAAAAAAGAAACAAGTCGCCAACTAGGAATTGCGAGTACTTCAAAAGTTTTGGGGTAACAAAACACCCCATATAATAAGCGCAGGTTCAATGGTTGTACGGAGGAGTAATTTGCCGAACTAAATTTAAGTTTGGCACAAGGTTAGAAATTTAATTCACACTGTGAGAATCGAACACAGCATTGTTAACCTCAGAGATACACAGAGAATGTATTATCACTTTAGTTTTATCCCACCTTTTAATGCAAAGCTGGTCCTAATAAAGCTCATCTTAGGAACTTAATTGTTGGACCGGATGTTATTTATTTATTCATTTTAATTATTTTTATTTTATGGCGGCGGTGAACCTAGCATCAGCACAATGATTATTTTCACAAATGTTGACTTTTTAATGAGTTTCCGTTCTCTTTAACTAAACCTACCTTGTATTGAGAAAAATTCCACCCCAATTATTAAGAACCCTTAGGCCTCTAATATTCATAGTTCAACATATTGTCACATTATCGCGGTAAAAGTGATGATCTCTCTCTCTCTCTCTCTCTCTCTCTCTCTCTCTCTCTCTCTCTCTCTCTCTCAAAAGGTAATATTGTCAAGATGGAAATATGACCAGAGAAAGCGATGGAGAAATAGTGAAGCCTACAAAATCTCAAGACTAAGAAAAGAGAAAAAGAGTAATATTACGACAGGAAGATAATCAAGCCTTAAATTATAAGACGAATTATGAAAAAAAATATTAGATGCAAAAAGATAAACTTGGGATAAAACAAAACACAGATGTGTCAAAGAAAAATAAACAAAACGGCAGATAAACTAGCATGAAAAACAGAACAGCTTAAAAGAAAACAAAATGAAAGTCCTACTCTCTCTCGTATTGGAAGAAACCCGTCCCCGACTGGCAATGTCTTCAGGGTTCTACTCACAGCACTTGGCCGATTCTGGGTTGTTAAGACGTTCCTATTATAATTGTACTTGTCTCTTCTTTCGATCGTTCAAGCGAACGTTATGACCTGCCAGCACCTCATAAATAATGGACTATTCGGTTTTTATCTCGTAGATAAAGGGGGAAAAGACACAACTGAATTTTAATGAGAAAGAGAAAGAAAGAAAGAAAGAAAATATGAAGAAAGAAAAAAAGAAAACAGTTTTTAATATTTCCGGCCATAAACAATCGACCATTCCGTTTTGATCGCATGAAAAGACGAAAAACGACATTACTTGTTTTCACTGAAAAAGGGAAAGAAAGAAAGAATGAAGGTAGAGGAGTTTAACAGCTGCTTCAGTGAAATTTGTACCCACTTCTTAAAATTACTATCAGCATTCGTATTCATGATTGTTAGTGCAATATTTTGTTGAAGTTGTTAAGCTCAAATATTTGACGATGCCATAGGGGAATTTCTACGGATAGTTTATTGTCGTAGAACTCGCCATGTGCTTGGTCTATCATTAAGATTCATCAGAAAATTCAAATAGAAAAATTGTGAAAATCTCTCGGGTTAAAACGATTTATTATAGTTATTATTGTTGTCTTATTGTCTACAATGTAAGTTTTGCACATCACTCATAATCGGAGATATACGCCGTCATTTTCAACTGTTTTATTTGCACTTAAAATAAAGACGTACAATCATATTTATGATTGAAATATTTTGTTAAAGTTGTTAAGCTCAAATATTTAACGATTTTTATCGGTATATTTTTACAGATAATTTACTGTCGAAGAACTCGCCATTAGCTAATTTAATCATTAAGTTAAGTAAAATAAAAAGAAAAAAAAACGTGAAAATTTCACGGGTTGAAATGAGTTTAAACTATTGCTGTAATTTTTTAATTTAGACTTTTCCTTCTCCCAGAGAGGTTTCCACTCAAGATTATAGGAACTAGTCTTTCCTGTTATCTATCCATAGGTAGTTGGGTAGAGAAGAGTTGGAATCATCTCTTTCCCAAGGGTATTTGCGAGTAAATGAATGTAGCAAACCTGACTGGAATTTGAAATCACGTCTCCGATTCCTCAATATGAGCCGCTATCCATTACTTTCAGTTATGTAACATGCGTGATTCATACTTAGGCGAACATGTATCATTCGATACATGACTGACGAGGCAGATTTTTTTCCCACGCTAGGTTTCTATTTCTTTCTGCGGTAGACCAGTTGGTATACAAGGCTATAGAACCCTGTCTCTCCTGATATTTACACTTAGCCTTAGAACAAGAGGATTCATACCTTTCCTAAGGGTATTATTACTAAAGTGAATGTAATGGATTCGACTGGAATTCGTATCCATTACATTCTCTTATTCTATCGTGCCTTTCGAAGGAAAAGTTTGGAAATATGGGGAAATTAAAGTTGGAAGGAAAATAAAATATGAAGACGAAGCGAAGAAACCTGGACATGAAACTATAAATAGTGAAACTGAAAAACCAAGGCGGGAGACCTCATGCAGAATTGAACAAAATTAAAGAAGGAGAATGGAGAAAAATGATGGAAGACAATTGCAAAATTAAAGGAAAAAGTAGGAATACAAGAAAAAGAAAACGGAATTAAATAAATCTGTAGTGAATACCTTAGGGAACACATTGATATTAGACGATACTCTAGCCTCATCTGAGAAATATCGCTATAGTTCATGTCCCCGCCTCTTTTCATTTATCCAAACGTACCGAGGTAATCAGTTAATGAGGCGCAAGGGATCATAATACAGAGACGATCGCACGAAGATGGATGTGAATTCATGTTAAAGAAGTAGAAAATAAAAGTAAAAAGAAAAGATAATACATAGTAGATGAATAAAAAAAGAAACAGAACATTTTGATAGGACAATAAAAATCAGAGATAGTGATGAATCTTGTAGAAAATATTCATTTTTTTTCAAAAGTAAGTTTCAAGACCCGAGACTCACTCGAGAGAAAGTGTTACTTATTAAGAGGAACAGTTTATGCGGATATGTGGGGAAGATGAGGGTTAACCGTAGATGTGAACAGTGATTCTAGTGATCAGGAAAACATTCTCTTCCATAGAGCAGTGTTTCGTCGGAAGAAGCTACTCGAGTGAAACTTACGTCTCACCAAAGGGAATGAGGGTGGCTCCATACAATAATCTTAATATGGCGAGTTTTAGCCGTGGATGTTAGAACTTGTTGAACTAAACAATTTAGTTTGTTTCAGCACTTTCCATGAAAATAGCCATAGACCAATAAGAGGCTTGCAGCCTTTCGTCTGAGAGGGAAGAGTTGTGGGGTAGAAAATAATTCGTTACCGATATGGATGCGGAGACGCTTCTAGAATATCGAGACTTGGCAACTACCCAAATATGACGGCAGTGCACTCTTTTAACCCCAGCTCTATGAGAAGACCAGGTAAAGGCCAGAGGAACTTTTAAAACGAAAACATAACGATTTGTCAAGCGTAACATAGTACTTGCA